>VZSC01010786.1:13726-71176 GCA_013398225.1 Steatornis caripensis
CCCCCCCTTCCCCCACCTCCCCAAACCCCCCATCCCAAGGGATTTGCCATTACCGCGGTGATAAGGTGCATTCAGATCGGGTGCCGGAGGGCGATGGCATGAGAAGGGGCGGCTGAGGATGTCGGGTGCAAAATCAGCCATAAGAAAAGGAGGGGAAAAAGCCAAAAGTGGACGTTTCCTAACGCGACCCAGGGAGACACCCGGGGCTGGGGGCATCTACCACCACCACTTCAAGCCTCCACCATCTGCACGCCCGGCAGCGGGAATGCTCTCAGAGCCAGGCCAGCTTATCTGTACCCTGAAAACCTTCGCTCAAAGGTCGTCGGGGTCTCGCCGCGACACCAGCGGCCCACACGCTCCCCCAGGCTCCGGATCTCCATCGGAGCCCTTCAAGAGGAGCCGACTGAAGCCGGAGCGGGAGACACCTGCATCTCTCGGCTACATGGCATCGGTACAACCCTGAGACCTACCAGCATCGCTCGTCCTGGGGTAGCAGGGTCCAGCACCTGCCGGGTCACCCCGCATCCCAACGATGCGCGGCGCTGGCACAGGCGGCAGACGGGGCGAGCTGCCGTCTGTTGTGCCGGGACCCGGGCATCTGTCCGTGCCTGGCCACACGTAGGGATGCGGAGCAGAAAAATGAGCAACAAGCTAAAATGGAAGGAGCCGAGCTGCACCCAAGCTCAAGGGTAGGTTCAGGACATGGGTGACGCAACCCCGGGGTTGTCCCCCGGCTGTCCCCTGGCTGGCTCGGGGAGCAGCCAACAGACACGTCTTCCAGGAGGGCCCCAAAACTTCTCGCTGGCACCTTTTGCTGCAACCTGGTCCTCATTATTTCTTAATTAACATATCCAAGAAATCAATTAACTGCGACATTTCTAATTAAATGCTACAGGAGACGATCATCTCGTTATTATTTTCTGCCGAGGTGAACAACTTGATGTGTGTGGTGGGTTTTGCGCTCCCCGTTTCTTCCACTTCCCCAATTACAGGGAACAAGAGATGCAAACGGCCGGGTTGTTCTCGGAAACCGAGGGCTCCTTTTTGTACATTAGGAAAGTCGGAGAGATTAATTAGCTATTAGGCGAATGTGCATCATGTTACCATTAGCTGTTGTGTGTAGCCTTTCCTGGCACGATTTGCTGTCCTAATAAACAGCGCTAATGTGCTACCGCTCTCCCAGCTCCACGCTTTTCGTTCCTGATGCTGTAGGAAGAGTTGAGCGCGGTATTTTGGTGCTCGCCAGCGGCCCCACCATGGACGGCGGCGACCACGCGGCACCGGTGCCGCGACCGCTGCCCGAGGGAGCCCAACCTCGAGCCGCCTGCGAGTGAAACGGTCTTTTAAGATCCCTAAGGGCCAGGTTTGCGTCTGCTGAGCCGCTCTGCTGCTTCCGAGTAAAAACGCGTCTTGACACCTGCCCCGCGCTGCGATGGTGGTGGCTCAAAAGCTGAGCCGCATGAGCTGGCTTCCGTGTCCCCGGGGACAATGTGGTCTTGTCTTCGACTTTGGGACCATGCGGCCACCCGAACGTGCTCCTCATAGATGCACCTCATCCCGCTGGCCACCAAGCGAGGGGACAACGAAGGGAAGGGCAGCAGAGATGGGTCCGCACCACCCTGACCGTCCCAAGCGCACAGGTCTGGGAGACGCGGGGTCAAGTCCTCGGGTCTCCAACCTCACGGGTATCGCTGGCACAAGCGCTACCTGGCGACACAAGACCGGCAGATGCTTTCAAAAGAGGTTAGAAGAGGGAACTGAACCCCGTGAGGGGGCGGCTGTCCCTTCGCAGCTCCAGGCAGGAGCGTCGTCCCAGTGCTTTGGGCGGGGGGCACAGCGTTTTGAGTTGCGTTTGAACCAAATTTGAGAGCGAACGTTGTCGCCGGCGTGCCAGGGGCCGTGGCCGGCTCTTAGAGACAAATACCAGCGGAACGCCTGACTCAGGGCCCCGGGATGTATTTATTTCTCAGCACAAACTCCGCCGAGTTGACTGAGACCCATTTGCATGACACATGAAGCGAAACAAGTTTGACGGGGTTTGTACAGGAAGACGATAAATCCAGACTCATTTAGACCGTTTGATTGTCACTTGTTCGACTGTGCAGCTGCTTTTGAGCCGAGCCATAATCTCGCAGCACGGCTCCTCTGACATCCCTCAAGCTGGTCCCCATCTCCTCGAGCAGGATCAGGCCCTTGTGATTCAGAGGCGCCACGTGGCTTGATCAGCCTGAAGTCGATTCTCCTCCAAACCATCGCCGTCCTTACTGAGCACGACTGGATTAACGTGACGAGCAGCCCCTGCTAATTAACGACCTGCGCAGCCAAGACGTGTGTGCCGGGAAAGCATCCATACTCGTTTCCCATCATGGAAAAAACTGGGAATTGGCTCTTTCCCGAGGCAGAACTTGCTCAATCCATGCTTTTCCCTGGATCTCTCCTAAAGAAACGCCGCAAGCAAAGCCCTGACTCCTTTCCTCCGCTGCAAATTCCTTGCTCCATCTGCGGGCCCAGCAGGTAGCCAGAGCTCGGAGCCACTGAAATCTTTGATCAGCGATCACGATGCAAAACCAAACCACCATCTCCCTCCTTGCTCCACCTCTGTGAAACCACCAAAAAAAAAAAAAAAAGCCCGGGATGAACAACTTTGCAGCAGAATGGTTCAGGCGAGCGACAAAACCCACCGGGGAAGGGGGAATGATCTACCCAGCCAGGCGCCGGAGCCAGGAGGCTTCTCCCTGTCAACACAAGACGCTGTTTCTGTCTCACATTTCCATTCAGGAGGAGGAAGAAGGCAAGTTGTGCCTTCCGTGCAACACAATGTGGCCTGGCTCCTAACTTCTGTGGGCTCAGCGGAGCCGTAAGCTGAAGTTTTAGGCTCAGACTAGCTTTTTCCCTGCTGCACGCGCACGTGGATGCTTGTGCAAGGGGGTGCCTGTACTCCCAGCATCCGACAGCGGTCCTTGCCTCCTCCCGCACCCTGCAGCGATGGAAAGGGCCCTTTGCAGGCACACAGCTCGTCCCAGCTGGCTCTCCGAAGCCTTGCCGCTGCAGTTCCCATCGGCAGGCTGCTGTTCGGGGATTGTCGGCATCCCTGCTCCCCTTCCTGGGGCTGGAGGTCTTCCACTGCTGCGGGGAGTTGCTCACCCCCAGGGCAAAATACAGTGCCTGATTCTGTGCTCTGCTGCCCGTAGGACAGATGCCCATGAAAATGTCCGTAGGACAGATGCCACCTCCCTGCAGCCTCCCCAAATCCCTTTTGGAGCGGATGACGTGGCCTCGCTTCCTCCGGAGGGTACATTCATCTCATCTAGTGCATTAGAGGGATCTTACTGGGTCAAATTCAGCTCTCCCTTACCCTGGTGTAAATCCAGAACAGCTCCATGAGCGTAACCGGACCCACTCTGTGTTTCCACCAGTGTCAGGGACCAGAAGCTGGCACATCAACAGCAGCTATGGAGGGCCTGGATCTGGCCTCTCCTCCCCTGCACGCTGGCTCGTAAATCCACAAAAATGATTTGTTTTCTGCAATTATTTCTGATTTACACCAGCGCAGGGACAGAGTCAGTCTTCCTGAGCCAGCCCAACCGTTGCGTGACTCCAGTTGCTACTGGTCTGACTCCAGCGGGGAGTGGGAGCAGCCAACGGTGGAGAACACAGTGGGGCTCAGGCCTTCTGATTTCAAGCATTGCAATATATCCTTCGAATACATTCTTCGTCAGTGGTGATTTGGTTTCCCCTGCTCCCCCCACCCTCCCCAAAACCCTCAACAAATTCGCATTTGAAGGGCGACAGCCTGTGCGTTCGGCCGTGCCCATCACCACCACAGCTCCACCCCTACAATGACCCCAGAGGCAGACCTCGCTGTTGGCATGGTCTTCTGCTGGTGACCATGTTCAAAATCTGCATTAACTCCTCTGGTCCTCAGGGAGTCACTTGGGGCTTACTCTTGGGTACAAGATAACGGAAAGCCAAATTACGGCACCAAACTCGCGTGAGGGCAGGATTCAACGCCGTGCTGGCGGGACTTGCCCCACCTCACTCGAAGCCCCCCGAAGTGGAGTAGTTGAAGAGACAGACAGCCATCTCCAGAGGGCANACCACAGCTCCATCCCTACAATGACCCCAGAGGCAGACCTCGCTGTTGGCATGGTCTTCTGCTGGTGACCATGTTCAAAATCTGCATTAACTCCTCTGGTCCTCAGGGAGTCACTTGGGGCTTACTCTTGGGTACAAGATAACGGAAAGCCAAATTACGGCACCAAACTCGCGTGAGGGCAGGATTCAACGCCGTGCTGGCGGGACTTGCCCCACCTCACTTGAAGCCCCCCGAAGTGGAGTAGTTGAAGAGACAGACAGCCATCTCCAGAGGGCAGTTCACCCCTCTGAGGTTGAAGTCTCACAAAGCCACCAGCTTGGCATGGCTGCCAGGCAAAGCCGTCCCGCCCACCGGTTTCTGCTTCGGGTCCTCCTCTGCACGAGCACAAGGCTTTAGGCAGTGCTTGCTTTGCTGGATGAAAGCACTGGCAAAAATACAGAAGAGGAGGAAGAAGAGGAAGAAGAAGAAGAAGGAGGAGGAGGAGGAGGAGAAAGAGAAAAGAGGAGAGGAAAGAAGAGAAGAGAAGAGAAGAGAAGAGAAGAGAAGAGAAGAGAAGAGAAGAGAAGAGAAGAGAAGAGAAGAGGAAAAGAGTTCCAGTTGCAAGAGACCTACAATGATCATCTAGTCCAACTGCCTGACCACTTCAGGGCTGACCAAAAGTTAGAGCATATTATGTCCTCAGACAACTAGATAGCAAAGCATGGCTTAGCCAATTAGTTTCCATTAACAGCCTTACTTTTAGAGGGTCTGTGTTAGGTGGGACAAACTCCATCCTTCACATCTGTGCAAAGCACAAGGGCAGACGGATCATATTTTTGCAAGAAGATCCTTTCCTATTCAATGTGTGGACACGTTGGCTTTCCAGTATCTCGAACCTCGGGCAAAGGCCTTTGCAGATATGCCTGGCAGTAGGCTCCTGTGACACGACGTCTTGGAAGAGCAATGAATGGCAGGATGCCACCAGGACCACCTGCAGAAGGAGCAGGGAGGGACGGAGGGCGCACAGGCTATGACCTTCGCTGTGCTAACGCAGCGTTGCACATCGAACCACGGAAGGCTGCTTTTGCACGTGAGCACTGGGGCAGGATCGGCATGAAATCAATACAGGACACTTACCAAACACCCTACCAAACGCTTCACGTTCATGCACCCGTTGATCTCTACGGAGTTATTTTTGTGCAGCATCAGTGTGGAGATTTAATTCGCATTTAAAACAAAATTTGCTCGGTGAAGCCTACTTTCATGTAGTTAGGCATAACCGTGTAAACACACCGTTAAACATCCCTCCATGCAGTGCTATTAAGTTCTGAGATTATTCTTTAGCTAGTTCTCTAAAGTGTTTGAATGTAATTTTTTTGTTGCTGCTCCTGTTGCTAATTTTAAACTTTTAATATTAATCTTTCCGCCTGGTGTGAGGTGTCAGTTCTCTGCAAGTGTTAATTTACTCCCAGTTCGCCGGGAGCAGTAATACGTTACTATCGCTGAGCTCTATTATTTGTTTTCTCTTGTCGTTTTCTTTTTCCCAGTCGGGATCTCAAGTTTCCCCCTTTCCCTCCCCAAATCTTCTGGGCTGAGATGGTCCGCTTCCACTTACAATCCTTTATTGTAGACTACAGTCTTACTGGTGGTGGCCATTGCGATTTCTGGCTCCAGCCGAGACGTCTCAATCTGTGAAATCAAAGAGGAGGCAAGATCAGAATCGGTAGCGCGTTGTTGCGCTGCAGCTGGAGCTCAACAGATCAACAAATTAATGCGGAGAAGCATAATACGTAAAGAATACAAAGCCAGTCATGCCTGTTTCGTGTCATTTTAACGTGCTTTACGCTGCCCAAGTCTCAAAACATCCCTGTCTGGACTAGCTCGTACCACATGAAACGACGCACGCTCCCTGCTTTGCCATATTCAATGAAAGGCAGAGCGTCTCCGAGAATCAAACGGATCCCACCCGTTGTTTTCCAGGAGACATCCCTTCCTTTTCCCACAGCCAAGGTCCCCCTCACACGGTGCTAGAAGGAATCCAGTCCCCGAAGTTGCCGTTTGCACCCATAGGCACCCGGCAAAGCCATGGGCTGCCTGGTGACACCAGGGGACAGCACACCGTCGTTCGTCTCCTGGACCAGGGCTCTATATCCTCCAACGAGGATGGATCACAGCTAAAATCTACTCACTCCTTCCTCTGTCTCCATAAAATTTCCATCCGTTTCCTAATTTTGACCTTCCGCTGGCTTTGCACAAAGCTTTCCCTTGCTCTGAAATCGCTCTGAACCTTCGCATCCCTGGGCGGGATCCGTGGCGCTCCCGGTTCCCGCGGCAAGCAAAGACCCCGCTCCCAACCGGGACAGGGCACCTTGCAAGATCAGACTTTTGGAAATCCTATACATTGAATTGATGCTGTTGCTGACACAATGCTAGGAACCCACGTTAAAATCGAAATGCTTTTGAAAATGTTTAACCTAGTTAGACAAATTAGCAAAAATTTGTGCAAAACAATTTAGGTATTTAAAATATTCAATGTTTTTAAAAACTGGAAAAACTGTTCTTAGCTTTCAGCTGCAAAAACCCAACAAAATATAACATCAAAGCAATCTTAACATGAGGTGCAACATAACCCTTCAGCAAAGCTGTTAAACAGCTACTGAAGCATCATGGGAAATAGCACTTCATTTATTCAAATGCACATATGTCAGGTTTTTGCACCATATGTCATTCCAAGCTATTTACAGTAATAATTAAATCTTAATCAACGTTTAACCTCTGTAAAATGTTTGAAGGGATCTAATCACCCTTCAGACTGCACTAATGAAGGAGAAATATATAAACATAAAAAGAAAATGATGCATAGATAGCACACCAGAAAGAACAGTAATTGCAAAATTGTATTTCTTTTAAATATAATCAGCAAATTATGTAAAGTAAGCCAACGAGTATTTTAAGTGAAGACATCTTGGGTGTCAGAGGTGTGATCAGCTAATTTTGTACTGCTATCCATAACAGATGTAGCATATTTTCTTTTAGTGCCATTATTAGCAACTTCACCATTTCTTTCTGTGCTGAAACACAAAGTGAAGCATTGTGCCGGGGAGAGTACCCAGCAAAGGTGCAGGAGAGGTGATTCTCACGTACACCGGCACTGACGGGATCCATTTTGAGGGAGGATTAACTCCGATCTGCCTGCCTCTGACGCAGCTTTTCTTCCTATTGTTTTCTTATTTTTCTTCCAGCGACAGAAAGAAAAGCTCCAAGGCATCGGGGCTGGGTGGTTTCACCCACTGGTATGAAAATATCAAGGTGGGAAGCGCTTTAAAACGACCTGGAATTGGCTGGTCCAATCCTGACCAGCCATGCTGGCATCAGTAGGGCTCGGGGATGTGCAGCAGCTCGGACAGAGCAAAACCGAACCTACTACTGGGACGTCTCCAAAGAAAGCTAATGGAGAGCCACCAACAGTCCCTTCCTCTCCGACGGGGGCTGGAGAGGTGGGAGCTCCGAGAAAAGCCACGTCTGCCTCGGCGGACTCCAGCTTAGGGATCTGAAAGCAAGACCTATGGGGGAATGTTGAGGATTTGGATGCGTCGAGTCTAGAAGAGAGAAGTTCAAGGGTGGCATGGTGGTATTTGCGTGTGCAAGAGGCTATGGCACAGAAGAAAGGAGTAATGTTTTGTTCACGCTCTCTTGGGACACAATTCAAAAGGCATTGAGTAAGATCCAAGCTGAACAGCAGGAAGAGTATCCTAGTGGGAAGGAGCAAAGTATTGCAACCACATGCTTGGGGAAGGTGTGGTGTCTCTGTGGTGGGAAGTTTTCAGCACAAATTAGATGAAACCCGTCAAGAATAGCTTAAGCAGAACCGAGCTTGTCTTGGTGGAAGGAGACAGATGAGAGAGCTGCTTGTAGGTCCTTTCAGCTTTCTCTCAATGTGTCCACGAGGGAAACGGTCTCCTTTCCCTTCACGGCTGAGCTCTTCATTCATGGCAAGACTGTACATAAGGCTGTTAGATGGGACAGCTTTAGGAGGGACAGGGTTGAGGTGTGATAGTTCAGAGGCAGATTATGGTGTCTGAGCAGAAGGACAAGGGAATGAGCGCCTAACGCAAGATGGACACATGGTCAGGGACTCCTCTGAAGATCTTGAAAGAAGATACAAGCGGTCACAGGCATTGGCTTGGAGCCGCCCATCGCTGAGCTCACTTAAGTCCCTTTCTGAAGCCTGGGAAGATGTGAAATAAGTGTACTGGGGCGTGACTGATTGAACCGGAACAATCTCTGCAGATTCCCTTCTGGTTGACTTTAATAAAGCAGACAGACACTAAAAACTGCTCTAGAGCCTCAGCTACAGGAGCTCCAAGGGGTGCACCCGCACCAAGGAGGCAGGTACAGGAGGGACGTACTCCACAGCAGCACTGGCAAAGCTGTTCAGAAACGCATCAGGAGTAACTTACTCCTCTCACTGGGAAACCAAATGCAGAATAACAGAGAGAAGCATTCGGGCGGTGGGCTACAGACTTTAAGACAACATTAAGACACAACCTTCTTGTGTACCAGTTCAGTCTTTGAATCCTCCAGCGTTTTTTTGTTGGAAAGTGCAGTTGCACCTCTTTTGTGAAAGCAGCATCCTGCTGCCCACCACCCCGGACCTGCTTGGCCAACTGGACATGACATGGTGAAACTGATCTGGAGGCCACAGTTTCTTGTCAAGTTTCTTGTGTTTCAGTTTCAAAGCAGACCCCCAGCAGGGCCCTTCTTGGTCATGGCCATGCTGGGAACCTCTCTAACAAGGAACGTCTGCCACGGAGAATGCTCTGAGGCACAGGTTGAACCCTGTTGAGACTACACTGATGGGACCTGTCCCACCCCATAGGGGGTGAATTTATCCTTCCGAACCGAGTGCCCGCCCTGGGACTGGGTTTGAATTGTGTCCATCCTCTTCCTCCCAATGGGGTAGATCTACTTGTGCTGGGGCAAAGGATGGATCCCCTTCCTGGCTCTGGGACAATAGTGCTGAGGTGCCTACCAGAAAAGGGCCTTCAACAATGAATCTAGGAGAAGAGAAGTCCAGGAGGGACGCAAGCTCACAACAGCACTGAGGGAACTGCGGTGTCAAAGCACCACTCTCAGAGAATGCTACAAGGGGCTGGTTTGGGAGAACAACCGAGGCTTTCAGCCTGATGGCTGCATGAACATCAGCGCAGCATTGACCGCTCGGTATCCTGACGTACCAGCATGGGAGGCACTATAGCAAGGCAGCAGGAAGAGGAGGAATTGCTTCACCCCCCTGGTGAGGCTACTGGAAGCTTTGCTATAGATGCAGAGGTCCAGATCCTCGCTGGGGACACAGCCAAGGTGCACCTCCAAACTCATCCAGAAACATGGCCAGTGCTAGCCACAGCCCATCGCAACACCTGGGAGCTGGTGTGGCTTGAGGATGCCCCTCTTCCCTCTAGCAGATAAACAAGTGCGTGGGGAAAAAAAGGAAAAACCCCAAGAAATGGTGTGCCCTGACCTTACTCAAGCAACTGTTTATAAACCAGCATCACCCAGGTAATGGAGGCGGGATGACAGCGCTGGCTTTTTAGCGGTGCTCCTGACCCAGTGAAATCTATCCCTCCCGGGAAACAAAGCCATCGCAAAGGGAATCGCCTCTTGCGGTGCCCACCGCGCGCCAGCTCTCTTCCCCCCGTCTCTGCCTTGCAGTGGAAGCCTCTCTCCTCTCATCAGCACAGACAAGGCTAATTGGGGTGATAAAGAACTGGCTCCGAGTGCTGGCGTGGGCTGGAGGAACAAATGGTGCGGTGGTCACAGCTGGTGCTGCGGAGACGGAGAGGGAGAGGGTGTGAGGCAGGCTCCCGGCGCCCAAAGTTTCGTCAGCCCATGTTGGATGCGGGGCGGCGAGGTGGGGGGTTGTGTGTGTTTTGCATTCGCTGCTGACACGGGTGTAGCGTACATGCGCGTCCGGTGAAGCAGAAGCAGGCAGAAAGCAGATGCTTTTTGTTTGGGGTTGATACTCATTTCTATCCCAGCTCCGGAAAAGGTGTAGAAAGGAATGTGCTCCTAAGAGTGGAGGGAGAGAGATAGGTCTAGGCTTGCTGCCAGGGATCCTGTAATGATATGGAAGGCAGCTAGGGGAGACAGGAGCAGATGGATTTGGCATACAGCTCATCACTCAGCCAAAAAAAGGGAGCGGGCGGGGGGAGAGAAGAAGGAAGAAAGCAGCCAATTTTGGTAGGGGGAGGGTCATACGGACTGACGGATGCTGCACCGGCAGGTGGGGGAAGGGAGGATCAGGCTGGTCACTGCACCTTCTGATGCTGCCTCAGCAGGGCCAGCGAGGTGGCTCGGTGGTGGTCCTGGTTCGGAGCCCAGGATGGCTCTCCCAGCCCTTCCAGCAGCCCTCTGCCATCTCCTCCTGGGCCATCAGACATCAGGGCAACGGCCAAGCTAACCCAGCCCTAGTGAAGCTCGGTGAGGTGTAGCACGGACTACAGTTAATAAACGGCACAACGAAGCACCGTGAAGGACCAGTAGCTGCTGCTTCCACGGTGGCGGGCTCTGCACACAGCTAGAAGGAGAGGTGGGGCACATCCAGCACCACTAACAGCCTCCGCTCTGCCCTTGGTATCCTCAGTGGAAAAAGATCCTGTTTTTCCTTGGAAAGACGATCTACTGCTCGTCACCCACGCCACGGTCACCAGGCACCTCTGCTTGTAGCTTGGTGCAGCCATGGTGTGAAAGTACCTCTGTACAGGTCTACGAAGGCTTCCTTTCACCTTCAACCCATGGTCACCTAATGCAACTCTGCTGAGAAGCAGAACCTCATTAAATTTGGTTTAACATGCCTACTTGGGGTCAAAACCCAACCTCATTGGGTTTTCGATGCTTTTGTTCCCGTGGTAAGACAGCCTAAATGTTCTTCTTTCAGATATTTCAGATCTTCTTGTCTTCTCTTAATTGACAGTAGCTGAAAAATTGCTGATGGGGCCAAAATCACAAATCGAACCCGTGCTTAATTTTATAAGGCTTTCCAAAATTGGAAAAGGTATACTGAATTATTTAAAGACAGCAAGATTTTTTTTCCTCCTCTGTTCAGATAAACTCTTTCCAAAGCTTTTTTCCAGACATCAAAAAATTAAAGTGCTCTCCATGGATCCACTCGCTAAGGAACTAGAAGAGGCAATTGGTGTTCACTAAGCAGCGTCTCTTGGAAATGCTACGGACCTAAGGCCAACTGAAGGTGACCTGACAGGTGAGAAAATTCGGGAAACGCCCCATCTCATCCAAAAACCTTCTGGTTAAATCACAGATGCTTTTTTCAAAAGACATCCAGCCTCTGGTTAAGGCGTCCAAGTGACAGTGGAGCTACCAGACCTCTCAGTATCCCGCTTCAAAGAGCATTCGCCGTCCACACAGTTTGCATTTTCCTAAATTCACACTTCCAGCTTTGTATTTATCTATTTGCTGCACTAAGGAGCTCTACTCCGCCAGAAATTTTATTCCCATGAAAGTATTTAAAAATTATTAAATCACCTTGGTTAAAAAGTATAGATAAAACTCATACTGCTTCCCTGCAAGGCACATCATTATCGTTTGAAATACTGGTGTTCACGTTTTTTTCTGACCACTTCCCAGTTTTCCTACATAGCTAAAAAGGTTGTGTACTCCAAAACTGGGCACACTGGTTGAGAGATGGTCTCATGACTAACGTACATGGTAACAAATAACTTCATAACTAATTGATACTCAATTTGCTGGCCGAATCACAAAGCTGGGGAAACCAAATTTGAGATAAACTTGAAATTTGCTAGGTTTTCCGTCATTTTATTAATAAAAATTGAACTTAAGGGTTGACTGGTACAGTTGTCTTCATTTTTTGTTTCTCTCACGTCTTCTCTCATGACTCCCCTCTTTTAAAGAAACATCCCGTTTTCATAAGAAAAAAAAACTTACCTAGTCAAAATGTTTTCCTCAAAAAAATGGAAACGAGTTATTTGATTTCATTTCCATCTTAGATGCTGGCTAAGGTGTTATCAAAACATAACTAGAGCCTGGGAAGCCACCACTGCCCCTCCAGCCATGACTGGTCGCAATGTGTCCAAATCCGGCCCCACCTGGGGTGCAACAGCCCCATGGCTCAGTGGGAGCCCACTCACAGATTTTACGCCATCCACCTTCCCAAAAAAGCGCCAACTTTGGGGTCGGTGCAGGGCGCGAGGGCTGGACCCTCCGAAACGCAGGGACTGAAGAGCTTACGCACCTGCTGGCGTGGAGGCACCGAGTGCTTCGGCGGTGAGAGGTTACAGCCTCCATTCTTGCCATCCCTCCTTCGATCACCTCCTTTTGTCTGACAAGCCAAGGTATGCAACGGCACCCGGGGACTGACATTCCCTAAGGGCCTTCGCGACGCCCTCCGGTCACCACGCTGCAAGCAGCGGCGCTGACGTGCTCGTCTAGCCAGGACTGCGCCGAAGAAGCAGCCTTCCCGGTCAAGCAGAGCCCTTGCACGCCGCAAGCAGCGCACCGTGAAGGCTGTGCGACCACACGGCACATCCACGCAACCCGTGGCATGCAACAGCATGGTCCAGGGCAGAGAAGATGCTCTGGGAAGGTAGCGGCTTTGGAAGGAGAAGACACTGAGGTCTGGGAGCTGTTGCACAACCAAACAGATTAAACCTCTCTGGTGCTCCGGACCCATCTATTTAGGAAAAAGGTGACAATTCACATACTCTTGCACCAAGAAAAACGTCACCGTTAGCGCCTGGCTGGCTTTCCTACTGAAGACACAGCACAGCCTCACCCAGGCGCCCAGAGCCCACGACCGTGGATACAACTCAGCCCCTGAGCAGCCACAGTTCCTCTCTTGCTCACGTGCTTGGAAGTAAAACAAAGCCAGCAGCAGATAAGGATGAACAAGCTCAGGAGTGCATTAGATTTACACTACCCTTTCACCGCCACGTAAGCGCATGCACGGGTAGTTCAGCACATCTTTAAAGCAAAGAACTACCAGGCAGCCTGGGTAATTTGCAACGTTTCTTGTTTGACTGCAAATCTGGAACTACCACGACGTGTCTAGCAGGTGGCTAACCTGTGAAATCCCTGCGGTGTAGTAGTTTTGGGTAGAATTTCACATAAACGGCTCTGAATTCAGAGCCCTGTTTCCAAACAGTAAGTTTCCAGGGACACATCATTTCTCTGCGGAGAGTGACCCAGAAATGCGTTGTCTCTGACAGGACCCGCGGTGCGTGCACTTACACCAAAGATGTATCCCAGTGCTGCTGTCTACCCGGTTGGACATAGAACTGGCATTAACAAGAACGATTGCTCGAAATTAATTGTATCTCCGTTTTCTCTCTCCTCCTTGAAAGAATAAAAAGGAGGAAAACTGGAATATTTGGCTGTTCTCGCCCTCGAGGGTTATCCATTTCAGCAGCCTTTTCTGCTTTCTGCCATGGGTGCTTTGACCACCAGCACCCACCTCCAGCTGTCTGTAGGACAGGGCTTCTTCTCGGACCAGGCTGGAAAGAGTCTGAACGTGGCACCGCGCATACCCGCTATGACATCCGTTAGATGTAAAGTATGCCAGTGACGGTGTTAGTGCTACAAGCTATTCACACTCTATCACATCTGCTGACACCTCTGCACCGTCCCCTGAAAACGTCACTGCTTTTAGCAAAGCACGAACTGCAAAGCGTCAGCAGCACCTTGGGTGCCATCAGGTTTCTGTATCGAGACGAGCAGGAATATTCCTCGTGCTCAACAGATGTTTGGATAGAGATGTGCAGTTGCCTCTGAGACAGCTGCAAGGCTTACGATGTTACTGCCGTCACCTTAAACAGGAACAACTGACTCTGCCCTGAAGCAGAGCAGAGGAGTTTGGAGGATTTAGGGGTCAGTTACGGGACAGCAACTTCACAGAATCACATCATGGTTTGGGTGGGAAGGGACCTTTAAAGGCCATGTAGTCCGACCGCCCTGCCCCAGGCAGGGACATCTCCAACCCGATCAGGTTGCTCAGAGCCCCGTCCAGCCTGACCTTGAATGTTTCCAGGCATGGGGCATGATCATCATCATCATCAAGGGTAGCTTTTAACTTCAGCTTCAGGAGTTGCAAATTAGTGTATCGCAGCTTCTCTGAAGAAAAATAATATGCGTAGCAAAACCCCCCAGCATTTTAATCAGCTAAGAAGGAAAACGTGGCATTTTAGCTACTGACCAACAAGGCTGGAGCAGAGCACAACTGCCCCCATGGCAATGAGCTCCCCTCGCCCAGCGGCACATTAGTTTCCGGTGCTCTAGAAATGACTGATGATAATGGGGTCAGCAGGTGGGATAATAATATACGACATGAGCCACCCAAGGCTGCAAGGTAGCTTCAATTGCTCAGCGTGTCCCTGCCTGTCCTGCAGCAGAGCAGCTCAACAGCCGCGTTTCACTCCTGTGCTCCAGTCCCCATGTTCATTCACTTCCCTGAACCAGTCCACCAGTAAGATACCAGCTCTAACCTTCCAGTTTCCCATGGAAACCCTTCTGGTGTCTCAGGATGACATCGACGATGAGCAGACACAGCGAGATGAATGAAAGCCACTCCTAGGAGCTGGGCTTGGTTAGCATTGGGCTCAAATGGCTCTCAGACCCTCTCAAGTCTTCCAGCTTTATAAGAAGATTGAAAGGTCAACCCCCTGCAAAACACCGTGTCCAATTCATCGCAAAATTGGGGGTTCTGGGGGTTCCCAGTCTTCTGGGAAAGAAGAGGGCTGCCCAGAGCACCAGAAACTCCAAGTATTCTAAAAAACCAAAACCAAAACCAAATAAAGGCTTTGAAACCATAAGGTTTCAAATAGCAAGATCAAAAAAAAAAAGTTATTTGTCTGTCTTCCAAAGAAAAGAGACATTTCCACTTCTCTCTAGCAGCCCAGGAAGGCAAAAGGCTTTCCTTCCTTTCACGCAGTCACTGCTATCCAGGAGGTGCCAGACTGTGTCCCTGGTGAGCACGGCACCACCTGCTGCAATGCTTCACAAGGGACCAAGGGGCAAGACACAAGTAACACCACCCATACAGAGAAACGTAGAAGCCCAAGCACGAGACTGAACAAAGAATCGCAGCCAAGGTGTGATGGAGAGAAGCTAAGACCACGGCATGATGTGGCTTCCATGAAGGGAAGAACCACACAAAAGGCCTTTGCAGGAGCTAAGCTGCCGTTTCTCCTTTACTCTGGAGAAGGTGGCCAGCTCACGTGCAGGAGATTCCTCGTGTTCACGAGGTAAACTCTCAGGTGGCCACACTAAATTAATTTCTACAGGAGCTCCAGAGAGGTGGGTGTCTTAGGCTGGTGGGACAGCAGAAGTACGTGTGTTCCGACCTCAGGCCACCTGGCCTCATGAGATGAGGACCCTTCTTCAGGAGAGGACTTTCTCCCAAAACTGTTTTCAGGCATTCAGTCTGTAGCACTGTAGGGCAAAAGAAACTTCTTCCTGGCCTCAGCGAAGAAGCCTCACGTTACATAATGTAGACTCTGTTGGGGAACATTCAAGCCAACCGATGGATGGAAGAGCCATCTGCCCACCTGAAATATGATCTTGAGAAACCCCAAAATTGCAGGTCACTGCTCCTTGCTGGAGCGAAAGGCATTCACAAGTAGAGTTAGAGCCACCTCTCCTCTTTCGGAAGGAAAAAATCCTACTTTTGAATGTGGACATTATGAACGTGGCAAGCCTCCCCTTTGATGAAAATGAGCAACTAGGTCCGCTCTGGTAAGAATCCCTCCAGCAGTTCTGTCGAGGAAGAGAGCATTTGTTGCTATTTGGTGAGAACGTCAAACCCTGCGATTCTCTAGCTATCAAGAAGGAAGAGCACGATGAGTATTGCAGGATTTAGGGATGTCCTTGTTGCTTTAAAGAAGCTAAGCAAGTTGACCAGGATCCCAACCTCTATCACGTTTCCTTCTCCTGAACGACCAACAACCTCACTAGAAGCAGGCTGCTACATCCAAATGATTTAAAAAGCAATCACAGATAATTATATATACCTGTGCTCGGGAAATGTGACGGCTAAGGCATTCTCTGCAGTAAGCAAGCGTGCTTACAAGCAGGCAAGTCTGGACAACTGGCCACTCTTCTGTGCTCATAACGTCTCACTTGGAGTAGGCTGAGGTACAGTCGCTGCCGATGAGCTAAAACAACTGCCTCTGAGTATGCAGAAAAGGACATAGCCGACCCCGCGCAGCAAGAGAGGGGTAAGCCAGGCAACAGCCGGGGAAGAGCTGGGGATGAACGTGGTTGCACCAAATGAAGAGAGCGATGGTGACCAAGAAAGGGGTCCGAGTTTTCAGGGTGGGCTGGCAGACAGAGAGGAAGGTCTTGGCTTCCAGGCCAAGAAGAAACCAGCAAAACCGAGGACCCGCAGGAGGACTGCACAGGGCAGGAGGAGACGGGGACGGCCATCTCCACAGGCTCCCCAGCGAGCAGGGCAGGAATCCTTGGGGGAAGTGCTTCAGGAGGAACCGCTCTGTTTATAGTAGGTGCTGCTGAAAGGTGTCCTGAAGAAAGACAGCAATTAACAGGCCTGGAAAAAAATGGCTTCTTTCCACAAAGTGCCTTTTAAGTATGTTTTTTGAGCCACTTTAAGGGTTAATGTTTAGCTGTTTATCCGGAGTTGTCGGATGTCAGCTCTTTCTTTTGACTCCTAATGGCTTATAGCCATCAGGAGGTGAAGACTCCTCAAAAGAGATGGTGTCAGGAATGTTTTTTTATGCCCACTAGCACCCACACACCTGCAGGAGCCTGTGCTTGCAGGATAGATAGTTTACATACTTGAACCTGTATCCCAGGGACAGAGATATAAACATGAAACCAGATCCCGACCGGCACCGCCGCTGAAGCCCCTGGGCAGTACAAAGGGGTCCTTTCTCCCACACCCACCTCGAATGACCACAAATAACAGTTTGCTTCAAGCCGTCGCTTCCCAGCAAGAACAAGCTCCGCTGGTCCAGGTTACGATTTCAGGGCCAGATCCTGTAAAGTTTTCCGCACCTTTGACTCACGTGAATGCTGGTTGTGAAACAAAGGACCACTCTCATGAGCAGACTTCAAAAACCAGCTCGGTCGCAAATCAAAGCCTCCCAGACAGGGAACGTGAGAACAAAGACGCGGGCTCCAAATCAATCAGAGCACTGCTCACTCGTGTCCTTCCCCAGACGAGGGATGTCATTGAGCCTAATAATTACACCGCGAGGTGCGAACAGGCTGAGCAGTTGTAAATCTAACCACGCCAACGTTTCCTACGGGCTTGTAAAGCGTGATGGTGGAGCTGATGCCCCTGAAGACCGCATCCTTCCTCTTCCTCTCGGAAAGAAGGACATTTGCTCCCAGAAGAAGTGACTGAGACCCCCAATCCCAACTCATTAGGGAGCGAGTAGGTACGGGAAATGCTTTGATTTTGAAAAAGACATGGAAAAAACCATGAAACAGGGAGATGTCCTGATCCAGAAATATTCTTCGCTTCATGAATCTGGCTCCTTCTCCCTTGGTCATGTCTCAAGTAAGCGATCCCGCACCAAGGGGCGTTTCAGGCATGCCGGGACACGAATCAAACGGGCACTGCAACAAAGTGTGCCGCGGGTTTGGGAAACGGGAGGCGGCCCTGCAACGAGGCAGGTGCTGCGTCTGTGAGATTATCACCCATGGGTTTGCATCTGGAACTGCTGCTGCATCCAGCCAGATGAGGGCAGAAGGAAATTACTGTGCCACAACACCTTCCCTGTCCTCCTGCTACAGTCTCAGAGAAAGAACTTAAAAGAGCATCACGCAGTAGCAGTGTGGGAGCACTGTGGAGTAGCAGTGGGGAGTTACGATACAATAAGGAGAATGTGGAGGTTTCTGTGATCTGGGGTGGGGAAACAAGGATGGCACAGTCAGCTAGAATTTGGAACTTCGGGTCTGTTTGATTTTTAGAAGCTCCCTGTAGAAACACCAACCACCGCACTGAAGCCCTGCCTGAGGCAGGAGGGAGCTTGCGGCTGTTGGTTCAGCAGCTCAGGCTAAAGCACCACTGGAAGTGGAGGAGAGCACTACTAAGCTTGAAGCGTCCCATCATGTTCAGGAACACCTTCACTTGGGAGATGTGCTCAAGAAGGGGGTTTAGAGAACGAGAGCCTGCCTACGTCCTCGCCCTGAATACCCCTGAACTCCCCCCAAACCCCTGCTGCCACTTCGACTGCGAAGTTTACAGCGTGGCGGGTGGGTCTGACCTTGCAAGCAGGCTCTAACGCAAATAAAGCAAAAGCTCCGGGCTGCTTTCTGTCTGTGTCACACTGGAGATGATGGCAGAGAGAGAGAAACTCAAGGTGGGATCAGGAACGGGGGCAGATCTCTGCAGTCAAGAGCAAGTCATAGAATCACAGAATGGTTTGGGTTGGAAGGGGCCTTAAAGATCATCTAGTTCCAACGTCCCTGCCCATAGCAGCGACATCTTCCACTAGATAGATTGCTCCTGACAGAAGAACCGGCGTAGGAGGCCTACGATGGGTTGGGAACATTCCACGTGCCTCTACGGTGCACAGGAATAGCCCTACAATTACTGTGATAGTTAATAATAACAGCTCAGCGCCATCCTCTGCAGAGACCCTTCTAGCTCCTGACACATCTCTCTGCAAGCCTAAGCACAACCGCAAACCCAGCCAAACCATCTCAGGCCACCTAAATACTTCCAGTAACGCACAGACTCCTGTGTGCTAGCGGGCTCCCGGGCAGCAGCTTCCCTGCGTGACGCAATTAGAAGGAAACGAAAAGTTGTTGAGGGAATTGAGGGAATCTGCAGCACAGGAAAGAAGCTACCGTGATATTGATTTTTTTTCCTGGTTGCTTCAACAGGAAAGGTGTTCTGCAGATGCCAGGTTGCCGAGGGTGGGGAGAGCAAGGGAGGCGTACTCGGAAAGCCAGAGGGTAGGGCCAAGGGGGAAGGGGTGTATGAAGTCTGGCTCCTTGGGAAACACACGCCGGATCTGCAAACCCTGCCCTGACAGCTGGGGCAGGTGAAGGAAAACCTGAGCTGGGGGCTGAGAAGGAGGGCTAAGCTGGGAACACACTGTCTTCTCTTCCGCTTGATGCTCTCACCAGAGAGGGCTGGTGAGAGCAGGGAAGGAAGGGAGACGCCAGAGAAGCCAACGGTAAAAGCACTCCTGTCTCAAATCAAGGGAGAACAGAACCTTGCCAAAAAGTTGGCTGGTTATCCCAGGTCAGATTCAAGATCACTGCTCACCCTTTAGCGTGCAGCCTCCCACCAACCTTCCCTGTTCAGCAGATTGCAGTCGCTGTGCAAGCCACATTCCGGAGACAGCCAGGCGAGGATCCTGTTGTGCTCCATGACAAAGGCCCCACCTCTCTGCACAAACTACTGAGACAGCAGAATTGAGTCGTGGGGACCGGTCCCACGGTACTTTGAGGTGCTCTGGTGACTTCACGAAGATTCATGGCCAAGGCTGCGATTTGATTTGGAGCAGGGAATGATTTATCACAAGAAGAGCTGGTGACAAACACTTTGGTCTCCAGATTTCAGGTCCACGCCCAGGCTGACACGAAGGGTAGGCTCCATAAGAAGCACGGGAAGACAGACGTACCCTTCGCTTTGCGTACAACCGTCTCAGACGCTTAAAGCAAAGGCTAAAGAGATCTTTGCCGGTCTACTGCTCAGCTGAGGCACGGTTGCGTCGCGGTGCAGGAAGACATGACTCTCCTGTAATGCAAGATTAAAGCCACGGTCTTCTGATGTCAAAACTCAGCTCAGGTAAGCCCTATAAATCGTAACTCAAATTAACCTAGAGAGGTCCCAGACTAAAATTATTGCACCGCAAATTCCAGAATACTTGCAATGCGACAGGAAGGGCTACAGCTGTGTGAAACAGGCTCAAGCTCAGGGACACCCGGTAGAGCACAGCTTGCATCCATACGGCCAAACTCTTCCCCCGAAGAGGGAGGCTTTATTCGTTGGGAGCAGTGCCTGGGAGCGCTACCCTCCAGCATTATGTGGGAAGCCAAAACTGAAGAGAGGATGCAGACAACCAACCAGGCTGGACACCACGGGCCAGTGACCCAGCTTGTGCTCAGACTCTGCTGGGTTTAGAAGTACAGACGTAGTTTAAAATATCCTTAAGCTACTGTTTCTTATAAAAGATGGGCTAGCAACTTCCATGTGAGTTTGCTGCAACCATGTCCAGTCTTTGTGTGTAGTCATGGCACTATCATTCTGCTGTTCCCCAAACGTCAACTCCTCTCCCATCACTTCACCCTTCTGGGTACAAGATTATGCTCTGGAAGGGGTCACTCGTTTGTCCTCCAGCCTCTGACAGGAACAAGTCCACCCGTACCGAAGAACACCAGACACAAACCTCGTTAAGCACCATCCTTCATCTGAAGGTCAGAACAGGGCTCAACACATTTCCAAATACCATCGGGTTTCTCTCCAGCCCTACCTGAACAACATCAGTATTCAACCACTCAGTATCATATAAATCCCGGGGGTTTCTGCTCAAGTAAAAAGTTTTGTGGGCATTAAAGAATCATCTCTCCCTTTTAAGTTCACGTGGAAAATAAAGATACTTTTGCCTATGTCAACAGTTACGCTGCCAGAAGAGGAACCGTATCAGTACATAGGAGAGGAACCTCAGATGAACCTCTTAATGCTTCAGAAGTCAACGACGGAGCATCGCCTGCACGGCAGTATGAAACCAAAACCAAAACCAAAATCTTCAGGGTACAGCTTGAATCTTCTGCGGTCTTTGGGAGACACATACCACCGAGCTTCCAGCTTCCTGTAAGTCCTTAAGGACCTTGTGCCACTTCTTTTCTAAGAGGAGTTCCTTCCAAGACTAACCTCCATCCCAAGGGTAGACTTTGGCCAGCACACTCGGGTTACCAGACTCTCGGGAACCCGTTCCTCAGACCCAGAAGCAAAGAAATACCACAGAACTTCTCACTTCTCAAACATTTTTCCCCATGGCAGCTGGTAAATCCTTTCCTTTGCTTCTCGTCCAAGTTGGACAAAATTACTGCAGAGAATCCCTCCTGCTCCCCTCCCCCCCGTGCAATGTAATCCCAAGGGAGAAATGGTTTCATGGGGACCCCCTGCTGTCTTGCATCTGATTTCCCTCCTAAGTATGGTATAGGGAAGCGTCTCGAGGGCTACGGCTGTGACCTCCATACAGCTCTTTTGTCAAGTGCCATTTCATTAAAAAATCAGCCTTTTAACTGTGGACACATTTCAACCTCACCAAATCTGCTAATTATTGACAGTTGGTGAAGAGGAGATTTCACTTGTTCCTCCTGTTAAACTGCATCTAATTAGTAATTACTGGTTCACTGTCATCTTTACTGCAATAATCCCACTGCACATTGGCTCATTAACCTTTTGCTTTTCTAAAGCAGCCTGCCAACAAGATGAAGGCTAAAACAGATTGGAAAACAATAGCTCAGCCTTGGATTTTAGGCTGTTTATTCCCCTTGTCCTGGAGATCCAAAAGGAAGATTATTTTTAAGAAAAGGCTTTCAGCCGAAATCAGCCTAATTCCGGAAGATGGCTTGTTTCACCCTAACCAGCAACCAAGGCCCTTTAAACTTAACCCACGGCGAGGGCATGTGCATCACACCTAGTGGAAGGGTTTTCTCTGCCATCGGCTCTTGCTTCGGCTCCATTTCTCACCTGGGTTTATCCTTCTTTTTGTCAGGACGATCTGGCACACTGGGCATGGGATGAGGCAAGTTTCGGTGGGACTGCAGCACCCTGGAAGAGCAACAGCATCCTCTCAGATGCCGAAAAATGAGTGATAAGGATGAGCGGGGACCAAAGGGTGGAAAATCAGTGGAGCAACCCCATGGTTATTTCTTTTGCTGCTACACTGAATTTCATTTGCACAAGTCCCATTTTCAGTTTGGAACTGTCACAGCTGTTTCTATTGGCAGTGCATAGCTGAGTAGGAGTTGTCAGTGGGGATGCTGTAGGATAGGCGGTTAGAAAAGAGATTCCCCGGGGGGCATGGGAGGCGGTTGGAGGTTGTGGGCTAAATGCATTAACTAGATGTTTCTCCTAAACTTAACAGCAGTGAATTACTTAATGCATATTGATGCATTTAGGTACCGGAGTTAACACTATACTGGGATGAAAAGTGCATTTCCCGGCATCTTAAGCGTGTTTAGTTGCAAGGACCCATGTCTTTACGGCTGACACTAGGGTTTTATTTTTATAAGGTGATCTTCAAAACCAGGACGTCTAGAAACGAGTTGTAATTCTGGAGCGCCGTTGCAGACATCAAAGCGGATTCCATCTGCACAAAATCAAGGAAGGTGCGAGGTCTTATCCAGGCTAAATAGCGACCCAAGAGAAGATCTGGATGCATTATCCTTCCCAGCACACGAAGGCTGTTCAGCTCCAGAACTTGCATTTACCTGATATTGGTGTTTCTGTATGCAACCAGAGCTGAATTTTGATTTCTCTTACGCTACTTAAAAGCAGGTATAACTCTGCAGCAGCTACAGCTGACGTGGTAAGGTGGCTGCATTTATCTAGCGCATTTATTCAATCTATTGCAAGGTTTCAACTCTGCTTGAAAATTAATTGTAAGTTTGAGCCCCTTTAGAAGAGTGGATCAAAGGCGGCCAGTCAAGCTCCCGTGCTAAAACAAGCGCTTAATAACTCATCAGCTTCTGTGTTTGCTCTCTGACTAAAGAAAAAGGACTGTGAATGTGTGATTAAGGGCAGAATTTGGCTCATTTACAATTCCTGAAAGGGTTGCTGCTCAGACCATAATCATATTTTTGGAACAGAACACGCCTATTACATCTTGTTGTTAGTAATTTACTCCCTGGGTAGCGCTCATTACAACAGCATCATCTCAGTCCTGTTATGTTCATAGCTGCTTCACCTACTGCCGTTATGAGAAAAAGCAAATACATATATCCACACACATATACATATAGAGAGAGGTCAATGTTCAAACACTCAAAGACTTACTAACTTCTCTGACAAGTACACGGACCACTGATGAGAGACCAAAAAGTCACACGTCCTGACAAATGCTCTTTGCAAGGGAGCTCAGATTTCCTATCCAAGACTGTGAAGAAATGGCTCTGGAGATCCTGCTTCAGAGAAATCACTTGCTCTGCTCACTTGAGCATCCCCACCGAGATTTTGCAGAAGGGGAGGAATGCCCTTTACGCACACACTCACATACATTTATAATGAACGCAAACATGACTGGAAGACCGATCAGACCAGGCTGCTATGGAGAATGTGATGCCGTGGCATCAACAGATGTGAGGTCCAGCTGCGCGCGTGGGGCTAACTCCAGTTGAGCGGAGCCGAGATCCCAGTAGGTAATGAGCGATACCACCAGCTGTAATGGTTTCTCTTCATTGACATGGAGCGTGGGCAGAGAGCACGTCATTCTGTTTGATCCGCTAATCAGCGCTGATTCATGTTTACACTGCAGATAACATTTCATCTGCTTTTAGAAGGTCATTTTCAAGTGATGCTGTACGGTTTCAGTATTGCCTGATGCCTGCGATTTGAATATCCTTTGAAGGAATCCAGACCTTAATTTTCATTGTGGGCTAGAATTCATTCAGCTGTTAGCATCAATACAGTTTTTACTGCTGTAATATCAGACACCACACATTATAAATTATCTGTCACCCATACAGCTAAAACATAAAAGGCAAGAAGACCTTGTGAGCTTCATTTTTAGATAAAGAAATGAAGGCAAAGAATAATTATTTTTGTAGACCCTGAAGTGTTTAACTCTGAACGCCTCAGATTCTGGTACCAATAGTTCCCACTGACCTTAGTAGGCACTCACTGTTTCAGAGAAGCCCGTGCCAAGTGATGCCTACAGAAAATACTGGAAACGTACAAAATGCTAAATTTCGAAACAGAATTCTTGGGTGATTTTCCCGTCTACGTTGAAAGAATGGTTTGGTGTCGCCAACGCTAGTAAACATGTGCGTTGTCAGTGAGAAGGGAGAAAACACACAATGACTGCCACTTAAGGCTTGAGATGATAGGAAGTCTGGGGAAGTGGTAAGTAATTTAGAGCCCAGATCACTGACACAGAGACCTCTGCATCACATGGTGATCTGTGGAAAAGAAGTGAACGTGCACCATACCACGGTCAAACATGAGATTGCCTCTGGGCACAAAGAGCGTACGTACCTATGGCGTGGGGCATCACGTTGGGCGAATGGTGGCAATGTCACCGTTGGGGTAAATGAGGTTGGTGGCACCTCCTGTGGTCTTGCTTCCCTGACTATCTTGGAAGAAGGCCTCCCAGGAAAGACCGTGGCTACCTTCTGGTGGGTGAAGGTCCTTTCCCTGGAGAGAGGGGCATAAGGGATGCTCTACATCCAAGTCTCCTTCCAGCAGGAACTTTGGACATAATCTGGGCATGCACCTTGAACAGGTGCGAGACCTGGAAACACTCCTCAGTCTTTCATAACCAAAACCTCTGAGTAGACTTGGGATCACTGCAAAAAAAACTGATGGACAGGGAGCTAAGGTTGAGCTCATGCCAAAATGACTAACACGCTCTGTGGATGTAGGAATTCAAGTAGAAGCAGGCAAATCACATTGCTCCTGCAACTGGTACTTGTGCAACTTCTTACTGGAATACTGTGTCTGGTTCTCATGGACATGCTCCAAAAAGGATGTTGACTAATTAGAAAAAGTTTAAGAAAGAGCCATATGAATCATTAAAGCTTCAGAAAACACGTCTTTTAGCAAGAGACTCCAAGATCGAGATATGTTCTTAAAGAGAAGATTAAGGGACAGTTTTATCTCAGCCTGTAAACAGCTAGAAGGACAACAGAAAATCTGTAACATGTTTTTCAGTCTAGCAGACAAGTGTACAACAACATTCCCTGGCTAGAGGTTGTGAATAAAACCATCCACACTGAGAAAAATTGAATTAACCTGTAGAGACTGTGATACTGATTTCTGATCAACTACTCTAGTTGACACAAAACGAGCTCCAGCAAAGTCTTTTGCCCTGTTTGATAGAGGGTTTACCATTTAATAATAGTGACCCTCTCTGTAAATGTACAACTTTACAACCTGCAAGTCTATAAGCTCCAAACACTGAACGGTCAAAGTCGACAGCTTACAAACAAATACACCTTAGCAATTTCTTCAACCAACTTAGGTACGAGCGATTTCACCAGTCGTTCTGCCTGTTTCCTTGGCTAGTGTCCTCTGTGCAGCCCCAGGCTGTGTCTTCCCAGAGCCAGGCTAGACGATGAAAAGGCAGAAACTCTCAAAGAAGCTCTGGGAAAGTACATCCACATCAAATCTGTATCCCAGGCCCTTTGCTTAACAGGCAAAGACATGCTTTCCCTATGTTAACACCAAGGAAACAGGACTGTCGTGGGAGAAGGTGAGCTGAACCATGTTCCCTCCGGTGCAGCTCACCTCTGACTAAGCTCATGTCCCCAGATGAGATAGGACGAACCCAGCTGGAGCCTCAGAGCAGAAGTCATCAGTCAGAAACCCCCTACAGAGGGACCAGATACGCTCCATGCTAGCCGAGACCCTCCTCTGACTGGCAATTAAGCAGGCAGAACATCATCCTCATACATTTAAAAACCGCCTTATTCCAACCTGGTTGTCCCCCCCAATCCCTGGTGTTTCGATTACTTTACAGTCTAAACGTCCTCCACACAGGAGAGGCCTGGAGCAGACCACGCCTGTGGGAGAACGACGGATGCAATGCAAGGGAGGAGGATCACACATGGCCATCCCTTGTCTGTAAAAGGTGCCTTTGAGGGGTGGAACAAAGGTTCCTCTGTTCGGTTCTTCCTCTGTTCTCGTGGAAGGTACATCCCACCACACGATCCAAACACTGACTACAAGTAGGGAAAAGCCACGTGATATTAATCTGCGCTATGC
This sequence comes from Steatornis caripensis, assembly GCA_013398225.1. Classification (NCBI taxonomy): domain Eukaryota; kingdom Metazoa; phylum Chordata; class Aves; order Caprimulgiformes; family Steatornithidae; genus Steatornis; species Steatornis caripensis. The sequence goes on from VZSC01010786.1 coordinate 39,739, forward strand.
TAGCGTGCGTTAACAGGAGGGACCAACTTAACCATCACCTGCCCAGTGAAATCTGCACTTGTTCAAGTGAAGAAGACAGCAACCGAATTAATCCAAAAAAGGAGGAGGTCCCATAGGAACCATTATCCAGGAAGGCAAAATAAGCAATGACATTGGTAAGCCCCTCTGAGATATCCCACGGCAGTGACCAGACATGTACTGACCTCGGACATCTGCGGGAAGAGACTGATGGCCAAGGGGAGGGCCAGGCCAAAGGCAGCGAGGCACACAAGGCTTTGGACTGGGAGAATCATCCGGGGACGGGACCTCAGGAGAGATGTTCTGGAAAGGAAAAGCTTCGTTAGACTATTTCACAGATGAGGCGAGTTCATGCCATCACCAGAACGGACACTGGTGTTCACCCAGACCCACTGGTCTCCCTCTCCCTAACTGGTCTAGGTTCCTTCTTAGTAGGTCATCATCAAGTTCACCCACAAAAGATCCTGAGTCCTGTACGCTGTGCTTTTGCGTCTGCTGGGGCTACACAGCCCACCTAAGGGCTCACTTCTCCTAAATTAAAACAGTATCACTTCACACACGCTTCCACCATTTCAAACCATCTCCCACGGCTGTAAACGGCACACGAGGTGATCTGGCCACACGCAGGTGTCCCCTGCACTAAGGCTTTGGAGACTACGTTGAGCGAGCAGAAGGAAACTAGGTTCTGGAGAGAGATCATGAACTTTGTCAGCCCTATCACGCGGTGGTACTGAAAAAGGCACGCGACTTTTGTGAATGGGGTAATAAAGTGGTAAACTTGTCAATAGCTTGATTTGTTAAAAATTAAACATCTGCAGAGCGGGTGATAAGGATGTTTTAAGACTCGCTGTCCCCGGGGGATATTTATGAGTTCAAGACTTGTTAACAGCAAACACTTTAAGATACCTGCAATGTCAGGTTCTGGTAACGACCCATTAAGTGACCCGTCTGATGCAATTAACACCGAACCACACGGACAATATTTAGCTGGTACAAGATGGCAAGTTCAGAATATTCCAGGATACAGGACCTCAGACAGTTGACAAATGTTAAGGGGAAAAATGTAATTCCTGAGGGGTTTGTTCTGGAGCTATTTATGCCAAAAGGACACCTGTTGTTCCACTTTTTCCTACCAGTCATCTCAAACAACTGGGAAAATAAACCAGCAACTCGATAGTGGGTGTTGTTTGAATATTCGGTGGATATTAGCAATGTAGAGAGTCAGTAGATTCGCTGCTGGGTCATCAGCTACGGCCTTAGTCCCAACGTGCGTCTTTCTGCCCATCCTGATCTTGAGGATGCCAATGCCTCACAACGTCCTGCCATCAAACACGGGCAAAGATCCGTTAGTTAAGGCCCTTCCACTGGGGTGGTACGAGAGGAGCTCTCTTTGGGTCAGGGAAGGTACAATCAGATTACACTAACCGCTAAACATCGCTGCGGTTGCCATCATCGGGGCTTTAAAAAGCCTTTTCTAATCCAAGGCGCACCATTCACAAGGCGCCCACCAAAACCAAGCCAAGCAACCCCTCCCACATCAGGGCACGCCGCTAGCCTGCTTTGGCACGCGCGCAAGTGATTTTGCAGGCGCATCTCCCCGCGCCTGCAGCCGATGCAAGATAACAGATTACCTCAACCCCCGTCTACTCCACGTTTACTGCAGGCTACAAACACGCACCTGATGAATTACAACAGCGCAGCTGATGTGTGGGAACTTGTTACCCTGCTGTACGTTGTCTGTGCGTCTGAATATTCAGACTCTGTGCCCTTTGCTAGCGATGCTTGCTGAAAGCTGTCTTCATCTTGAGAAGGTTTGGGGGAAGTGGGGAAGGAAAACAAGATCCAGAGCCTTAACTCCTCCAAGATCTCAGCTCCTCGCTAATAAGCTATCAAGATGGAGTTGATCCTATCAATTTGTGCTGTGAAAGCCAAGCTTCTGTTCTCCAATGTTTAGCTACTTTGTTTCGCGTAGAGCACGATCTAATGTAAAAGACTCCCGCAGAAGTCCACAAGGATTTTGCCCGGGTCAGGAAAGCTGGTTACTTTGCTCCACGCTCTTTGACAAATGCAAACGCTCAAGAATTGCCATCGATAAGCCGTGATAACTTGGATGCAGAGGGGCAACTTCTGGAACTGATTTCTCCTCCGGCTTAAGCTGTCGTGATCCACGAGGGCCCTCTCTGAGAAAATCATACAACCAGCATCCTCCAAGCCTCCCTGGAGCACAGTTTAGAAGCAAGACAGCACTGCTTACACCAGCCCTGTCACCTTAATTTGGAAGCTGCACCCTCTTTAATTACCGCCCTGTTGGGGACCTTATAATCACTCAAGTAAAAACCCAACCAATTTAAAATGATCTCCAGTACAGCCCCCAGGTGTGATTTCCAGGAGTGCTTCAAACTCAGGCCAGTTCAAATTACAATGGCTAACCTCCTAATTAAGAAGAGTTATGGCTCAGATTGAAAAAGGAGAGGGGACTAATTAACACATGTAGTGTAACGTCTTAATTGGGACTCAGATTCTAAAATTTGTGTGGTTCGGAACAAATGGCTCATAATTAGTCGAGAGGTCCACTTTTCTCCTGTCCCTAGGATCTCTGCTCTCGACACAGATCTCAGAAGAGTGTTAACTTAAACGTCGCATGCTGCATTTTGTTAGCTGTCAAACGCAATCAAAAACCCTCTTTTCACCCACTAGCCCCCCATCAGCAGGGAACGATTCGATGTTTCCAACGGGTTTAATTGCAGAGCGTTACAGCAGATTAAAAAGAAATACAATTCATAGCCATTCGTCGGAGAGCGAAGGAGTTTACGACACTGTCCCGTGCGCTCCGCCAAGGGGGTCGGTCAGGGAAGAGGAGCTCTGGACCTTTAGATCCCCCTGACAGCTCAACGTTGCCATTGGCACCTTCTGAAGCAGACTGCTATAGTCGCAAGAGCAAATATTATCTTACCCTACGAGTAATTCTGCTATCGACCTGAGCACTTGAAGCTATTCTCGTACGAAAACAGTAGTTTTACAGACTGTCACCATGTGCGCAGGACAGGACCGGCCAGGCTCTGGTGACCTAAACCTTGGCACTCAAATTAGACAACACGGGATCGAGAAGTTGGCGCCGAGAGAAGGTCTCACGCTGGAAATCTGCAGGAAGACAGTAACACGTGCGTTTTGGCGTTCCCGTTTCCGCAGCCAAACTTTTGGCGCCCACGGCCTGCCTCGCTAGTATGAGTGATCCGTGTTTATACATGGACCTTTGGGGTGCNTGGCAAAGATCACGCATTTTCGCAGTACTTCTCTCCTCCTCTCTCTTTTCTCTTCCACTTGCAAAGATTTGTTTCTTTACCCCTCCCGCTTCAAAGCCCCCTAACGCCGATTCTTTCTGCACTTTGCCTTGATAAAATTTGCCTGGCAGATACGAAAAAGGCAGCAACACGCTGGGGAGCTTGTGGCTAACTAATCCTAGGTAGCGCTTACTGTTAACCACTACACCTAAACCAGCTAGACCTTACGGGTAACATTTCAATATGCATGAGTGTGCATGTACGTAGGTACATACACAGACACACGCGTGCTTGTACAGACAGTACATCTGCTCCGCAGAGACAGCGTGTTGTAGATCTTGTAAATACACCTTCATTCAACTTTCATCACATTGTTCATTAGTGGTTTAAATTTTGCATAATTTGGCAGCTGCCTCTGGCGTTTTTCAAGAGGTACTGTAATTTATTCCATATGGAAGTCAGTTGCTGTACTAAAAAGGAGTTATCAGGTTCAGTGAACCAGAGCTGTATTTGTCTAGAAGGAGGTGTCAGATGCTAAACTAAATATGACAGGAGTTAACCAAAGTCTCCCAGCTGACAGATTCTGTGGGGTTTCTGCAGTGTTTGGTGTAAACAGGTTCAAAGCTAATACATACATCGCAAGACGCCGAGGATGCTGGCGGGGTAAGAAAAGCGCTGGAGGCTGAAGTTCTGGGTATCCCGAGGCAGCCCAGGCTCCTCAAAGCCTTGGGTTCAAAACATCCCTCCGATGTGCAAACAAACTTTGGGCCGGTCGTCCTACCCCAGATCCCAGCTCTGCTGAGAACGTCCCAGAGCCAGCACCGTACCACGTCTCTGCTCCGGAGAGCCCGTCGGGCCTCTCTGCTACCTGCACAGCGTGTTTTCTGAGCTTTCCTCGCTCGTTTGGGGTCATTTTGGGCTCTTCTAGCAACCAGTAGCTCTGTCTGCTGTCCTGTCCAGCCAGGCCACTGCTGTCCTCGCCAAGGAGCATCTCCTGCTCTCGGCTACAGCCCCAGCGCCTCCTCCAGAGGACACAGCAGATGCAAACAGAGCGAGGTTGGGGGATTCTTGTGCTTGATTGACATCATTAAAGGAGCAGTTTCAATGTTTACTCTGGAAACAGCCACAGCAGTTTAAGGTGTCACTGCTGGCAGCTGTTTAGTTTAAACAAACTTCAGTGAGGGTTTAGCTGGACGGAGAGACTTTGCACTTCAGAAGAGGAAAAGCATCTGTAGGAAACGTTCTGCACACGCTGTCAAAAGGAGAATATCTCCAGAAAAAGGCCATGGATGCGAGGTCCGGGTGGGCCTCCTACCTCACACACATTTCTGCAGTGAAAAACACGGGTTGAAGCTGAAGAAAACCCCCTTCCAGCACCACGAAAATCATGGGCTGAGCACTGGCCATCTATCAGAGAATCCACTTTTCATGGTTAGGCTGACTTAGCTAAGCCAGAGCAGCTCTGCAATGTTGATCCGGTCCGGGAGCGTCTTAAGTTAACGAGCTTTACAGGAAAACACTCCCGACAACCGCTGCATGAGGAAGCTGGCACGCTGCGGCAGCTCTGCCACAAGATCAGGATGGTGTGGAGATCAAGAACGAGTAGAAACGCTCCTCTTTCATGGACGCAACTATCCTGCTCCCGGCTTCTCTCTTGGCTCTTGCCCATTGCCAACAGTTCCAGCTTTCTCCCTCCTCCATAAACACTGCACAGTCAGCTCTAGGGCCTCCTCTTGCCTAGCCTGACACACGTGAGCTCTTGGAGCCCATCCGCAGATCTTCAGACCCTCAGAGGTTGCTTGTACCGTGAGGCAGAGAAGAGGCTTTAGAATAAGGAGATAAGAAGAGCTTATGTTCTTCAGTTTCCACTGCCAGTTATTAGCTCAAAGTGTCCACGGCAGACATTGCTGGCAGACCGAGCTGTGGTCTGCTTGTCCACCACTTGTCCAGAGCATGTGAACCAAGTAACACTGGATCTGGGCTCTCCCACCACAGAGCTCAGCTTGCAGGGGAACCCGAGGTTGCACTTAACACACAGAGCTTCACAGCCCTACACGCAGACCAGCTGCGTCAACTCTGCAAGGAGTCGGAAGCAGGACAAAGACTACTGGAAAAGTCTTGGACGATGGTTGGGAGAAACTTGCACCGTTTCCGAGATGTCATCATAACTACCAGACAAAAAGATTCGCAGAAGCATCTGAACAAAGGGAAAAATGTCTGAGGGACGAGAAGTCCAACTTCATGCAGCGAATGCACTTGTCCCCACACCTCCGCACCATGGAGGTAGTAACAAAGCTTCCACTGACTGCTCCAAAGTCAGCTACATCCCATAGACGAGTCGTCTTCGTCTCAAAGACGATGTGAAACCAATATTTTTTCGTATTAAAGTTGCCAGCACAGATATTATTTATAAAACTTCAATGAGAATACATCTGCACAAAATAACTGACACCGTGTTCCCCGCATGGCATATGTAGTCTCAAAATAAACATTGATNAGATCTTCAGACCCTCAGAGGTTGCTTGTACCGTGAGGCAGAGAAGAGGCTTTAGAATAAGGAGATAAGAAGAGCTTATGTTCTTCAGTTTCCACTGCCAGTTATTAGCTCAAAGTGTCCACGGCAGACATTGCTGGCAGACCGAGCTGTGGTCTGCTTGTCCACCACTTGTCCAGACCATGTGAACCAAGTAACACTGGATCTGGGCTCTCCCACCACAGAGCTCAGCTTGCAGGGGAACCCGAGGTTGCACTTAACACACAGAGCTTCACAGCCCTACACGCAGACCAGCTGCGTCAACTCTGCAAGGAGTCGGAAGCAGGACAAAGACTACTGGAAAAGTCTTGGACGATGGTTGGGAGAAACTTGCACCGTTTCCGAGATGTCATCATAACTACCAGACAAAAAGATTCGCAGAAGCATCTGAACAAAGGGAAAAATGTCTGAGGGACGAGAAGTCCAACTTCATGCAGCGAATGCACTTGTCCCCACACCTCCGCACCATGGAGGTAGTAACAAAGCTTCCACTGACTGCTCCAAAGTCAGCTACATCCCATAGACGAGTCGTCTTCGTCTCAAAGACGATGTGAAACCAATATTTTTTCGTATTAAAGTTGCCAGCACAGATATTATTTATAAAACTTCAATGAGAATACATCTGCACAAAATAACTGACACCGTGTTCCCCGCATGGCATATGTAGTCTCAAAATAAACATTGATTCTATATGTTAGCTGCTTCAACAGAGCGTCCAAGCAGCAGGAAATGCATGAAACATGGGGAAAGAATGGCGCGCTGCGGAGCTCGGCAGTGGGAGGTAACATTGAATTACTTGGAGAGCAGAGAAGGCGGCCCTGGGAGTTAAAATACACAGCAGGCAAAGAGACGAGAGAAGCCAAGAGAGCTGAAAAAAATGGCACAAGAGACGAGAGAGGCAGCTGGGGGAGTTAAAACATGCAGATGGAGAGATGGCTGAGAGAGAGGAAAGACCTGGATCCAAGTGGAAAGACGACGACCAGGAACTGGCCACTTAAAATAAACTTCTCAAGTACCGAGATGAAAAGGGGGGAGCGAGTTTTCTATTAATCGGAAAACCACTGCTGAGAGCACGTAGCTCGCTCCTGGGGTGATGCAACTCGCACCCGACCGCGGCACTGTCCCCGACTTCCACCCGGACTTAAACGCAAGGCAGGAGAATTGCTCTCCTCCTTCGCCACAACCCCACACGCAAGCGACTTAGTAGAGGATCCAGATTGCGACTTCTGATTCCAGATCTCCAGCCTCCAAATAATAAGCCGTCACTCTCGTCTTTCTCATTTATAGACACTGTAAGGGCTTCTATAAATAAATTGATAACGCACGCCTTGATACGACTCCCATTAAAAACGCCCTAGTCTAACTAAACCTCTACTAAATCAAAAAAGTCCCAACTTTCCACCAAATGCTCCAAGATTTTTTTTCCAAAATGAGGTTTCACCTCTGACTGTGTACCACAGCAACCACTTTGGAAGACCTGTCAGTCCACACCGAACCCCTCGGCTATGGGAAGCGATGCCCTCCGTGTCAGGTGGCTGCTTCCACGTCCTACAGCGACACCACCACCTCTAGCTGCGTGGCCAAACCGCACCCCACTCCCTATGCCTGCTGTTTCTCACTCACAGGCTTCCAGGAATCCAAAGACATTTGATGGAAAATGAAACAGTATGCAGAATTTAGGCAGGCAAAAGCAGCGCCCAGATATTTTTATATCTATGGAGTTTCATTGCGGGTGGTGGGAAAGTATTCTCTCGCAAACTTGACTTCAGCAATTCCGTTAGTTAAAATGACGACTTTTTGACGACAACCTCCCGTGTGCCCACGTTTGCGTGACAGATAAAACGCATTTCGCTAAGCCTTGCACAGAGCACAGGTGCATTTAGTAAAACTCACATCGATACAAGAAGTTACGATGCTTCCCAAGTACGAAGCGAATTTTACTATTAGTTTTATTTAAGCTTGGGGATACTTAGCAAGACCCACGACGGTCCTCAGTGTTTCCTGTTGGAGACAATAATTTAGAGACCACCTTTCTGCAAACTTCGAACTTTTGCACACAAAGATTTTTGTTTGTTCGTGTGGATAAGCAGAGTAGCAAAGATCCTCCGAGTTACAGCAATAAGTTTGTCCCCTGGAGTGACCTTTCCTGGATGAGCTCATCACCAACGTACGGTCAGACCAGAACCAGCGCCCGCGTTAAGCCAGCGGCAACGCACGCAGCCGCTTCGGCGCAAAGCCTCGGCGCGACAGAACGGCGAAAAGAAAGAGCTCTGTAGTAAGAACATCACAAATCGGTGGCATTTCTGAAGCGCCTGGCATGTGGACAGATGAAAACAGAAGTCCTCTAGACTAACAACAGCAAAGCAGCTTTGATGATGGGATTATAAAGGCTAGAATCACGCGTCTGAATTTGAAGCAGGGATGCTGCCAAGATGCTGAGGTACAAAGATAAGTGACAATCCCTGTTCTTACACATGACTTTGAGCAAGCCCTGAGTAAGGTACTCTAGAGTAAGGCATGGTCACTCCTGAGCACCTTCCCCAGCAGATCCTGTGGGTAGATCACAGGCTGGGGGACTGTGCGGGCGACGCAGGGTCTAGGAGCAGAGAGTAGGCTGCAGAGCTTTTGTCAAGGAGGAGCATGAAGAGAAAATCAAATGTTTTGCACAAAATTAGGGGGACTGGAATCTACACCTTGTCCTTGCGTGCCTCCAGCAGCCGTCTGCAAACAGCGGCTTGCAGAAAGTGTTACCAAGACTGCGCCCTGCTGCGGGGAACCACCGCAGTCCCTTTGAAAAAGAGAGGCAAACAGTGTGTTTTGGCCAAACTGGGCTGAAAGAGCTTACTTTACAGTTCCTAAACCAGAATTTGTTGCCCTGTTCCTTCCCACACTCAGGCCACGGGAGGAACCGATCTTGGTGAGAGCCTCTAGGGGCTAGAGGGACACCAGACTGTGTTTTTAGAATTAGATGTTAAAAAGCAGACTCCAGATTTACAGAAGCAACCGGGACCCTTCCCTTAAGGAGAGAAAATTGCCCAGGGGTGTTTCTACAAGGGTAAACAAGGCCAACCAAAGCTATGGGTCAATCCCTAATCGTGCTAATTGCTATTTACATTGTCAGTGGAGTGCTTTAGAGCAGCCATTACCACGAGATTTGTTTAAAGAGTGCTTCCAGCTTGGCTGTCTGAACAAAGGTAGCAAGGCCTTTAGCACCCCCATCTTTCAATGCACTAATCAGTCTCCAGAGGTTGGCAAGGTGATTCCCACCACACGGATCATTCACGCCGAATGAGCCGCTGATGGGTGTCCCAGGGAGCCACAGGCACCCAACAACTCCGCCCAGGCTCACAGCATCTCTGGGCAGAAGAAAAAGCAGAGGTGTTGGAAAGTAAGGTGGGAGAACAGCCAACGGACAGGGCGGTTCAGTTTCTTGTGGGGTTTTTTTTCCTATTAAGAACACTGCTAGGAGATAATCGGACATGAAATAATAACCCTGCCCTTTTCTGCCAACTCTCTGAGCACTCATGCTCCACGGAGACGTCTGCCAGGAAATACTCTGGCTTTAACAGTGACGGAAAGCAAATTTCTGCACAATATGTGACGCATACATTCTTCTGGGGAAGTCCAAGCCACGGGGCGTTAGTGAAAGAAAGTACAAGTGAGTCGAAACAGGGCAGAAGCAAGTCCAGCAGCGGCCAAGGTGATCTGGATGTGGCGCGCGGCCAGCAAGTCCCGACGGTCCTGATCTCTGGCTGAACACGAGCCAAGACCCTTAGTCTGACGCCACGTGGTGGCTCTAATGCTTGCTAAATGGAGGACTGAAAACTTATGGACATTTTTCCACTGAATTCTGAGAGTTTAGGCTCATGCTGACCTGCAGAATAGGGTTATTCAAATTGCCGTCTCAGAGAATTATTTAAAACAACCATGTCAATATATAACCACATCAATATAACACCGTGACAGCCTACAACAATGGTCAAAAATGATGGAACGTGAAAATTTTAATAAGCAAAAAAAGTCTCTGATGGACCAGCGCCACCAAATATCAATGAATTCAACACCTACTGAGGATCTTTTCTCCCTTCCCCTTGAAAAGCCCCACTTCGTATTACCCAACACTTACTTTTCCAGTATGGACATAATAATTGGAGGTAGAACCAGTATAGGCATTGGCAGGACCACTCTAGTCAGGGCCGTTTCTAGCAGTGCCTGGGAAGGAAAAACAAACAAACCCAAGACATTTAAAACAAATCGCAGTATGTACCTGCACTGAGCAATCAAGGCATGGGCAAAGAAATGGTTTGGTTGGCCTTTCTTCCGTCGCGTATGTGAATGAGCGGATCAACGCACACTCATCTTTCCTATCAGCTATTTGTACCAACCTATTTTCGCTCTGTCGCTACAAACGATGGGCTGGAGCCTAGGCTTGGTCGCAAACCTGGTGGAATAAACGGAGGGACCCAATAGCTTCTCTGATTTCACTTTATGCGACCAAAAGCGCTCAGACATCCCGTCATATTCCTATGCAAGTATGTTAGTGCTGCCTGGAGGAAGAAAGAGAGGCCAAACAGTGGCCTGGAAGATGTTGTAAGGTGAAATATCTCAGTACGGGCTGAGTGAGCACCAGCTTTAACCCTTCCTCCCTCAGCTGAGTTTCAATTTCAGTTACGTGCTAGGGGAACGCAGCACCTTACTGCCGGCTCCAAGACTTGTTTCTCGTTTTTAATCGCTGGTGGTGTATTGCAAAGTGCTGTCACACAGTGGGCCCTCCTCTCCCATGAAGACACCCAACTGCAGACCTACAGCTGTGCCTCCCCTGGTGCTTTGTCCCTGGCAAGATTCGCCAGGAAGCAGCAAACACAACAGCTTGGCAGGACGATACACACAAATTCCCTGAGAAGAGACCTAGAGAAGATCATGGGTGCTCTAGCAAGGTGCACAACCACCACTGTGTCTTCGTCTACCTCTTCCAACCACCTTTACCAGCAGCCACCCGGGATGCCCCAAGCACCGTGACCACACGTGGGGCTTGGGCAGACATAGGCAGAGGATACCACAGATATTGGATGGGAATGCTGAAGCTTAGGCATACGGCCAGGCTTGGGAGCACTCGGTCCGTCCAAAGGGGAGAAGGTGCAGACGTGTTATGCTAAGGATCTGCCAAATTTTCCACGACAAAACTCAGTCTTAAGCTGTTGAGGAAGAAGCATTGGGACTAGATGGCAGCTGAGCAGAGGTTCTCAGAAAGTCCCAAATCTGATGTTTAAACTCCACCTAAATCACACTTAAGAGTACCTTCACTTTTAATATTTATTTTCTATGTTGTCTGTCTTCCTCTTGACCATTAGGACGGAGAGGGGAAGCTGGGTCCTGAAGCCAGTAACATAAGCGAGGAAAACTGGCTCAAATAAGTATCTCCGAGCCCTTCAACAGACTGTTTTAAGCTCCCTGTTAAACAACAATATGGAGAGATATTAGAGATCTCCCATTTCTTGCCGAGGACTGTAAATCTGTACATTAATTGCTGTCTATGAAGTGCCTTAAGAGCCTTGGACAGAAGGAGTGAGAGAAATGCCAAGCATTATATTATTAACTCCTCTGCCTGGGCGTGTGCTTTGGTACATGCTTTACATTTCAGATTAAAGCCCACTTGGAAACAACACGCCTCAGACAATCAGATGATGCTCAGAAGACCAAACTATGTAAGAAAGGAAGAAAAGGGAAAAATTGCAGGCAGACAGCAGAGAGTACGTTACGGGGAAAACAAACCAGGTGTTAGGACGAGGATAAAAACACCTGGCTACCCTCCCAAAGCTTTGGCTGGGAATTGTTAATGCAGTTTTGACACGGCAAGGGTTAAAAAGCTACTCAGCTCGAAAATGAAGTCTTCCTCATTTAGAAAAAGGTGTAAGTTATCTTTGCTTCGTACTCAACAGGAACTGCTTACAAGTTGCCGCAACGAAATCCTAAGGCTGTGAATGTACCTCAGTAGCACAGGATCTTCCCGATGTCAGTCTGCGCCCTTCCAAACCGCCAAGGTCAGCCACCGAATCTGCCTGCGCGACACGAGCCCATGTCCACCAGCGCACTCGGTTTTGTGGCTACACAACTGCACGCGCGGGCACAAAGCCGGCGTGAAGTTTTGCCACTTCGTTCTTCCTGCGCGATGGGTAAAGCTCATCTATTCCTAGCTCTTTCAAGTCATCGATTCCTACGGCTGTGGGATTCATTGAGCCTGACGGCCAGTTGCGTACAAGCTCACCCGAGTGTTCGCCAGGAACATCACAGGTACATACGTGTTTTGCAGCAATTCTGGAAGACCCGACAATGTTTCCGTTACTGTCCAAAACATCAATTCCTTCTTCCAGCTCTGTGTGCCTCATCAGGACAACATTGCAGATATTGGCACTAGCTGAGGATGAGAAAAGCATGACGATTAGCAACGCAGCCCTGGTCAATATTAAATGGCAGGCTTCTGCTCGCCCTGACAGCCCTTCAGCTTTGCCTGCATTAATCTGCCAAGAAGTTTCTGCGAGTCAAGGAGCCGCTCTTATACCAAGACAAAGATGTGACTCTTAAGAGGGCAATAACAACCAAGATCATTTTCTTTTACTTGCAAAGGGATCTGCCGCCGCAAGCAGGAACGCATTGATGCAAAGAAATACCAGCGCTTCCAGATGTCGGTGTATCGCCCGTGCTCCCACCCTCCGCAGTGATCCTTCAGCTGACGTTTCGACCTACTAAGTCAAAACAGGTCCTCGCGCTGGGCTGCCCGTTGGTCTTGGCCAACTGGGCACTGCTGATCGACAGCTGCCTCTTCTGATGGTGCCTCCCAAAGCCAGTCTTAACGCCCCTTACTAAGCCAGCAGATAAACTCTTCTTAAATAAGTGATCGTAGCGGGTATGATGGAAACCCAGTGCAAGGGATTTCACTGAGCTATGAAGGACAGCTTAGATCTGAGCTCCTAAGAGGACAGATTTTTATTTTTTTTTAATCAAATAAGAAAAGGTTGGGTTGCTTCCATGGACACGTATTCCATCCCGCTGACTATTTGCCCTTATTTCACATGTTTTAGGGGGAAAATGGCTCTGTGGGCTTATTTTCTACGGTTACAGACCGTTTCTTTGCTTTAACAATATTTTTCTGAACTATGACACAAACCAGCAGCGCTTTGGACGGCTCTGGTTCCCAACGGACATTTCCCAGATCTCAGCCCCGCATTCACGGCAGAGGTGGGAGCAGCTCTGGGGCCCTTTCTAACAGCACCCCCCTTGCCCAACCTGCGGCTTTTGTAGCCTTCTCGAGGTGACCCCAAATTCTGCTCCTCAAGTAACGGGTTAGAGTCGGGGGTTGAGGAACATCCTTCCCAGACGCAGCTCCTCTCCGAGGCCCAGGCACTTCCTAAAAATTTTTCCAAAGAAAAGCTCCTAATTCCTACAAAAGTTTTGGTTTTGATAAACTGGCATTTTCCAGCCACTCCCCCCACCACATTTTGTTGCAAACTTTCCAGCCAGAACTAACGCAAACCCACTGTTGCTGCAAGTACCACTGCTTCCAAAAATGTGTTTCTGTACTGCTTGATGGGTTAATACTCGCTAATTAATCTCAACTCATGTCATATAACAAATGTCTAATTTTTTGAGGGTGGTGGGTGGGTGAGCCCTATACGGATGCAGCTCTCCGCAATCACGGATGATTTGTGGTGACAAATGCTCCTTACACTCGAGAATAAGAGGAACATACACACACGCACACTCTGTCTCTCTCTTTAATATTCAAACTGCCGGACCACTCTTCCCATCTATCAAAATATCTGTGTTACCAACCCTTCAGCTCCCTAATCCAAGACAAAAAAGAAAACAAGCACTTCATTTAAAGCAAGTTTAGCCCCTCTTTTTTTTTTTTCTTTCTTTTTTTAACGCTCACACGCCCCATCCTTCTAGCTATCGGTCAAGACTGAATATGTAAAAACACGCCAGCTCTGGCCAAGCCAGGACGCACCAGCACAAGGCTCTTGCGTGATTCGTGATGGGGTGTCCGGACCTGAAGTTCCCACCACAGCTAGATGCTTCTCCAAGTCTCTGGATCCTATTAGGGCTTCGTTGACCAGGTCTCTAACTCAAAACCTGATTCCAGCCCGTTTGTCTGAGATGGGCAACTGCCTTAGCTGCTCCCGTTCTGTTTCAGGAAAGCACTGAGAAAGCAGAAAATGCTGCTAATCATGCATAAGTTGGGGTTTTATGGAAGTCTGAAATACAGGGAAGAATGAGAAATAAATAAATATATATGTAGAGAATTTGGTTTTCAGAATTTGGAAAGCAATTGCCCATCATATAGCCCAGAGACTACTTCTGTGAAATCACTTAGTGACGTATTGGAAAGCGGGTTCAGACACAAAAACAACCCACTACCCTGCTTCTCCATGTGTACATACGTCCTCTCTAAACCGAGGTACTCTCCACACACCAAACACAGCCTTGTGCACTGCATAAATGCATTTAACAAGTTTAACCCTACCCACAAAAAAAAAAAGCCCCAAAGAGAAGAAATCCCTCCTCCTCCTCACCTCCCTCCCCTCCAACAGGCATCTTCTCTCTAATGTCTGATCCAAAGGAAGTTAAAGGCTTGGGATGCAACCTTTGGGAGGGTTTCTGTGGGTTTTTTAGCCATGTACATCTCCAGTACGAAGCACACTGTCACCAGAGACACCCCTTACCCTCATGGCAGCTATTCACACCCAGTGCTTGGGAAGAAGTGGGTAAACGGGGCTCTTCGCAATAACCCTGGGCACTGATGTTCCTTACCACCTACGTCTCCACAAAAGGGTCAAGCCCCTTCTTGTTCAAATCCGGGAATCGCAGCTCTCCAGAGCACAGTGCTGACACCCTCCTTCCCTTCTCCTGCACTGAAAACCTTCATGGAGAACACCCTCACCGCCTAGACGATGTGCCAGGGTGGCCAGCACCAAGCACGAACCCCTTTTACATCAAGCCAGCCACTAAGTACACGAAGCCTTGGCCATTTCCATGAGCTGTTCCACCTGACATGGTTTGTTGGGTCCGTCCCTTGGAGCTGGGGAGGATTTCTTGGACAGCCTGTGATTTTCAGCTACTACAAATTCTGTTTGGCGTAGGGCGAGGGCGCAGCCCGACCTCCCGGCACCCTGCTCCAGTGCCACCGGCCGCAACGTGGAGATCAGAGCAAGCAGAGCTCTGATTGCTACCAGATACCTGGGTACATTCATGACTGGCCACAGTCTGTGTTACCATGAGCAAGGTCTGGAGGCCCCTGCAGACACATCCCCCCCCCCGCACTCGTCTCGGGGCCCCATGGTGGAAGTGGATTTCAAGGAGAAACCGCCTATGTTACCTATGCCCTACAGGCAGCATTTCTGCAGATAGGGTCTAGTTCATCGGGAAAAGACAACTGTTACGTGACCCAGAGAAGACAGACACAACATGAGGAGCATCTCTGAGGGCAGTAAGGCCCATAGACGAGCCTTCCCAGTGCCTACCTCAGCTTCCCAAGGCTTTACAAGACCCTTCATTGACATCCCTGCTGGGAGGCTGGCTCTCTTTCACCCGAGCAGCAGCTGCACTTCCCCAAGCCTCCATCTTTCACGACCCCTTCGGATGACAGACCATGAAACTTTGACGCATACCTCCAGCTTTCCAGCTGCTACCAACCAGCACAGCTCAGCTGCGTTCGGGGGGAGAGGGAGGTAAGGAAGGGCCGGGGGAAAACCGCTTAATGGTAGCAGAGCAATAGCTTTACACCAGCCTCTGGCTTTTCACGTAGAGAAGGTGAAAATCTGCCCTTTTGCTGGGGGCTGGCAGTTCAAAAGCAACGCGGAGACGCATCTTAATTAAACAGTTTGTCCAGGTCTGCAAACCGATAACTCGCAGCTTTCGAAATCACAAAACAGCAATTAGTGGGAGGATTCCTGATGTCCTGGCACATAATGAAGCATGACAGCACACAAATAAAATAAGAGCTAGAGAATTAATTACGGGCTAAACAAATTAATTACGGGCCCTCAGTCAACGCTGACACAAGCGTTAACCTCCTTCTCCTCACACCTTGCTATGAAAACAGATCAGCCTGGCGACAAAGACTTCCCGCGTGCATCTCTGACTCAAGCCCAGCCTCGCAGCTGCCTCCCGGGTCTTGCACTCATCGCTAGTGCCCTGCTGGTAATAAAATCCAAAAGAAAGCTGAAACCCTCTAAAAATAAATTCCAGGAAAGTTCCAGGAAAAACAATATCAATGTCCACAGATCCCCTACGCACAAGGAAAGTGCTTAGAAACAAGATCGAGCGCAACCTACAGACCACAGTGTCCATCATCCCCTGCTCTGCAGAAAGGGCAAGCGGCTGTTTCCCTGCCCGAAAAGGGGAAAAAAACCCCTCAACAGCTCAGGAGGAGGAGGCTGGAAGGTCAGAGCAACCAGCTGTCTGTAAAAAAAGGAGCAGAAAGACCACAGAAACCCCAAGAGCACCAGCGAGGTAAAGAGGGTCGGCACCCTCGAGCAAAGCTCTGACGACACGGCCCTTGCACAGTAAAGGAAAAAGCTTAAAGGAAGGTTTTGCATCAACACAGTTGAAAACGGACCTGCAACAGTGAGCGAAACCACTTTGCTTACTGATTTCCTCCATGCTTGGACAATTTTTGCACCACCTTTATAAATAAACAAGCTTAAATAATAATTTACCCCAACGCCATTTCTTCACAGAATAAAATAACTCAACAATTGCTGCACGTTGTAACCACGGGCTTCAGCAAAGGCTCGGTCCAGCGTGTCCCTTCCCTCCAACACCGAGCAGTTAGCTGATAAACTGCAGAAGGGTTTATTTTGTGTTCCCGCAAGCCAGCAGCAGTCTTGATTCTTCACTTGCTTTGGTCTGTTTTTAATCAGAGGCTCTTACAAATCTGTATATTCAGAGTAGGAGCATTTCATTGCATTTTTATTGTAAAAAAAAAAAACAAACCCAACGCTACCACTTAGTCAAGGATTTGATTTGACGTGATTCAAATCAGATCTTGCAAACTAAACGCTCTCCAATCTAGATGGTCGAGGACCAGTCAACGTCGATCATTTTTTAAACTGTTTGAGAGCGGAAAGCGCAGCTTGATAAAGCTTCGTGAGCTGCCTCTGCCAGCAGCTTTGCACCATTTTCCTGCCGAAGTGCTGCTTTGCATCAGCTTGTCACTGTCTGCACCAACTCAGGGACCTGCTGCCGTGGGGACACGACAGCGACGGCATGAAGCAGGAGGGCAGGCGTTAGGTGCCTATCCCAGTGGCTTTTATCCACTGGTAGGATTATAGCCAACACTTTGAATACAGACAAAAGGCGTTATTTCTTACCGACTGCAGGGAATGGCACAAACCTCTGGATCAAGAGACGAGTGGCGGGGGTAAACTTGTTCGCTCTCTGAACCAGCACATTAAGGCCCACCTTCGAATAGAAAAAAGCAAAACAAAACAGAGAAGCAAAAACAATTAGCTACAAGGAGCAGGGCAGATGCCACAGTTTGTAGACAGCAGCAGAGCTCTTTGTGAGGACAGGTTGGGGTCTCTCCCCACGCAGAAGTGTTTGAGAACTAAACTACCCCACATTGCAAGGTTTAGCTGTGTTGGGTTCAACCCTCTATTCACTGAAGGGCAGAACTGAACTGTTGGGCTGAACCCAACCATTGGGTTTAAACGAGGGATTGAACCCAACCGTTGGGTTGAACCCAACCGCTGTGTTGAACTCAAACATTGGGTTGAACCCAACCATTGGGTTGAACCCAACCATTGGGCTTAAATGAAGAGTTGAACCCAACCATTGGGTTGAACCCAACTGTTGGGTTTAAACCCTTTCCAGGCAAAGGACAAGCCAGAAACCACTGCAACATTGTTCAGTCCTTCTGGAAATGCCCCTAGTTGCATTTTTACCCAGTTCACTGGCATTTTCCCCATTCAGCACAAAACCATTGGAGCTGGGAGTCCTCACCCGGCTAGCAAAAAGCCAAATATCACTGGTGGTGGTTGGCCCAACACAACTTATCCCTTCTCGCAGAGTCTGTGCAAACGACACCACCCCACTCCATTGCAAACATTTCGGCTATAAAGGAGCTACTAGTAGAAGCAAGAAATAGCAGGCAGTTTATTATAACCATAGATCATTTTTTTGTTGCCTCCTCCAACACTTGAATAATGCAGAGCTCTCCACAGTTTTGCAGCGATCTAAGTCATTGCGTATGTTAATATAAACAGCACGGAGGAGAGTTGCTGCCTCATCAGCCTCAGCGTGGTTGCATAGTAGTGATAGTCGGAGAATCTCCATCAAAATTTGTTTCAAGCAGAACTGGGGTTATTAATTAAACAAACCTATTCGCAGGGAATTTCTTCTGTCTTCAAATTACTCTCCCCTACAATATTTTTGCTTTTTCATCCAAAAAAACCCAAATGCGCAAACAAAACCCAGCAGCCCCAAACCGGGAATTTTAGGCCGAAAATGGAAGTCTTTAGCAATGCCTGGCCAAAAAGTTTTCAGCCAAAAATGCAGCAAAATAAAATGAAAAAAAAAAAAAACCAGCCAAAGCCAAAAATCTGCCAGCAAATAGTGATTTGGGGGCTTTTTTTTTAAAAAAAAAAAAAAAGGAAAAGAAAAGAAAAGAAAAGCATGGGAGAACATATTTTGCAAGCTGCTACATTATACATGCATCCACAGTGCATCTCGTCTTTTTGGAGGCTGAGAGGAAGATGTTGAGAAGCACAACTGCTGGGTAAGCCCTGCATAAGTAGAGTGCTGGTTTTCAAAAACCCGTGGAGCGTTTCCAGACCCTCACGAAGCTTTCACCAAGACCCCAAGCAGAAACCCTTCCTCCTCTCCTCAGCCACTGCGACTTTAGTGCTGAGCCCAAGAGAGCCACGGTGGTTCTTCTTAGTCTGGGCAAGAACAAGGGTTTTGTCTTAATCTTCTTCCCCCTCAAAAATGACGGAATTATATTTGGTTTTTACATTTTCCAAGTGCTGGGATGCATATTTGCAAAATCTGAATGCTTCCAGAAACTGTAAAGCAGTCTAAAATAGGTGGCTTGAAGAGTAAAGGTAAGACAGTCTTAAGTCTGGCTTTGCTGGTACTGCCCTATGGATTCGGGTGTTTACAGCCTGGATACCGTTCACCTGTGTAGACGACAAATTTTGTTGGGTTTGCAGCCTCTGCTTGTAGGTTTGAGGGAAGGATTTGACCGTGAAGTGGAAGAGCAGCAGCTTTTGAAACAGAAAAGATGAGCCTGGGAGAGACACTGCTGTGAGGCTAGTGGTAATAAAAGCATTTTACTTTCAGATTCAATTTGGTGCTGCAGATGAACTCGCTCCTCCACTTACAGCAACCACCCCGCTGTGAATATGAAATTAAATGTTGCTATAGATTTAAATCCAATCTCCCAAATTCCCAACACGAGGACTAGATTTAGGAAACTAATGACGGTTTGTTTTTTACAGCTTTGAAATTGCTTTAGCCAATCTGTGAACTCTTTCCCGCAGGTCACAAAGCAGGATGAGAGTAAACAGGTCAAGGAGAGCACCCAGTGATGAGCGGGTACTCCTCAGCCTCAGAGCACCGCAAGCAAAAGGGCCATCAACAAGGAGAGCTTAATGAGTTTAATTCCTAGGGGCTGGCCAAAGAACGCTGATTATCCAGGCAAATTCATCACTAAGAAAACAACCGCAGGAGTATTATTATTATCATCACTCTGCCTACAGCCTGAGTCACAGATCTGGGATCTACAACACTGGCCCTGTACAAACACCTAACAAAGTCAGGTGGGATTCATCACACCAAACGTGGTAGAATCTTAGAATCGTTTAGGTTAGAAAAGACCTTTAAGATCAGCAAGTCCAACCCTAAACCTGACACAGCCAAGCCCACCGCTAAACCACATCCCTGAGCACCACGTCTACACAGTTTTTAAATCCCTCCAGGGATGGTGACTCCACCACTTCCCTGGGCAGCCCGCTCCAGTGCTTGACAACCTTTTAAGGGAAGAAATTTTTCCTAATATCCAATCTAAACCTCCCCTGGCGCAACTTGAGGCTGCTTCCGGTCATCCTACGGGCAGCCTTTGCAGCCCAGCGCAGAGAAATGAGCTTTCTTAAGGGTTTTTATTCTCCTCCCAAGACAGACATTTGCGGGGTGCTCAAGCGAAATGTCCCCAGCAGCGCCCATTGATCCCCGCTGACTATCAAAGGAGTCCAGGGATGTCCAGTCAGACGAAGATATCTACGCTGGTGATGTCTCAACTCAGGCAAGACAAGCGCTCCTCCTTGCAGCTGGGAGCTCTGAGCACGGGTTTGCAGTACCAGTTTCAGCACAGTACTGGTTTGAGATATTCCTCCACTGTGACCCAACTTAAGGGACAAATCCAGCTTTTTCAAATGGCCTGGTTTTTTGAGGTTTCTTTCTCCAGGGCACTTCCTCGATCTGGCTGACAGAGCGCCCCGACAAGCCGGGGGAAGGCGGACACAGGGGGGATACGTTACACCGCGACTGCTGCTAACATCCCGCAACATGAAACCGGGGCTGAACGCTATCAACGGGAGAGCAACCTTACTCAGGGCTCTACTATGCCTCCGGCAGCACTCTGCCCTTCCTCCCTGCCTCTTCTTCAAGTGCCGAGAATTCCTGCTATTTATTTTGCTACCGGTTTTGTTTTCAGCATCAACAACATTATCTCAGCAAAAGGACAGAGTTTGCGGTGCTGCCGTACTCGAAGCCGTACCATCAGACACCGTCACAGAGTGACAGTCTAATAATAAACCAAGATTTCTGTTTCCTTTTCTTTTCCTTCTCGTCTCAAAAAGTTCTGACCTCGTGTCCACCAAGACGTGAATTTTAAAAGCACAGGAATTTTTGAAAAAAATCCCCATTTTGTTTTTTCTTTTTTTCTTTCCTTTATGACTCTCAAGATTTTGGAAGCCTGAGAGATGGCTTTTGAATGCCTGAAGTTGGCAACGAGCGAGCCATTTGATAAAGGTCTAACCCCACACCTCTTAAACCAGTTCTAAAGCAATAAATACATCAACAGCTCAACAAGTTATTTCACTTATGTTTGAGAAGGAATTTTTATAAAATAAAGGAATATTAGGAATCCAGCGAGCAAGGTGGACATCGGCTGGTAGACGACATCACCTAAATGTCTCTGAGCAGCTCTCTAGGCTTCATAAACTGCGTTGCTGAGATCTCCACCAACTGAAGGGATTCAACTTTCCCGGGTTCCAGTAGCATTGGGGCAACCCTGACCGCTGCAGTTGGAGCTGGCTGCTCCAAGTGACCCAGAAAGTCAACTTGGAAGGAGGGACTGGCTCCAAAGAAGCTTATCCTTCAGCCCTCAAATCACCAGATTGCTGAATTAGAACACTAATTGGATCCGATGAGTCCCATACAGCTGAACTGAAGAAAAGAGCATTAGGAGAAGGAAGGAAAAAAAATCATTCATTAGGGCGGAGAGGTGAAGATGGAGGCAGAGAGTTGGAAAACTGGGCTGTTTACCAACTGGAGCTTTACCAAGTCAAGGAGAACAGAATGGAGGACTGTAAGGGAAGGGAAAGCAATAACAATCCGAGTGGAGAAGGAAGTTAGAGAAGAGCAAGAGTAAGGTGTGGGAAAAGTACGTGAGTTCTTCTAGAAGAAGTTCTTCTTCCTTCAAGAAGGAAGCTTGAGTCACACCCAAGATGACTGCAGAAGCGATGACCGCAGTGGCCCCACAGCTGGATGCTTCAATGGAAGAAGATGATGTAGAGAAAGAAGCAAGATTGCAGGAGAGGTATGAGCAGGAAAAGAAGGGATTAATGCTGATAATGAGACAAACTTGATTTGGCAGATGATGGAGAAAGGAGGACGGCGTGCGCCCATGCCCAAGACAAGAGGTTGTTGTTTCAACGTCGAGTTTTCCATGCATGCGGATCCTGTAGGGAGGCAACACCGCACCTGGGCGCCGTGGGGCTGGGCTGGGGCGGAAGGAAAGGGCACAGATGAGAATAAATTTGCTGGAAACAAAGAAGCACCAGTGAAACACGAGACAAAACACTGCAGAGAAGCACAAGGAGTTTGGAAGGCGGCGGTCGGCAAGGACCTGGTGGTTGCCACGTAGTCCTGAGCCCAGAGGCAGGGTGAGGGGCACTGGGCGCATCCCCAGAGCGTACCACGTCTGCCTCCACTGCACCAAAGGCTCGATGCTGGGCCTTTGGGAAACGGCTGCTACAGCTCCAATGATTTACGGGCTCATTGGGGGCTGGGTTTCCAGTCAGAGCGATCACACCACCTCTTCTGGTGTCTGGACTTGGTATCTGTGAATCATTAGAGAAGAGGAGGTGCAGGAATGGGAGATTTTGAGCTCAGTTATCCAGATTTTAGAGCTGGGCACTGCTTCATTTAAAAACTTCAAGCAGCAAACAGAAGTTTATCATCAGCTCCTCCACCCTACTGCGATTTTCCTCCTGCTCCTGGCTCCCCGCAATGCTTCACTTCCAAAGAGGCGCTTGGCCATGCTCCATCCCCTCCCATCCCTCGTCCTACTTTGCACCGACTTCCTCCGGCTTCTAAGTGTTTCTTGACCGCCCTAAGCGGCGGATAGTCCTGAGGGCAGTGGGTGGCCTCCTGCGCCATCTCACAAGCTGATTACGGGCATCACACCAAATTCACAGGCTGTCAATGCAGCCGCTCCACACGGCTCACAAACAATTATCAGGAAGAAGGAGCTGGGATTAGAAAAATCCACAGGGGCGCCTCCACCTAGAGAGGGGAGTGAAAAATCGCGTCCCTGTGTGTGTGTATGAGTTAAATGTGCAACGGGAGCGGGGAAGGAGGAACAACCCATGGCCGGTGGCACCGACGGCATGGGAAGGAGCAGGGTTGCTGCCCCGGAGCGTTGCGTGCAACGATGCGCTCCCTGCCCCGAGCTGCACGCAGTTGAGACTGCAAATTTGGTCCAACAAGCTCCTGAACATGGGGAAAAGAAAAATCACCAAGATCCTGTTTCTTTATTGCTCATTAATTTTATAAGCGCAACGAGCCGGCCCAACTCTAATTCGCTTAATTAAAGGTCTTAGATTCTCCTTCGAGCTTTGCTTACAGGTCCTCTGTTTTAAAGGACAGAGCTGTAAATGTAACTTTTTATTATTCTCACTCCCTGGCATCAGAAGATTTTTAAATCGGAGCACATGTATCCCTCGTAAATGGGATCAGCAACACAGCTTGCTGAGCTGTGGGAGTCAGGGCTGCAAGGGCAGGTATCGCCCAAGCCGGCTGCGACACGGCCGTTACAAGGCTGATATTATTTTACAGCAACAGTCTTAGGCTTGAACGGTCTTCACCTCTCCATAGAAGAAAAATAAGATCTTTCTGCTGAAATCCTACGTGGCCCTGAGAATGTCTTGGCTCGTAAGGGATGTTTCCAAGACAAAGCACGTTTTGATTTTGCAAAACACCCAACTTTTTTTGGCGGGGGGGTGGAAATCCAGTTTTTCTTAAAATACCGCTTTGCGCCATGTCTATTTGTGCAGAAGCTGCCCCTGCTTTAATCTGATCTCTCAGACCCACGCTGGGCTTTGCTGATCAGACTCCTACACAACTCTTTTTTGTTTTTTCCTTCTGATACGGCTAAATAGTAGGAGTTCTAAATTTTATGCAACCTCTGTGCTTGACCAGTTTCAATCGTGGCTGAGACTCCCGCGCGAATTACAATCTGTGAACGCCGTGGGAATACAACCGAAAATCTCAAAGACAAATTACAGCGTTTCAAGAATTCAGATGCTCTGCAAAACCCCTATGGTAACTACAGGAGGCCCTCGAAAGCTGTATTTCCTTGGAAATAACATCGTCAAGGCTTCTGTAACGAAGCAAGTTGCCCCAGGATGACTTAGTGAGACACTGGCATCGGAGAAGAGAGATTTCCCACTGTGAGGGCAGGGATTTAAGTCCTAGAGCATCTAGGTTTGAGTTTCTGCTCCAAAGAGTTTCCTACATCGGTCCTTACACCAAGTCACGTAGCTTCTGCCTCTGTTTCCCAACCGCACAACGGAGCTGAGCGTGAAGCTCAGCCTCCCAAGGGCACCTCAAAGATCTGCGGGGGCTCCCATACAGCGTGCTGGAGGTTACCGCAGCACAGGCGCTGCTCTGGGGCAGAGCGCTGCCCTCTGCTCCTGCCCAAGTGACTTAGTTGCATTTAACTTCACCGGATTATTACACAGAATCCTAGAATCCCAGCATGGCAGGGGCTGGCAGGGCCCTCTGGAGATCCCCCAGTCCAACCCCCCCGCTAAAGCAGGTGCCTCCAGCGCAGGGGGCACAGGGACGCGGCCACGCGGGGTTGAATCTCTCCGCACAAGGAGACTCCACAGCCTCTCGTGGCAGCCTGGGCCAGGGCTCGGGCACCCTCACGCCAAACAAGTTCTTCCTCACGCTCAGGGGGAACTGCCCGGGCTCCAGTTTGTGCCCGGTGCCCCTCGTCCTGGCGCTGGGCACCACTGGAAAGAGCCTGGCCCCGTCCCCTGGACACCCGCCCTTTAGATATCGATGAGCACTGAGGAGATCCCCTGCCAGCCTTCTCCTCCCCAGGCTGAACAGCCCCAGGGCTCTCAGCCTCTCCTCACAGCACAGATGCCCCACTCCCCTCACCACCCTCGCTGCCCTCCGCTGGGCTCTCCCCAGCCGTTCCCCGTCTCTCCTGAACTGGGGAGCCCAGCGCTGGCCCCAGCCCTGCAGATGTGCCCTCCCCAGGGCAGAGCAGAGGGGCAGGATCCCCTCCCTCCACTGCTGCCCACGCTCTCCTCAATGCCCCCCAGGACCCCCTCAGCCTTCCTGGCCCCGAGGGCCATGGCTGGCTCACGGTGACCCTGCTGTCCCCAGCACCCCCAGGTCCTTCTCCGCAGAGCTGCTGGCTTCTTCTTTGAAGTCCTGCCGCGGGCTCGTGGAGGCACTAGCCTTCAGGGGGCAGGCAGGCAGGAGCGGCCGGAGGGACTGACCTCCACCTTGGCTCAGCTGGTTGCAACCACAGACTCACCTAAGCCAGCCTTTTCCTCGCCCCAAGCCAAGAAGCGCTCGCACGCTCCATTTCTGCACAGCCACCGCAGGGACAAGAGGGGCGACAAGCAGCCAAAGGGACCTAACGTCTCCCAGCCGCCGCAGCGGTTCGACGGGTGAAAACATATCCGAACCCACAAACCACGACCAAGAGTGCCAGGGATCCTAAAACCGATTTATACAAAACTCTATACTAGCAGCAATGTTTTTTCCCTTGCGTTTTTGCAAGGAAAAAGAAGTATCACGGGATACCTCAGCAAACCAGATTAGGTCACTAAAAAGCTGTCTTGTTTCTCTCCAGTTTTAGCCTAGCTTGTTGTTACACAAATGCCAGTTTAACTCCGTGTACTTTCACAGTTTGTGAGAGCACCAGGTGCGCACCGCCCAGTAAGCCAGAGCATCGCTAAACCATACCGGCACCTCTTCCCTACCAACCCTGGTTCGTCCAGAACCAGGTTTTAGGGTCAGGAAGCAAGGAGGCACTTTTAAAAGGAAAACACCTGGATCTGCCTGCAGAGAGATGCTTTAAACGCCCTCCCGTATGCCGGGATCGGCAGTGACTCCAAGGTGATGCAGTAGTAGCTGGCAGCACTGAAGTTATTAACGGCATTAATCGCGTGCTTTTTTTAACCCAAGGTTACCCAGTGAGGGAAGCCAAAAGGAAATGTTCATACCCTGGGCAGGTACATTCTATGGATCGCTACAAAACACACAGCCTGGCTGGCAGTCATGGTTACATGACATTGCAGCTCTGCCTTTTACATAAAAGAAGACAAAACACCTACTTTTGTCAGAATTTAGCTCAGGTTGCTAAGTGAGAACAACGTATTTATTTGTCTCTGCGCTGACAAGATCAGAAATCCCAAACCTGCATTTCATCAAAACCTTTCGAGAAGTTACAGACCCCGGTATATCTGAAAGGGGAAGGAGGGAGCCCGGCTACTTTAGTCATCGGGGAAAACCTCCCTGTCCCTCCGCTTCAGAGGTGCCTGACCTCACACACGGTTTTGCTTCCTATTTCGTCAGGGGAGAAGCGAACCCCTATGGCAAGGGGGAAGCTCGGTGCCACGGCGCCTAGGCAGTCGCAATAGGCATCCCCCGGTTAGGTTAATACACCTTTATATGTAAAACACACTGCGTACGCCTGCCAGGCTTGCTGCCCTCTAATTAGAGCCCGACCCGTCAACAGGGGAGGGCAGCGGCAGCAGGACCGACGTACGTGGCACCTCCAGGGTACACGGCGTGGACAGCAGATGGACAACGAGCTAATGACCCGGGCACCAAGCTGAGCGACAGCTGCTGACTGGGGGACGTCAGATACGCGGCCCAACGACACTGGCAGAAGAGAGAAACCCCTCGGAGAGGCTGCGCGGGGTCTTCAGTATCACAAGGAGCAAGACTTAGAGCCGGTCTTGGCAGAACCTGAAGCCGCGATTGTGGAAATTGAAAAGCCTGACGTATAAAGCTGCGATCCAAACACCACGGAAGCCAACGGCACCACCACCGCCGCTGTGAGACGCTCCAAGGAGGGCGGACGGAGAAACCCGAGGCCTCACCACCACCGGCTCCGGGTGAGGCCACCCCTGGGCTGACACCGCCGGCCTCCAGCCTGCTGCTCTCGGCACCAGAGACAACCCAGAAAGCAGAGAGCGTCTGCTTGCAGCCCTTGCCTGGATCACGTTTAATCTGCAGGCGTTTAATTGCAGCTGCAAGAAGCGCTTCCGACCTCAAACTGAAGTTACGGTCTAAGGCCGTGGTACTGAAGAGCTGAATGAGATGGAAAAGGGATGAGCAACGCAGCAGCAACCCGAGCTTGGATCTGAAACTAAGCGACCTGCTTATGAAACACATATAAAACAGGTATTAGCAATAAAGCTCGTTTTGATTACGTAGCTTTTTTAACCTTTTAAACGCATGAGAGCTAGAGTGGGAAGGGTTTCTGTATAATTACAAGCCCTCTGATCGGTACAGCGCTTGGCGCTAGAGTATTTGGGGGGGAAAAGAAAAAGAACATTGAAAATACGCTCGGTCTTTCTCGAGTCCTTTTACCACTCTCTGCCGTTGTGTTGCCTAGTTTAGGAAAACCAGCTGGTATTAATTGCGCGTCGTACACCACCAGGGTGAACAGCAGCCAGGTATCGGGAAATAAGGCCTAACCACAGGAATCCACTCAATTGTTTTTAAAAAAAAAAATGTAACAGTGACCACTTAGTGTTCGGAAGAGCAGGAAAACGAGAGCGATCAAAAGAAAATGCAGGAAGGAGGCTGGTGTATGGAGAACGTGATAAAAATACACCACAATCACAGAAGGAGGAACAGAAATCTAGGTTACTTCACGGCACTCAGACTCCTCTGAACGTATCGTCCGCCGCAAGCGAAGCTCGGAGACGTCGCACGCTCGTGCGGAGAAGGTAGCCCAGGTCTCGGCACGCGCCCGGTGGCAGAGACGGTGCAGAAGTGTCACGTAAGAAGTTAGGGATGGAAGAGATCTGCTATCGCAGCCGTTTCACCTCTTTTCTCACACTCACTCTTAAACTTATCCGTCCCGAAGCCTTTGCTAGCCTTACTTCAAGTGATTCCTTCACCTTAGCACCGCACGGGAGAAGAGAGAAAATTCTGGACCTGGCATAGCTTTCCTTGCCTGAGGCTACGCTGTGAATCGTGCTGAGCCGGGAGCAGGTGGGGGGAAAAAAAAAAGGAATATTGGGGGGAAAAATATTGAAATATTGAAAAAAAATCAGAAAAAAAAAAAAGAATATCGATTCCTCAAGAAACTCACGCCGAAGGGCTGCAAATCAGCAGTCCCAGATGCAGCACTGGGTCTGAGAGAGAAGCGTTGCCGCCCTCTGACAGCAGCTCCTCTCTCTCTAAAGTGGGAAAAGACTCGCGTTCTTTGCAAAGATTTGCCAAGACTTCTGGTTTAACTGCAAGAAGCGCAAAGCCAAAAGCCGCTCTTCCGCGCGCGCGAGAAAGCGATTGGTTTGTCCCTCCCTCGTTAGATAAAGACACGGCGGGCGAAGACGACGGGAAGCACAACCGCAAGTCAACTGATCCGTCGTCTCGTGAGCCTTCGCCCCGCGTCGCTCGCCAACTGCGAACGTGGGAGGGGCTCGCTTTAATTAATACCGGGTCTCGGCAGACCACTGGGGGCAGTGGCACTTGTTTTCAGGTCATCTGGTCCTAATAGGCTCACCCTGGGAGGTGATTTGCTGCTAACTGACAGCAGAGACCAGTTAATGAGGGCTGAGGCCTTACCATCCGACGTCACGAAGCTCAGGGCTATTTCGATATAATTTGTCATGATCGTTTAAAAGAAAAAAAAACAAACCCAAACCAAACTGCTCGAGGAGATGTCGGTTATTAACCCGCGTATTTACAACACAAAACCCACTCCCTGCTCTGCAGGATTTTCTCTAGGCTGCTCCGCGTCGGGAATTGAGCGCGCAACAAGCGGTGCCGAGGATTATCAGGATCAAGCTACTCTGCGGTAGCGCACGCATCGGTAGCGTCCCCAACGGCGCGTCTACGTGGCGACATCGGTGCGTGGCGACTTCATCCCGTTTTTGCGCACCCTAAGCGCGACCGCATGCTCCGCTTTGGAAGCGGGCCTCCCCTGCCAGCATCGGGAAGGAGAAAGCATCCACGAAGGCTGCCGCCCTTCTGCAACCCCAACTACGCTGATGGATCAAAGGAAGGCTCCTGCCTCCCCGTAACAATATTGTGACTCTCAGAGCACCACAGCGACGAAACCGCCGCTATTACAGAGCTCACCGGTACTCTTCGCGCACGCCAAGGGCGGCCCAGGGGAAGCCCAGTCCGGCGGGGCCGTTGTGGGCGCTTCCACAAGAAGGCGGCAACACCCTCTCGGCATCTGCACCACTGAAGGAAGATTTCCTCTTGCGCAGGCTTGAAATGCTGTAAGTACAGAATACCGTGGCACCATCTCTCCTCACGGTGCCTTTAAAATTGGCCCTGTAACGGATAGCCGAGGTTTGCAAGATAACCAGGCACTGGGGCTCCTGCTGCAGAGGCACCTACGAGGTGTGCGGCCAGATAAATCCCAGCATCGGTTCCGTTTCTGCATTTACTCAAAGCTTGTTCCCCCGTACAGATCCCCGGCGCCTTCGCCACCGGGGAGTCAACGTCACAACTAGCGGAGGTACAAACCACCAGGGGACGAAGAGCTGACCTACCGTCAGCAGGCGGATGAGCCACCACGTGTCGCCAGCGGTGACAGCCAGCCCGCAGTAACAGCAAGCCACTGCTGGTTCGCTCTAATTTCTTTTGCCTACACATCTCGGTGTAGTTTTTCACACCGCTTCAGAGAACCAGCGTTTCTCGCAGCACCACTGACGGCTCTGAACTTCCTCTTCTGCTTCAGCTCCTCCGCAGGCAGCACAGGAGGAACCAGAGATTTTAAAGGCCTGCGCCAGCTGTCCCAAGACGGACATCTCCGCTCGCCGCCCAAGGGGTTTCCTTACCAAAGCCTGTCAAGCTGCTTGGGGCAACAAAACTCTGCCAACGCCACTTCTCCGTGTCTCCTGCCCTCTACCTGCCCCTGTGGCCAAAATGGAGAGGAGCGTTAACGCCGAAAACGTGGAAGCGGTCGTCATCGCTCTGCCGCGCTGGAAGGCAGGCTGCGAGCGGCAGCAGCACGTCAAGCTGGGGAGCGTCGCTTTACTAGTTCACAAGGTGGAAAAAACGCTGAGCTAAGGACCAGGGAGGACAGTCAAGCTCTCCCATGCTACACCGGGAAACAGTGGACAGAGAACGGCTGCTAAGCGAAGCGATGAGGTTGGCGGCATAGACTCAGACTGTATTTCGGCCACAAAAGCATGGAGCTGGTGTGGCCGCGTCTTCACGGCGTTATGAAGCGCGGGAGCTCCCGCCAACGCACGGCTGGTCTGCGTGCACGGTCTGGGTTAATTCTGCGGTGTAGGGATACTTGGGGTGACACCGAGGAGCAGCGCGGCGACCAGCGAGCAAGCCTAGCCAGCACTACGGAAAACCACCAAGCAGAAGCGTATCCAATAAAACGGACAGTTTCCAAAACCACAAGGCGCTCCACTGCCTCTACACCCTTTGTACCGCTGGTGCGAAGCTGTCTGGCAGCTGCGGGAGAACACGGAGACAGCGCTCCTGTGCAGGCTTTCTGCTGTCCACTGCCGACGTGCTGTGCCAAAGCGCTCCCTGCCAGCTCCCAGCCAGGAGCTCCTGCCTCCATAGTTCTCCTAAAAGCCCGCAGCCTGCTCTAGACAAGCATTTTAGCTCGTAAAGGAATCTAAACAAGCCCATGCAGCTTTTTCCTGATGGTGCATTGGGGAACCTGGGTACAAACGGTGCGGTGAGCGGGCTGAGTGCTCACCTCTTCCCACGGCACAGTCTGTTTGCAGAAAAAACGCCTGGAAAAGGGTGCCCGTGGCTTGAGATAAAGGAAAAAAGTCTTGGCCAGAGGGAAAAAATAAAACACAAACTTTAATGTTCCAGCAGAAAAGGTACAACCACACGTTTCAGAGGCTTATTCAAAAACCCAACGTAAGAAACAACGCCCATAAGCTGCTGATGAAAAATGTACCTGCCTCCTCGGGAACCGCCTGACCCTGCCAAAGATGCCAACTTGTGCTTCTGGGGAATCTGCCTGCTGAAAGCCTGACGACCGCGCCACGAGACCCCGACTTCTGCGATGCTAAAAGCTCCTCTCTTACAGATTACTTCAGATATGCCTTGAACCCCCTTTCCAGCTCAAACGCTGCCCGCAGGCGAAAGCCGTCACTCTGAGCGCCGCCGTTCTTTCCATTCAAGGCGCTGACCCCAGCAGGAGAACATCTCCAAACGCCTGCCTCTGTGCAGCACGGCAGCTGTCGCACTACCACTCTGCAGCCTCAAAGTCTCTCTTGTAACTCGGACTAGGCTAAGTGACCCCGAGTTAACGCGCGTGTGGATAATCTGAGTTCACGCAGCAGCAAAGCCACGGTGCGGAGACCCGGGCAGCGCACGGCGCGCCGGAAGCCGTCAGCGTTAGAAGTCTCCTTCCGCAGAGACATTTGGGCACGCACGGACAGGGACACCTCATGGTTAAAATATTTTCTGGTTATGTAGACTGAATTCTGTCAATTAAAAGATAAACATGCTTGGCAGTTCAAACAAACATCTCAAAAGCACTGCAGTACTACTGTAAGGGAGCAGTTACTCAGTAGTGAAATATATAAAGCGTTACCCACTGCTATTGAGACAGCACTTATGACAGCTCCCAAGTAGCCCTGGATGAACTTGGATGTCGGAGAAGGCTTTGGAAAGAAAAACAAAACATATTTTCAATAAACAAACTGCTGGTTATTAAAACGCAACCGAGCTTTTTTTTCTTTTTTTTTGGTTTGCTGTGTTTTCGTTTCATTTGTTTTAAACCCGAGACAGGTTTAGCGTTGTCATATTGTTCTGTGACACATGGTCTGTCACGGCAAAAGCAAGGAAAACCGTAGCCTCGGGAGCAAGGTTAAAGGGAAAGGAAAATTAATTGGCATCATAAAATCAC
>VZSC01010786.1:79736-119937 GCA_013398225.1 Steatornis caripensis
TTTTTTTTTTTTTTTTAAATGACAAGAGGTTCCAGTTTATCCTTTACAGCTAGTGAAATTGGGCTCATCTGACAGCTCTCGGCTCCTCTGACAGCTCTGGATTTGGGCCGATTTCATTGTCAATTTGATCGTTAACTCATTTTTGTTTAACCTTTTCTTTTAAAATGCCCCACACAAAGTTACCACCAAACCCTTACACACAACAACAAATAGCAACAGCCACGACGATTTCCGCTTTTAGGTGCTACCAACCCCGCTATCGCCGTTGGGTGAAGGATCGTTACCTTTAAGCAAGTACTTACACCACGTCCCGCTGGGTTTAGGAAGATTAAGTTTAGCAGATGTTGCGCCTTCAACCATTTTAATACTCATGATCTAGTAGGCTGAGCCAAGGGCTGGTGGCTAAGAGGACCAAGTACCTTCTGGCACCAACTTTGGGCAATTTGGGGCAAAACGTTGTGCCTTGGTTTCCCCATCCGTAAAATGGGGTTAATTAATCGTTCCTGTTCCTGAAGACGCGTTGAGGTTTCAGCATTAGGAAGACAGGCAGAATGATCTCCCTTCTGGCTTTCGCTATCGAGAGCACCCAAATGCCTACAAATTGCACAATAACAAGCGCAAACTAAAAACGCCCTTAGCAATAACCCCGCGGAAAGCGCTCGCTGTTTTAATGAATCAAAACGAGACCGCACGACACCGGCCTCGCCGTGCTGTAGGTCGTCACGTTCGGGAAGCGACTTGTAAAAACCACGCAAAATGGAAAGAAAAAAATAAAAAAGCGTCCAAAGATGAAAGCCGAGAGTTGCGGAAGTTGCGTTTTGCAGGCAATGAGCTCATCTTGGCCTTCCCTTTCCGGAAGGGAAAGATAAAGCTGAAGATGTCGCAGGGGGCTGGGCGAATGACGTTGAATAGACGAAAAACCCCTCGAGCACAACATCCACAGGGCAGGCTTTACACGATGAAGCCCTTGCGAACGTGCGACGGGAGAGGCGGTAACCCTGTGCACACGTGTCGCAAGGAGGTAAGGTGGAATCTGGGGAATTGTCTGCCCGTGCTAAAAACCGCGTTTCTTGGTACTCGCAAACAAAGCGGGGAGAGACGTTAAAATACTTACGATGGGCGTTCCAAACGGAATGTAACCTATTAAAAAAAAAAAAAAAGATGCATGCGTTTTAATATGCCGTTTGGGGATGGAGAAAAAAATCAGGTCTAAGACATCTACCAGTTGAGGGTAGAAGCCACGGTTGATGCACCAAGCATCAGGTAGAGCCGCCTCCTGGTTTTTGCCCAATCTCCTTGCCATCCTCTATTTGCTTTTCTTGGGTTGCAGCCTAAGAGTTTCCCCTGAAACCTATGAACATCTAGACCCTAGAGCTTACTCCGGTAAACCCAGTCTGTGCCAGTATGTGGTGCGAGCACTTCAGAGGGCGTCGTGTCGCTGAGCGGAGCTAGGCAGCCAGCAAAAACTCAAATCGGCAGAAGCGAAGGGATGGCAGCTCAGACCAGGAGCTGCTCGGTCCGGACCAGGAGGAGCTGGATGATGCTGCCACGGGGCTGAGCTGACCTAGTGGCTTGCTGCCATGGAACGGGGGAGATCCTGCCCCCCTTCCCAGGCTCAGTCACGCAATCTGTTCCCTCCCTCGTGCCAGCTCTGTTGCTCATCAGACCCTCCCACAACCTACCCTCGCTAACCCAGGAGAAAGCTCTCCAGCTTTCCGTGCCCCTGCCCCTCTTGTCGAGCCTGGTGCCACCAGGACAGCACGCTGAAGACGCACGCGAAGCCGTCTAACAAGCCGCAGAGCCCAGGCCAGTTAAGGAGCAGGACCATGCCACCATCGGTGGGACCTCCCTCTTTCACCATCTGCTTTATCACCCTTTCCGCTCGTGGTTTCATACCAGGAGAGCTCATTTATTTCTAAATCAGTAGAAAAAGGAGCAGAGTATAAGCTGAAGAAAGTACATTCTCATCATGGAGGAGAGAGGCACTATTTCAATCATACGTGTAAGTTAAAGCTCTCTATATTAGAGATAAGCCTTTACCCCAAATCTTATTGAGCGCCACAAAAATCGAACGCTTCACATTTTTCCCCTGCTAAGTCTGCCAATTTTTGTGCTAATTATAATTCATCTCTCTGACTTCCACGAGAAGGTCTCAGAGCATTTTACCAACATTACTGAATTAAGCCTCGTGGATCCAATTTACAGTTGGAAAGGGCAAAGACCTGAGAGGAAGAAAAATCTAAAAAAAAAAAAAAAAAAAAATCCAACGGAACAAGGCAGCAAAGGTCCTGGCTTTTCTCCCCTCCACCCTCAACATCATCCTTCTTCCAAGAACCGGAGAACAAAACCCACCAACCCTCTTCTTTTTCCCTGTGCCCAGTATTCAGGTGAAGACGTTCCCCTCCCAAAATATGGAAAAGCTCCTATTTATTTAATTTCCTTTCGGGAAAGGACCAAGGCTGCACTTGCATCCTCAAGAGATCTGCCGTTCAGCCTACATCGGAGGTAGCCGTGGACCTGCGCGTGGCAGAGGGACGCCCCGAAGCGGGAAGGAGGCGGCGATGATTTGATCATCAAGCAGCCTGGTTAAGCCACGGACGAGTCGATCCTTCCCGGGCTCCTACCGCCACGACTATTGGGTACCACCACACCTGGAGCAATAGGGCTCATGCCATTCTCTCCTGGAGAGCAAAACTCTTAAGCTGTTCGTCGGGCATCAAGCTTTGCTGTTTACCGCAAAATTTAAATGTCCGTTACAGTGACGGATACGTCAAGAATGCCAGAAAAGACNCCCAAAATACGGAAAAGCTCCTATTTATTTAATTTCCTTTCGGGAAAGGACCAAGGCTGCACTTGCATCCTCAAGAGATCTGCCGTTCAGCCTACATCGGAGGTAGCCGTGGACCTGTGCGTGGCAGAGGGACGCCCCGAAGCGGGAAGGAGGCGGCGATGATTTGATCATCATGCAGCCTGGTTAAGCCACGGACGAGTCGATCCTTCCCGGGCTCCTACCGCCACGACTATTGGGTACCACCACACCTGGAGCAATAGGGCTCATGCCATTCTCTCCTGGAGAGCAAAACTCTTAAGCTGTTCGTCGGGCATCAAGCTTTGCTGTTTACCACAAAATTTAAATGTCCGTTACAGTGACGGATACGTCAAGAATGCCAGAAAAGACGTTAGCTTGAGTCGGCGTTAAAACATCGGAAGGAAAGGAAAAATATTAAGCACTAGATCTTGCATAGGCATTTAGGATCCTAATTCCCCTCACTCGCAAAGGCATTTCGGCATTTGAATTACTTTCTGATCTTGGTCTACAAGACGTAAGCCAAAAACCGAAGGGAAAAAAAAACATTTTGTACAAATTCCCAGTAAAATTAATGATTGTCTGATCGGGACATACTATACCTGACATCCGGAAAGGCATGAAGATGGTCTCATTTGTATCGGGATGGATGATGGCCTGTAAAACAGTCAGCAAACAGACACGGTGAAGGCACAGCAACAGTTGGCAAGGTGCGGTGAAGCCAGACGCCAGCCTCTACAGACAGCACCTTCACCCAGAGAGGACCGGGCGACCCCATGCCTCCCAGCGCCCTCCCCGCTCTCGCAGCCCCGACCGAAGGCAATCATCGCTCCGCAGCCTCCGCAAAGCCTCGTCCTACTGCTGCTCTCCCTTCCCCTGAAATTTTTTAGCAGAAGTTAATAATTACAGAAGGAAATCGTTTAACCTGAAATAAAGGAAGTGACTCTTTCTTGGTACTGTAACATCCCCGAAGGGCACGCATCGCTGTGCCTTAACCCAAGCGGGGGAAATGCAGATTTAGGAGGGGAAAACGGAAACCTATTTTCTGTCCCTGCCTCTTTTCAGCACCTCCACCGCGATGCAGCTTAACGTCCTGGCTGAAACTCTGCCCTAGGAAAGAAAAGAAAAGCCCTCGCTGTGGCACAGGCATGGGGAGGGCAGGGCTGCCTGCTCGGGAGGGAACAAGGGTGCAAATCATTTTACGCTGCTCGTGAAGCGAACGGGTCACAGGAGACCCCAGTACGGCCTCGTGTGGCTCAGCCATGGTGGATGGATTCGGTACGAGGAGGAACACCTTCCCCGTCCGCAGGCACGTCTGCACGAGCCCGCACGGCGTGTCGTAGGAAGCCTAAAACGCTGCTTCAGGATTCGGCCGAGTTGCGATAAAAACGTGCAGGTATGGCCCAGGCTGGTTGTCCCCATAAGGGTCACCCAAATAAAGTCCCCTCACGTGCCACGGCGTTTGGATTTGCCAGATAATTCAACCGTTATGTGTATCCGCAGCTTCTCCGCCAACGCTGTCGGCTGCAGACAGCCCAGCCTCCACGGAAATTCTAAATCTGTTTTACCGACGAACAGACAGCGAAGCTCACCTGGCCCATTTTTACCAAATTTCACAATGAGCCCATGGAGGTTGCGCTGGCATTAACTGCCTGGGGATGAGAAATCAATCCCCGAGCGAT
This sequence comes from Steatornis caripensis, assembly GCA_013398225.1. Taxonomy (NCBI): domain Eukaryota; kingdom Metazoa; phylum Chordata; class Aves; order Caprimulgiformes; family Steatornithidae; genus Steatornis; species Steatornis caripensis. The sequence continues at coordinate 84,225 of VZSC01010786.1, forward strand.
GCGGGACTACAGAGGAAGAAGGTACGACACAGTCACAAGCCTTACCAAAGAACTGTCAAACTATTTTCAAAAGACTGGAGACAAGAAATCTTTTGACTAGACAGGAATGAGAAAATGAAGACATCAAAATATATAAATACAAAAAAAATCAGACTCTTTGGTGGCAACAGTGTTCTCTGCATTTACATTTCTGTGGCAAGACAAAACAGCAACTGGCAAAGTCAATAACGGAGAAGAGGACAGCGTCAATTAGCAAAAAAAGGAAGAAGCAGCAGCAGTAGCGGAAAACAATAACGAAATATTTAGAAAAAGCGTATTACCTGCTTTATTTTTTGAGCTCCCCACAGCTAGAAAAATAAAAGAGAATATTGCATTTTAAAAAAAACGAGCAGTGCAGGTTGATACCAAACCCCAAATATTCAGCTTTTAGCTGCTGTAGTAAACAAACGCAAGGGACTGCTTTAAACCACATTTTCCGCACCCCTCCAGGATGTATTTAAAGATCCTTTACATACGCCGAGCTCCTCCAACTCCGCGTGGCTAGTAAGATCAGCGAGGCAGGGAAGATATTCTTTCTCCTATTAAATGGCAAGAAAGAATCGCGACAGCTAGACTTCATGCTCTGCTCTAAGCTTTACAACACGAGAATTATCTCGGTAACTCTGCCGCACGTAGATCTCAAGGTAAATTTAGCACAGCCGCCCCTCGGACGAGCATCGTGCGGAAACCGAGGCTTGCTGGGCAACAAAGGTGGAGAAGCCCTGCAGGGGAATACAAGAAGTAGCTCCTCAAATAAAACCTGGATTCAGAATAAGTCAGCCATCGCTTTTCATTTTTCACGGGAAGGGAAACGCTTGTTTCGTTCCGAAAAATGCTCGTGAAGAGGAAAAAAAAAAAATCTCATTCGAAGTGCCCGCTGTTATTCACTGACTGTAATTCAGCAGCACCAAAATACCTCAAATCTGGCTCAGACAGCGGAGAGCTCTGAGCATCGAGGAAGAAACGTCCCACGTGAGGTGCAGGTAGAGCTAACGAGTAGGTGCACAACATCGAGAGACGCCCCGGCGTATACACAAACCCATAGTTTGCCCCCTGCTTAACAAAGCCAGAGGGCTTTCCTCCATGAATTCCGCCTAAACGCAAAGTATAATCTCAAGGAAAAAAACCCCAGTGTCGATGCGTGTCATCCTAGAGATGGACGAACACCCAGGACTCCTGTAAAATATCACAACAGATCATTGCTTTTACTATTAAAAACCGTTCTGTTCAGCTCGAGTCTGGCTTCAACTTCCAGGCACCGGCCTGTATTACACCTCTGCCTGACAGCCACCGGCGCTATTTTTGCTCTTCACGCAGGTACTCGGAGCTGCTAAAGCCACCCTTTAACCTTTGCTTAAAGGAAAAGAGGGGAAAGATAAAGCTGAAGATGTCGCAGGGGGCTGGGCGAATGACGTTGAATAGACGAAAAACCCCTCGAGCACAACATCCACAGGGCAGGCTTTACACGATGAAGCCCTTGCGAACGTGCGACGGGAGAGGCGGTAACCCTGTGCACACGTGTCGCAAGGAGGTAAGGTGGAATCTGGGGAATTGTCTGCCCGTGCTAAAAACCGCGTTTCTTGGTACTCGCAAACANGAGACTGGCTGTTTCGTTGGCAAGGCGCGTTTGCCAATCTTTTACCCACCCTTGTGGCTCTTTTACATCTTTCCAATTTGTCAACATCCTCTTGAATCGAGGGTGCCAGAAACCAGACAAATTATTCCAACAACGGTTGTACCAGCGCCAAACCAAGGGTAGGCTAACCTGATGAGTTCTGCTCTTGCTGTTGATAAATCCGATGACGGCGATAGCTCTTTTTGCTTGGAGAGCTCACGTTCGCCCGATTACCCACCAGAATACCCACCCAAGCGCCGTACGCATATTCTACGATCCAGGCATTCACGCTTAAGATCTTATTTTATTTTATATTCAGATCTTATTTTTAAATTAAGCCCGTTCCTGCCACTCTTCTTCACCCAAGGTTTAGCGCCTTCCCCAAATACAAACGCACGACAATACTGTCGGAATAAGGTAATCAGTCTGTTATAAATAGCGTAAATTGACCCACTGACACCAGCAACCCCAGTGTTTCACTCCAAATTCAGCTCTCACTCCAGAATTGAAGCTCCGTGACGAACTCCACTGCGTGCGATGCGTTACGGGGATGTCTAAACGCCACGGGCTGATGCACGTATCCACAGGGCTCTTTCCCAAGGAAAATTCCCCTTTTTAAGGAAAATCATTATTCGCCGTTTCACCGTTGAAAAACAGAGCTTGAGGGACACGAAGAGACAATCCTTGCTGGTGGTAGGGACAAGATGTGTCTACCCTCACCAACCCTAAAGTCCAAAGGGTGGGAGGCCGCACGCCCAGACAGCTACCAGGCCTTTTCCGCACCTGCCCGCCCACCGGCTCGAGGCCTTCCATGGGGTGCAAGTGGAAGCCCTCAAGCTGCAGGTGACCACCCAAAGCATCCCAGCGACCCTGCGGCTGCCCAGGTCTCGCGTCTCTTAGACGCGAAACGTGAACGCGGGATTTTCCTCTCCAACTGCAAGCACCAAGACTAGCAAAAAGGAAGAGGGATGGTTTCTGAGCCAGCGCTATGGCTTTTTTGGTCAAATTATCTAATTTCATTAATTGATCCCAATATTTATGCATTTTCCTGCTGCAGTGCAAATATTGTTAGAACATGCGATTTCATTACTTCTCAGAAAGAGACTTTACAAGATGCACCTGATGAGTCACCTAAAGATTCTGCCAGCTCATTTTCACTTTTTTATCCTCTAATTCATTTTCTGTCTGCAGCATTTTTCAATAGCTCCAGTACTCTGACGAGTCTTGCCAGCTGAGGGGCTCGTTTCTGAGAGCAAGCCTCCGTTTTTGCTGGGGATTTCATTCACGCTCTCTCCGGACATCTTCGAGAAGCGGCCAGATTCCGATCTCATTTAAACCAGCGTGAATCCAAAGCGTCTTCACTGGAGCACATGGAATGACTCCAGATTCGTGCTCAATTTATGTTAGATTTAGGTCCGTGATCTCTAAATATAGCCAGCCTATGCTGGGTGGGTCTCCTGGAACAGATGATCTTCCTTTACATCAGCTTCGCTGGATATCACTGGCTCAAAGCAGCACAGGGGTTTTGCCACCGTTCAGATTTGGGTGCAAGAACCAAACCCGCTCATACATGGGTTTACACCAAAGAAGTCCAAAGGGCAAGGGGGCACGAGCGTTGCAGCCCTGTTAACATATTCCACTACCCGTCCAGCAACGTAAGCAGCAGCGATGGATAAGTTTCTCCAGTCTGTGGCCATTGCAACCTTCCACCAGGACAGATCGGCCTCTTCCCTCATGGAGGTGTCCTTCACGGTCCTGGAGGAATCAGCCCCGGAACGGTTTGCAAGTGCTCCCAGCACCAGCACTTCAGGACACTGGATTCACGGATGAGATTTCCATCCATCCTTCCCAGGATTCCATTTTTCCTACAATTTTTCGCGGAAGAGATACTCACCGCTTTGCTCACCACCTACAGCAGACAGCCTTAAAACCCCGAACTCAGGAACTGAAGTCAGTTATAAGGGAACATTACGAGCTTATGATGTTTAAGGAAGGGTGTCAAGGACTGCCACTACCTAAAGAGAACCGAAACTGCGGTAAGCAGCTAGAGACTGGAATAACTTAGGGAATAGATACGATCTTTGGTTGACAGGACATTCATTAGCATTCCTTATTTAGCAGCAGAATCGCAGCTTAGAGACAGCTTTCAAAAAAAGTATTTATTTAAAGAATACATCCAGCCCTAATCTATTAGCTAACACCTGCCACTATAAAAACAGTACAAAGGGTACCGGTTATTCTGAAGAGATTAACTCCCCTCCTATCAAACACAGTAAGATTGCACGGTCCTGGACTCAGAGATGGGCTTTTTTTTTTCCTCTCTACACAAAGTTTCACCTAGATTAGAAAACCATGTTTACAAACTGTTCGCCTTTGTTTACAGCCGGCAGTTGGCTGTATCCAGACCACCTACTACATCGCTGAAGTCGGCCTCGGGTGTCTAAGGTCAGGAGAGAGCCAACAGATTCACACCACGTACTCCCTTGCGTTACCAGCAACCACCTCCCTACAGTCAACGGAGACACAGAGGCAGGTTTGACGTCGGGAATCTGTAAGAGATGCTCTAAGGCTTCCCTCCCTCGCCTGTATGCGCCGACAGGATCCGAGTGCCTTGAACAACACGGCAGAAGACACTGAAATCATCTTAAATCCATGGGTGTGTGCTCTGGATATGCCAAATGAGCAATTTCTCTCTACAGAGAAAAACCTTTACCAATTAACCGCACGTTCAGCACGCATAATGACAAGGTACAGTTATTTTCCGAGAGCTAATGAGGAGTCACGTGGTAGACGAGCCCTACGTATAGGAGAAAACACAGCAGTTTAAGTTCTGCAGAGCCTAAGTGGCCTACCTGTGTTAGACTTTGCACCAACATCACTCACAACAGTTTGCAAAATCCCCCTAGGAAAGACAAGGCCGAAGAGGAAACCCTCAGACGAATGAGTATTTTTAGTTAATTCATTTCACCTGTCCAGTCAAGCAGAGACAGTTCTGTCCCAAAATCTGCTCGTCCTTTTCCCGCTCCACCAGGGAGGTTCTCACCCTTTCACGAGACCCTGCCCACACCCACGAAATCGTGATTTTCATAAGGTAACAGCCTGGAGTTTGCACCCCATCAGAAACTGCCAGTAGATTCACACTCTGGGAGTCACAAGGTTTATTAAAGCAAAGCTCAGATCATCTACCCCACGCTGAATTCCAAATATTGGGTGTTGGGAGCAGAACGTGTGATGCAGCAAAGCTTGTTGTGACGAAGAGGAGCAAGCTGCTTTCATGTGCGTGGCCATTCGGAGGAACAGCCTCCAAAACCAGACGCGTTTTCCAATAACCCCGATTGTTTAAATGATATGGAACGAGAGGGAAAAAAGACAAAAAAGAACAAAGAAAGCCTTGCTCAAAAGGCATAACTTACTGCACTTGGAAAATTCACTGCGGAACACCTCGGCCCAGCAACAGGGATCGGGCATCGCATTAGCGTCAAGTGATAGTGATGACTCTCAACGAGTTTTAACTTCATTCTAGAACCCTTAACCGGTAGTCAAATGGCCAGAGTAAGACACCGGAGGTAGGACCCATCCTCTCTAACAGATGTCTACAACATAACAAATACCGACTGCGGCAAATGCTCTGGATTTCCTTTGTGTCAGCGGGCAGGGAACAGGCAGTTCGACTCATCACAACTAGACGGCCCAGCACAGGCTGGACATCCCGCGCTCCAGCAGTGCTTGCTTCTCCCCGTTGACTTTAAGACGGGACCTACATCATTAGTTCTGGCTCAGACCGGCTTTGGCTCAACATGTCCAAACATCCCAGAGCATCAAGTACCTGTAGCTCATACACACTTCAGCACGGCTTGCAAAGATACCGTTTCTTTGCATTCCAATGGGAATTTCATAGAACCATGGGATGGTTTGGGTTGGAAGGGACCTTAAAGATCATCTAGTTCCAACCGCCCTGGCGTGTGGCGAAAATTGAAGCTTTTATGTCGGAACATTTAGGAATCCCAGACTTAAGCACTACACCTTTTCCAAACAGATCTCCCACAAATCAAGCTGAGCAGAGCTCGTCCTTCCCCAGGGCCACCAGCTTGAACCAGAAGCACTCAGCAGCAGCTCCACCACATCCCGTCAGCGGGATTAGCTCATATTAATCTTCATTATAAGGTTCAACACACTGGAAAATTCGCGTGATACGTTTTGGGAGCAGTACCACGGGACATTTCCATTTGAACCTGCTCCTTGCAAGCCGTTTGGCAAGAAGGTAGAGCCTGCAGCAAATGCAGCTAGAGAAGAACATCCATCCACGGCCTCAACGTTGAAGTCCCGCTTGCTGAAACAGGAGGTCCATCCCAGACAACAGGTGCTTCTCACTGATATTATTTCACTTTTATTTCACTATGCTTCTAAGATTCCGTATTAAGTTCACAAGGTTAAGGGTGAAGATTTCCCACGTGCCCGCTGCACTGCACTCTCCCACGCATCATCCTCTCTTACAGCACCACATTTTTCCCTACGGCCTTCATGGTTCGTAAAGGCACTTATGGTGGTCAGTCCACTCCAGGCAACACCTCCAGAACCTCTCAGTACGTAACACAAAAACCAAATAAGTACCTATCTGTTTTTAGTATTTCACTAAAACTAAACACCAGCGCCAAACTCGAGGCAGTTTGGCGCAACCCGACAGAGCTACAGCGCATTCTGCTTCGCTCTCCACCTGTCCTTTCTCTCCCAGGAGCGCGGTCGCTCACGCTTTGCGTGCCTTTCTCCCACTTCTCTCCAGCTTCAGTCCCAAAATCCCACTTCTTGAAAAGCGCTATTTAACGCAGAGGCAAATGCACGCCACAAGCTCCAGCCAAAGCATTCCGTTAGGGCTGGATGCTTTCAGCGGGGCTTACAGCTTTACAGTGGGGGAACCCCAGACCTTTTGGTTCCACATTTAATGCCACCTGGATGCCTGTAAAGCTGGCTGATGTGCCTAACCCTGCCCGCTAATACGTATGGAATCTGATGTCTGGGTTTACTAATAAACCTGGAAAACAAGGTAACATAAACCGCGGTCTACGCTTGCTCCTCAGCAGGAAAGCTCACCACTGGACCTTTTACAACTCTGCTCCTAGGAATCTTTACGTTAAAAAGGCTTTAGCTCTAAGGAGATAAAGCTCAAACGACCCAACGCGTGGGATAAACCACAAAGGGTATCTACATATTTTCTGCCCTGCACCTGGCGCTGAAATAAGTCAGCAGAAGACGCACCAGAAGTCACTGCTCTTCTTGGATGCCAAGGGAAAACTCCTTCCCCGTCCTAAGCATCGTTGAGTCACAGCGCCACGAGCTGCCGCCCGTCTGCAGAACCACAAAGCCTTCGAACAAATCCACATGTTGAAGAGCATCGGCTGCGACACGTGCCCGCACCGCAGCACGGCAAGGCAAGCGCCTCGGCGTTGGGATCCGGATTGAAAACCGCGAGCAATTCCAGTCCAACACACAGATTTACGCAGATACAAAAGCAAGTGTAGGTGGAAACGGAATCAAGTCCCGACGGATAAAAAAAGATCGCACTTAAATAACACTTTGCAGCTTCGCAGCACTCAATAAACATTAACTAATTAACCCTCACAGCATTCTACTGGAAAGACTTAGGCAGCGCAGGAAGCGCCCACAGAAAACCATTGCTTGCACCAGGGTTGCAGAAGGACTCAGACGCCACTGCACGGTTTAAAGCACAGCTTTGGAAACCAGGTGCGCTACTGCAACTAGGTGGCTCAAGACCAGATTTGTTTCAGCCTATCTTAGCCCTACGGAGCCTGCAAATCTAATCCGATTTGTAATCTGGATGTGGCTTTAGATAAACTCTCTTAATCCTCAAACGATCAGATGAAGCGAAGCCAGTTTGTAACCGAGTAAGGGCACCCGCAGCAGCATTTAGCACGGTTTCTTGAAGGTGCATTAACCTACAACGCTTCTGCCCAAGCTCCCTAGGTGCCTTCTGTCCTCTGACGGTCTGGAAATGATGCCTGGAGTGCTTGACCCATCTTAGCGCCACAAAGAATATTTAGATCGCAGTGAAGAGAAGGTCCAAGCCCAGCCCTTGCACCAGCAAACAGGCTACTTTCTCACAAAGAAAAGGAAGCAGCAGGACAACCGATATACCTACGTTTTGTGGTAGGGGGAAAAAAAAAGTACAGTTTACTGCAAATGGACCTCTTCGCTCTTCATCAACACTGTCAAGAAAAGCTATTATTCTCCAAAAGGGATGCTGTTTAGACTCTGATAGATTCATTGTTCTCTGCTGTGTCTGGGACAGCATGAGCGGCTCTTCCCGCTGCTACCATGATTGAAGGAAGAACACAGCAATAAATATACGCCCATTAAGCTGGTGAGCCTCTTTTCACTTCACTGATACTAATGGGGAAGAAATGAAACAGTTTCAAAACAGCAAGTTGCCAAAACCGCATTTGGAACGGCTGAAGAGTGAGAAGTCACAACTGACACACCACAGTTCATGCTCCGCCAACGCTCGCAGGAAGGGGCTGGCTGGAGAATAGCAAGTGTCTGTCTCCAAGGGACAATTTCAAAAAGCCGCATTTTTTTCCCCTCTTACTACAGACCCTTCCGTTGAGGTTTATTTTTAATTTTTTGTTATGTCTTTTTCCCCTCCGACCACTCCCTTATGCCGAAGGGGTGAAGCTCCCGAGGGTACAACGTCGGGTGATAGAGCCGTCTCGCTCGTATCTTGTTTTCTAACAGATACCCACGCATCTTAACACGCATGTACAAGTNTTTTTTCCCCTCTCACTACAGACCCTTCCATTGAGGTTTATTTTTAATTTTTTGTTATGTCTTTTTCCCCTCCGACCACTCCCTTATGCCGAAGGGGTGAAGCTCCCGAGGGTACAACGTCGGGTGATAGAGCCGTCTCGCTCGTATCTTGTTTTCTAACAGATACCCACGCATCTTAACACGCATGTACAAGTAAACACGCAGTCGAACGAACCGGCAGATTTCCAACAGTAAATGTAGGGACCTATGTTGGACTAGATGACCTCTTGAGGTCCCCTCGAGCCCGAATCAGCCTACGATCCCGCGGCAGACAGAGAGGAAGACGCGGATGGGTCAAAAATCTAACCACCTGGTGTCTCGGAGCTACAGGGGCTAGTCAGCAAAAGAGCCACAGGCTCAAGATGTTTAGTCTTGGCCTAATGAAACCCGGATTAGTTTCCTGCCTCCATCGCAGACTTATCTTCGGCAGCTCAAGCTGGTGCGTGTTTACCGCAGCACAGCCCCGTCGCGCCTCCCCGACCCCTATGTCGTACAGACAGCGTAGAGCAGGCAGAAAATACAGGGAGCTGCTCAAGTCAAGAAATGAAGCTTTTTGGGAGTGGGGGAAGGGAGCTTTCGTTTTTATTAAGATCAGCTCTCTGAACCAGCTGTGCCAGTGCAAGCCAGCAAGGAGGTGGGAACACATGGCCGGGAGGAGAGGAGGCAGAGACGTGGCAGGGCTGACTTAGATCAGCTCGCGCTGCCATGGCATCGCACTTTCCCTTGCAATATTCTGGGCACAGAACAAATTTGTGCCAGTTCACATGTAAAGTTCAGGGAATGACAAATTTAATAGGTACTATCTCGATTGCGGGCGCACATTTAAGGACAGAAGCACCTCCGTAAGACTAACGGCCAACGATGAGCAAGGGTTGCATTCAGCGAATTACACAAGTTTTTAAACCTCTTACAGGCCCCGTGCTGGCGTTAAAAAATAAATACCTTGCAGGGAAAAAGCATCGCTCGCTCCTGAGAGCCCTCGTTCCGCGCGCACGAAGCGCCCTCAGACACTTCTGCTATTCTGTGGCTCTTTACCTCTCTCTGCTGGCAGGACCATCGGGAGAAGCTGGGGTGCCGGCCCGACATCAGGAGCGAAGGGAGAGAGGGGAGGTGGAAGAGGACAACGAACCTTCATGGCCGCATTTCTGAGCCTGCGTTCCACTTCTTGTTTAGACGCTAGGTTTTGAGGCCAGTGGTGTGAATCTGCAAGCGGGGCAAATCAGGGCTCTGATCCTAACTTGCTCATCAGCCTAACGTCGCTCCAAATATCGAACAGCAGCAGCCGAGGCTGCTGCTGTTCGATATTTGGAGCGACGTTAGGCTGATGAGCAAGGCTGATAGCTTAGCAGCTATTTCTACCCCAATCTCAAAGGCAAAAATGACCCAGCACACAATGGGAAGCACGTGTTTTGCTGGGCACGCCAGCCGTGTAGTTCGAGGACGGAATTACTGCAGGGACTTCTAGCAGAGAAAAAGAAATTATAAGGCGTTTTGGGGGGGGGAAGAGCTGAAAGACAAGAGCAGCCTGAAATTCATAACGAAATCCGCCCAGCACCGATACCTCACTGCAATCCGTCCAAGGCGGATCTTTGGTGCCTGAACACCGTTGTCCACATCCAACGTTCGTCTGCCTTTAAAGGGGCTTGTCTGCCGCGCACATTTCCGCGGCACTGAGCAGAAAAATCGTACAGTAAAAAGCAGCTGTGTCGTAAAACGGGAGCGATTTCCATCTCTCCGTATCTGATAGCCGCCGAGCGCCGCTTCTCTTAACTTTTACCACTGCTGACATGCCAGCATCAATCTGTTCCCCCAATCTGTGCTGGTCTGTTGGACAGGTTGGGAAAGGGACTCACACACGCAGAGGACACAGATGCAATCGTACAAATTAGTGAAAGAAGCCTGAGGATAAAGGACAAAAGCCACATCGTTACGCCCTGCAGTTGGTACAGCCTTTCGGTTTGAGGCTAAACCCCAGCACCGACCCTCCCGAGCTAGAGAAAACGTCCGCCTTTAAGCAAGCTGGCTCTTCGTCCTTGTTTATCAGGCTGATATTTTACAGCTCCTGTTTTTACAGGAGAAAGTATTCCCTCGGATGAAACCTTTTTACTCCAGCGGAGATTCCCTCCAGGAGGCAGTTTGGGGAATTGCCTGCCCTGTTTAGAATTGGATACGTTACAGTCTATACCTTCTGCTGCAAATTGGCTCCCAGTGCACTTGTGTGTGTCATTTTCACCTACCCACTCGCAGATCGCACCAGTCACCGGAGCTTCGTGCGAAGGGCCGGATTCTGCCAAGGCCGGGAGCCACCGGCGGCAACCGTCATTAAAAACGGCGTGCGGCAGCGGGCCTTTTAACACATCTCTGTCTTGCCGCGGAGCCGTCCGTAAGGAACGCAAGCTCAAAAGGTTGCTTAAGTCTAACGAGAGACCACTTAAACGAGGAGCACAAAGCACTAAGAACATACGAGATGAAGAAACCCTCAGAGAAGCACCTACGGAGCTGGAAAAGATGGGACATAAATGACAACTGAACCGGTTTCTCCCATCAACACGAATCCCACGCGCTTCCTTTTCCTCCCCTCTTCTAAGGATCCCGCTTTTTAGCTTCCTCCGGGAACAAGAGATGAAAGGGGATACGTGCCATCAGACGACACACCGGCACTCCAGACGCACTTACTGCCTGCAGACGGAGCCAAGTGAAGGACGTCGATGGTTGCGGTCACCAAACAGAACCACGCAACAGGCAGTTTACTCACCAGGTCTCTTAGAAGTTTTCACAGCAAAAATTCAGACTTCTAAACCATTGTAAGAAACAGCTGTTTCTTCCATCAAACACCTCTGGATCCGTGGAGTTCAACCACCCAACGCAGAGACACGCAACCACCCAAAATCCCCAACCGGGAGACCAAACATCCCCAAAGCCTTCGGGGGGTTTGTCCTCCAAGCGTGCTCTACGCAATTCTTGCAACCCTGGTAAGATATCTAACCCAAATGACGAAGACAACAGAAACACACCCCAAACGGCTGCATTACCAAGAATAACTTTTTATTTAGAGAAAAATTATGAAATCTGTCAGCGAGGGGGCTTAATTACAGTGTGGGGTATTTCCACTGCGCAGAAAGTTTTTGGTGGGATTTTAATAAGCAGAATTTGAAACCAACCCAACTTCATATCTAATAAAAACCAAGACTTCATATCTANGACTGGGAGACCAAACATCCCCAAAGCCTTCGGGGGATTTGTCCTCCAAGCGTGCTCTACGCAATTCTTGCAACCCTGGTAAGATATCTAACCCAAATGACGAAGACAACAGAAACACACCCCAAACGGCTGCATTACCAAGAATAACTTTTTATTTAGAGAAAAATTATGAAATCTGTCAGCGAGGGGGCTTAATTACAGTGTGGGGTATTTCCACTGCGCAGAAAGTTTTTGGTGGGATTTTAATAAGCAGAATTTGAAACCAACCCAACTTCATATCTAATAAAAACCAAGACTTCATATCTAACAGAAACCAAGTCTGGCTCTTAAATATTCAAAGAAAAAGTTGGGTAAATGAGCGAAGCTGAAGACGATGAGTTTGGAGCATGCTTTCTTGCTCAAATACGTAGCACTGAATAAATACTTATCAAGCAGCTATTTGTCCTCTGTTGTGCTGACTACATAATTGATACGCCTATGATAAAAATCATGTTCTTAAAACATTTTTTCGAATTTCTCTGTTTTCCCTCACTAAAAAGCTATCAGCAGTCTGGCAGCTATTGACAGCCGAGATCGATTCTTCATTTTTGCTAATGACGCCCGAGAAATAGGTTTTTACCACCTTGAGTTAATAGTCATTTTCCCAAGCGGTGAAATCATTCCGGTTCGAGAGCAAGTACAAGAGCTACCGGATGAGTGCGAGAGACCTGAAAGTGGAAGAGGTGTAGGTGTTGGCAGTGTTGGTGTCCATGAATCATCTCATGGCGAGGAACTGGAGCGAAGCAGCCCTTGTTCTGGAAACTGGCTCAGAGATGGTCACGGGGAACTGGGGCAAAGGACGACTACGAATCTTCAGAGTTCTTTTTTTCTTTAGATGATTATGGCTCTTCAGAGGTTTTTTTCCTCTAGATAGTCCACAATTGTTCCATTTCAGCCCATTTTGCAAAATCTGCTCAGAAAATGCAGAAGAGAAATACTCGCTCTACAAGAACCCTGTCAAGAAGATAAGTGTGGAGGAGATACTTGACGTTACATAGCTTTAGGCTTTTATATTTTCCATTTTTCATGTGGCGAAACCATTTCAGCGAGCAATATAGATTGTGCTGAGCTGTTGTTACGCTTTCAGCTACTGCCTGCCATCCTTCATGAGAACCACGAATTTCTGAATGAGGGGGGGAAAAAAAGGAATTTGAACACTGTCAAACGTGCCATACCACGAAAGTGGATCAGTCAGGAGATCAGTGAAACAGCTCTGTCAAAACAACTTGTCTTCTTGATCTCAAAGCTCGTATTTGGGCGGAGGGGGCTGAGTTCTTAGAAAGCTAATGCATTAAAACTCTGCCCAAACGGTTGTTTTTAAAGGCTTCTACGGCGATCACGATTTTAGTTCCGATTTTGAAGCCTAGCAGACCATTCAGGCGTCTCTTCTACGCCCGTGCCAAACCCAAGCCATGCCTGAAGAGCCTGTTACGAGGGTAGCAATCGCATCGCTAAGGGGCTCTAGCAACCAAACCCGAATCAGCTCTTAAACAAAGATGATAAAGTTGAGTGCTTCTCTCTTGAGCATCACACAAAGCTCTACCCAGCCTTTTAGGTGTGTAATAACAGCGAATTAGCCTCTCCCAGATACAATTGCGTTACTCCATCCGATGAGCCAAGTCACTACTCCGGTACACGCTTCTTGCCCACATTGAACACGAGGTGATTAGCTCTGTTCACAGGCAAAGAGGCGCAGGGTGGAGGGGGGGTGGTGGAAATCAGTCAAAAATCAAATTATCTCTCATCTGCTGGCCTTCTGCCGCACGTGGCAACTTGTGCATCAGAGGTGTCTGTGACACTCAGTTATCAGCTAAGTAAAACATCAGACGGCTCAGTCTTTTATTCCAACATCAACCCGTGCACGCGAGCCCCGAAGCGGGCACCTCTCCAGAGCTGCATCGAATCCCTTTCCTGAATTAGCACCAGAACAACTGCAAGTTGTTAATGCTCCGTAGCCAGAGTCCATCCTGCAGATAGCAGCGCACAGGAAAGCCAGAAAAATGGTAAAATTTAGCTTGAGAAAAGCAAAAATGTATTCTCCAGGTGCCTTTGGTTCAGCGGGAGAAAATTTGGGGTGATATCTATGCAAGTGAGATGCTTCCCCTCCCCCAAAGCAATCAACCGGCGCGTCGTATGTTCTGCAAATGCACCAGTAATTAATGAGACACTTACAGCTGCATATATCTGGCACGCTCGTATTTAATTCAGCACTGGCAAGCCTGCCAGCTACCCAGCTCTCCCCGCACGTTCCCCTCCACCTTCCCCTCTCTGCCTCCGGAGTTCGAAAACACCCGATGCTCAGAGCGCAAGTTCCGTGGCATACACCGAGAGCTGCGTCCAGCCCCACGTCCTCCACGCAGCGACAGCAACCCCAGCCCTGTTGCCGTCAGATTTACCGTGAGATCTTCCTCTGCGTCTCGGAGAAGCAAAGGCGAGTATTTGGCTAATCGACGTGAGAAGCACCCAACGCCTGATGTCACCACGACCTTAGCATTCAACGAAACCCCGCTTTTCATACAGATCATCTGGGCCTTTTGGTTCTTCACCAAGGCAAAGCTGAAAGTTCAAAGCGCTGTTTTGCGACTGCAGCACAGCAGTAAACACAAAGGCAGAAGGACACCGCGTGAGCTGCATGATAAGGAGATGCCTCAGGGGATGGGAACAACTAATGCCAACAAAAGACTACAAAGATCACCTTTGACGCAAAGGGAGAAGCACACGCGGATATCCACGCGTGCCACGATGAATTGCAGTTTTCAATCCCGCAGCTTAAAACTGCAAAGTAATGCCCCCCTACGCGAGAATTTTGTTGCTGAATTGGTGGCTCGGCTTGAGAGGATGCAGGTATTCACCCGTCTGGCGACAGTCGTGCTCTCACGAGACATAAGCCACAATCACGTTTTGAAGATTTTCACCTGCTTCACTGCCACCACACGCGGGCAAGTCGTTGATTCAAGCCCACTCAAGAGCACGCTTGGGAGAAGAAGAGCGTTCAGACAAAAGGGACTCAGGGTTTTCAGGTGTCCCTTGAAGAACATCACCACCACGGCCCAAGAGCTGGCCAGGCCATCAAGCCGCGCCGGGAAGCTCCCAGTTAACCCAGTCAGAAGTTTCCATTCACCTTCAACCAGATGGACCACAAGAGTGCCAAACAGTGATTGCTGCTTTTATTGCCCAATTTACCTCCTGTTTCATTACAACCAGCCAGCTCCAGGAGCGAAAAAGGACCTATCCCTGCTGGCTTTGTGGATCCTTCCTCCAGGTTAAGACGGCAGCTTCGGCTGCTTCATAATTGTGGTTGCTCCGGTGCTGCTGCAGCCCGGGCACACCGATTGCCGTCTGCTTTGAGGTCCCTTCCATCTTTACCCTTTTTAGAGACGTCGTGGTATCGTGGGTGAACATCCAAGTCTCACCGCCTTGCTGGGATCTACCCAGGGCTCACTCGCCTCTCCCTGCGGTTTGGTTGAATTAACGCAGCAAAGCACAGTTAAATACAATAACAAGCACATGCTGCGATTCCACCCCAGGCTCCTCCTGGGAGAGCTGCTTTAGCCTACAGCCAGTAAAACTACCTAAACCCCTCCAACATAGCTGACAGCGTGATCAAAGTGAACCGCGTCAAGATTTTACTACCAAAAAAAAAATCTCTTTTTTCATTAGTGTGCTAACATTTCCCTAGGAAAGGCATTTTTGGCATCATTTTCTATCTCCTCCTCCGCCCCACACCTTTGTTTTACACTCGAAACCCTCCAACTCGCGCAACACGGCTCACCTCCCGCACACATTGTCATGACAGGGGAACAAGAAGCGCGATGCCTTTGTTTGCGCTCCCTCAATGCAATTCTGAATGAACTCCGGGCGCATCCCAGGTTTGTCACTCCGCAAACCCAAAATGTAGGTCAAAAGTCTGCGTGGTTTGCCACAGCGAATGACTTGTGCTTCATCTGCCTGAAGGCAGATGGGAACTGAGTCATCTGCTGCTGCTGCATCATTCGCGGCTTTTTTTTCCTTTCCTCCACTCCGGTTTCTTTTTTCTTACCATCAGATTATGGTTGAAAGGACGCAGGGACATCAAAAGACGAGGAGAGCAATGCCTCGCTCTGCGCATCGCGCGGCGAGGGGATATTTCCCGTTTATTTTTTGCCGAAGCCGTGCCTCTTCCCCAGCCCAGCACCTCCCACACAAGCAGCCACCTTCTAAAGTGCACGCGAACTTTAATTTTCTTCATTTACCTGCTCTACTTGTCTTTCACGCGAAGAAATTATCACACGTGAACAGGAAAAAATAAATAAACAAAAGAGGTTATGTGACCTACAGGGCGTGGGAGAAGCGCTCTCTACCGTTTCCATCACTGTTTACTTGGGAGGTGCACTGGTCCTTTGGCACGGCTGCTTCTTATATCTCCTGAAGCAGGTCTGCCAATCAATTCATGCTGTTCTTCATATGACATTAAATTACATAGGACTGAAGTCTTTTGTGCCAGACGCACTAACGTGCACCGCAAAACAAGCCCCTGTGTCAGTGTTACCGTCAGGCGTCTGCCCACGGAGAGATAAGGAAAAGAACTCGAGATCGCACCCACAGGAAAAAATCAGGGATTTTTGTTTCGTGCTACTGATTGGAGGTAAAAAGCTCAAAAAGTAGTCTAGCCCCTCTGCAATACTCACCTCTGCTTTCACAAGTTTTATGTGTTCATATAGACGAATATCAGACAGAAGTCCAGAACACAGGGACTGGGGTCTTGGAGAGATCACGCAGCCCATCCCTCTGTCCCAAAGTAGAACCAAGTTCTACCAAAAATGACCCTTATCTCAGCAACTGCCGAAACCCTGCTCAGACCCCATCAGTGGGGTTTCTGCAACCTCCTTCAGCTTCCATCCCAACAGCAGGAACATCACCCAGCAAAAAGTACTGCTACTGATGGCATCGTCTACACCACGAGGATATTCGGAGGGTTATACGTAGCCCAAACAACATTTATTTCCGTGAAGAAACGGCAATTATTATAACCGAGAGAGAAGGCTGATGCATCACCGTTGCTGGTACAAGAACCTACAGGATTGACAGTAAGGTTTCCTCCAGCTAAAAAAAGAAAATTACTTTTTTTTCTTTTCATTGTACAAGCACACTTTGCAAGGGGAAGGGAAGCAATAGCGTTGGCAAAAGGCAACCGATGACGCTGCAAGCCAGAAACCGCAAACTTTCTACTTATTCTAAATAAAACTCGTGTGTGTTTGTATCGCGAGCCCCTTGCTGTCGCCTCTGCTCAGCAACGTTCGTACCATGGGAACTTCAGAACCACACCAGTTCACTATCACCCACTGGCAGCTGAGCTGCAAGGGGCCAGAAGCGACATTGCAAAAGTCAACAATCAATCAACTGCACAGCGCCGGTACGGCATTTTACCAGTAGAAACACCAAAAAGCTCTGCAGTAGTGCATTTGGCTGTAGACGCAGCCTAAAATGCCACCTCATCCCCTCCCCGCTTCCGACTGCAGGACAAAGTAGAAATTTAACAATAGGATTTTCCCTCTTACCTCTTTGTTGGTGACTCCTGGGGGCAAAGTCCCATGCTTGTAATCCTCCAACAACTGCACAGCTTCCTTCAGACGACTCTGCAAACAAAACAGCAGCAGTGGTGGGCAACGCTTGTCCTGCACTCTAACGTTTTGTTGAAGGCAATGAGTTTAAGTTATAGAATTCTATCACATTCTTTCGTGCAAACCTTACGATGGGTCCTTTAACCCGTGTGATATAAAACGCAAAAAGGACACATGGACACTTGTTTTGCTGGTTGGCAGAGCCCTGCTGTCTACAGAAGTGGAGGAAGAGGAAGAAATATATATAAATATATAGCGAGAGAGGAAGAAATAAATGAGAAAATACAAGAACCTCCCCCTCACAATGCGTCTACAGAAGACATCATAAAAACTCGAGATTCTTCAGTGGGATACCAGAGATCTGACAAACCTTGGAGATGAATGAGTTCTCACTTAAAGGCAGAGAATTGTTTAAGACAAAACGGATACATGCAGGTGCAATGTGGAATACTCATCTCAGACATCGGTATCGCTCCATGCCAACTCTCAGATTACTGTCTCCCAGTGACGTCAACGGGGAAACCGCTTAGATTGAAGACCTGACTTTGCCCCCATGCCTTCTCCCAGTACATGTGTAAATGAAGATCTTCCTCACATTGTGATAAAATAGAAGAATAAATACATTTCATGTGTTCAAGGGATCACAAGAGCATTAAGCCCTGCTACCAGCATGTCAGAATCATCAATTTACTCCCAGAACAGTTATCCATATACACAGAAATACAAAAAAAGTGTTCTGCAGTTGAAGCAGTCAAAGTTTACATATACATAGAACACTTTCAAGAACTATATATATAATAATTTCAAGAAATATATACATACATATTGTGCGTGTATATATATACTATATTATACAGGCTATATATATACACTCTATACAATATCTATTTTTTTCTTGACATAAAAAACCCCACAGAGTAAAAGTAGACAGGTAGAAAGTTTGTTTGATTAGTCCAAGCCAAAGAGGAACAAGTTGGGATATAAAAAGCAGCTTCGGTGGGGTTAAATCTGCTTATCCAAGCCTGCAGAAAGCACCAGATCGCCGAGTAATGGCTCCCAAATATTTGAAGCTAAACAAATCACTCAGCTAAACATTTTCAAAAGCCTCCTGCAGGTTATCTGTCATCCAGATGAGTAACACCGACGTCGGTTTGACATTTCTGCACTAGCTCTGTTGTTTTGGCAGGTTTTCTAATATGAGTGCCGGAGAACATTTCATAAATACGGAATATTTTGTCAAAAATAACACGCGGTGTGATGGTGGCTCATCTAAAGCCCTGCAGTTTTAGTGTAATCGTGTCAAGGCTCCTCGTCGTCACTGCAAGCTCCGCTCTCACAACCCTCCTGTAAATAAGGCGAGGGTCCCTGAGCTCATTACGAGCTCGCGTCCATGGGATCCGTTGCAGGGAAACTACTTTTCTCCCTTTCATGCAAACATCAAAGAGTACTTTGTTGTTTCCTTGGAAGCGCCAGCAGTTACGCCAACCTGAAAGCATTGATTAATGAATGACTATTGTCCTTACAACACTCAACACACAGAACATATGGAATAGTGGCAATTCCTTCAGTTTGCAGAGCGAGCGGGTTGGGATCGGATCCACGACCATTGTTACACTGGCTGAGCTCACACCATCAGCGCCACGGTATTTCCAGCCCTGGTATTTTATACATTCTTGCATTGATTAGCAGCTACTCAGCAGAAGTGGAGAGTCTGTACAAAGACACCAAATGAGGCCTAGCATCAGACAGGAATGCCCTCTGCAAAAAACTAAATATTCTCGGCAAAACGCGCGCACAGAGATGGGGCTTCTTCGTGTTGGGTGCTAATGCCGAGGTCAGTGCTACCAGCCCAAGGCTCACAGCCCTGCCTCACAACTGATAAATTTTCTGTTTTCTGCCCCATTTCTGGGTGTGTTGGCCTGAAACTGTCTCCCTCTTTGACGTAGCCTGTCCCATGCTCCGTGCCCCTGCAGAAAGAACTGCCGATCGTTCTTCTCAAACTTCACTAAGCCACTTGCTCGGGACTTCCCAGAGCTGCTCTGGATTTCTCTTACTAGACGGGGCTTAGGTCCACTTGCAGATTCTGGCATCCCCCTTGACTGCTGGCACAACTATTCCCATCCTGAAGGGGACTGGCCTATGTTGAGAGCATGAAGGATCTCAAAGAAAGATGGTCAAGGCCAAAACTAGACTCGGTTTTCGTGCTAGGTGGGAGCACTTTCTTTTGACCTTCTATTCCCATTTCATTGGGGAATCAGGAGATCAGAAAACTACGTTCATCAGTTCTTACACATTTTACAAATAGTATCAAAGATGAAGGATGATTGACACTGTTCAGCAACCTCGCCCCTTCTTCAAAGGTCGGGCAATCACCCATTTCACCTAAAAAGCTAGCTGTGGAAACACTGTGCCTTACCTGTCTTACCTGTGCCTTACTGCCCAAAATCAGAGAATGACTTAATATAGAAAAGCTTTCATCACTGGTTCAGAAAAAAGACCCACCCAACTCAACCTTTATCCAACAGTGGCCACCAGCACGTGCACAGGGAAAAGCAAGAAGGTGTAAGCAGAGATAATGTCTCCCCTAAGCACCTTCCCAGCCTCCCACAGCTTTCAGCCTGATGAGGTTTCTGTGGATTTAGCGATCTTCAGCGGATTTCTCCTCCAGCTGCTTGCTCTGTATCCCCTTGAACCCAAATGCCATCATCCAAGTAGACATAACAGACAAGCTACATATAGCAACAAAAATTTGTGTCTTGAGTCTTAGCCCCCTTCCCTTATGAATACGTATGCTAAATCTGTCTTAAAATTTAAACTTATCTTAATAAAAAATAATATGCAAGCGATAGAGAGAATATGTGAGCCCTTTCCTGGAAGGAGCTTGCATTCTTTAGGAGCATAAGTAAGTGCATCCCAAAGACTTCAATGGGTAAGGCTGCTTATACTTTTCCACGTCCATCCAGTACCCCAGCAGAGAAATGAGTCCTCATTATTTAAACCAAGTCCTCTTGACATTGGACAAAAAGGAGGAGTTATGAATTAGGATGATATTTTCTGGTGATGCACTGTTCCTCCAGAAGGGCTGAGGATCTCATACAGAGGAAAAGCCGGCCTTGAGAAACGGGCACATGGGATGAAATCCAACGGCACGGACATGTGGCCATGCTCAAATCTCTGCAACACCCTCAGGGCTCTGTAACTGGAACGGCCGACTACAAGAAAGACCAGTTAAGAGCGTTCGTTGATCACCACAAAACTATGGAGCACTGCAGGCATGAGAAACAAACAGGATTTTTAGGCTGCTTCAGGCCTTTCCAGCCTGTGAAGACAAGTAATCACACAAGATCACAAGGACTTGAGCTTCTTGAAGTTGTTCTTGATAGCTCCTCGCTTTATTGGCCTCATGGTTGTTTAAAAATATCCTATTGCGAAAAAGCTATTACCTAGGATGAGTATCAATAAAATGTGATTGTATAATATTCTAGACAGCTCGATAATCCAGAGGTGAAAAGCCAGACAGCTGAATGACTAATGACCGCAGATCCAGGGAAGACAGCCCTTCTTGCCTCCAAAGCTAGAACATAACGCAGGAGTGCCAGCACAACATTCTGGAGAGCCATTTGTGCTCATTATTGCTATGTGATTTTGTCACCGAAATTACCTACGCTGTGCGTCTTGCAAATTATCTACACAGAACAGCATGTAACTCTGAATGAAAAACTGGAAGTAATAGATGAATGGGTCTGTGTTCTATTTTTTTCTCCTTCTCTTGAGGAAATCTCAGTAGTTACTATAACAACCCTGGCCAGATCCCATCTTGTTTAGTATGGTAACAAACAGAAAACAAAAAAGCCTGATTTTGCTTTTAAAACCGCAGTCTTCACCAATTTCCTCTTCCAGCTCCGTGGGGAGAGAGGGGAACTTTCTCAAAGAAAAGAGCCCGAGACCAACACCGCTGATGGCTCCCGAGGCTGACAAAGGAGTGGTACAGAAAGCGAATAAGAGCGTTAAAACGCAAGGATCGCATTAAGGCGACGCCTTTCGCATGGCTTGGAGGCGTTCAGGTAGTTTTAGCAAACTGCCCACAGCCTCAAAATTTCGTTAGTCGAAGTACCCGGTTGCCTTTTATCCCTTCTAGAAAAGTCAAGCACGCTCTTTTAACCAGAGCCTCCAATAAAATAGGAAATAACTCTACAGCGTGCAACAGCTCCAAATGCCAACCAGCTCCGCTCCCTGGCTTTTAGCACAATACAGCGCTATGATGATCGTTGATAACGTCTAAGATTACACTTCATTTCCATTTTAACGGGAAAAACAGAGGACTGTCTGCAAGGTTGTGCTACTGTTTAAATATTTATTGTTGCTTGATTTCTCTACTGCTATCTGTAGGAAGAAGTGTCACTCGAGTTTTTACAGCACCACTTGAAAAAAAAAAGCAACCGCAGTTTTTACGAGTCTCTATCATTTCTTTCATAGCCCTTTTCTCATAAAAACTAGAGCACTCCTATGGTGGATGATGGGGTCTCAGCTCTCACAATAGGGTGCTAGACAGACCATCTGCACCCGGAGGATGTTCTTACAAACCTAAGCCCGGCAGCAGTGCCGGGGATCTACCAGGCTCGGCGATTCAGAAGCACAAACTCCGCACTTGGTGCTCCACCACAGCAGCCTAAGCCATGTCCGCCTGGGAAACATCACCCCGCAGCAACGAGTGTTTGGGGAAAGGCTCGATCACGGCCTCGTGCTGAACGCAGCTGGGAAACACCCAGCTTCTGAACTACAGCTCAGTTCCCTAAGCCCACGGGAGGTATGCAATGGGCTACAACCGATCCATGAGCCTGGGCTTTATGGTTATGGCTGTGCTATGAAACCAGTCGGAGCCCACGCACGAGCCTGCATCAGCATGATCTCTGGCGCAGTTTTGATTCAGACGATCCAGTCCTCTGCCAAGTGCTTCCCGGTCACAGTTTGGGAGTTCCCAGGCGCCAGAACAGCTGCCAGCAGGCACCTTTCGGAGAGGAAGGGTGCTCAGCTGCACGGCATAAACCATCAGCTGGCTTCATGGCCAAAAAACCAGCACCTGACTCCGTTTGGTTGAACTGCCTTAGATTTAACCCTCAAGTTTTAGTCCAAAGAGCTAACGCAACCTGTTCTGCGCTGACTCAGGAGAACAGGCATGGACTCAGAAAGTCGTTGCCGGGAGCACACTTGCACATCAGCAGAACATTTTGGTCTTTGTAGAAAGAGCTGCTGAAGGATCACGTTATTAAGGGCGTCGTTTGGTAGGCCAAAGAAAGGACAAGAAAGAACAAACCCAGAGATGCCAGCAGAACCGTAGCCCACACCACACTGAGCCGACGGCCACCTCCAGGAATCCTTCGTTGGCGCCCCGAGCCCCTCATGGCCATCACATTGCGGGACAGAGGACAACCGCATTGGGTCCCACAGATGACTGCACACCTGTACATGCAGACACCTCCTTCCAGCACGTGAGCTCTTGTACCGGTTTTTCACCTTGCCCTGCTTACTCAAGGGCACGCCGTTTCTGTCTCAAAGATCTGTGCCTTGTCTTCTCTTGGATCTCAACTGATGCCTACACATGGCTTAGAGCTGCCTCCAGAAACCCATATGTGCACATACAGACCGTAATAACAGTCATTATGCCAGTAGCACTACAACATTACTGTTACAGAATCAACACACAAAAAAAAAAAAAACCAGAGTCAAGTTTTGCATTCGTGGCTTTTAAGAGAAAAGCCACTGATGGGACACGGCACGCTGGAACAGTTTGCATCTCACTCTGCTTGTACGGTGCTTGTATCGGGGTTTCGAGGCCGCGTTAGCCCAGTCATGATCCGCTGTGTGCCTGCGAGTCTCACCGGCTTCAGGTTCGGACCAAGGATGACTTGCTGGCGCCTAATCCAAAGCTAGAGTCTTCTGGCCACCGGCATGACAAATTCGACGCGGGATACGGAAATCCAGCTGTGCTCTGCCATCAGCGACTCCGTTTCCGATTTTGTCTCGCTACTCTACGGATGACACATACGGCAGACTTGACTCCAGCTGGCCCTATTGTATTGGATCTACAGTGACAGACAACAGGAGCCAGAAACTTTTTGTTCAAGTAGAGCCAGCAGATGTGACACTGAATAAACACAGACAGTCAATCTGCTGAGTAAGAAGGTATCGTTCATATAAATAACATACATCTAATCCTGCTTCCATTTTAAACCCAAATATGGGAATGCAAGATGCTCAGCGCTCTGTAGATTTATGCTTTGAACAATAAGATAAAAGCAAAAGCAGATAACACACAGCCCCTCTGAGCTCGGTTTAATTCTTATTTCAGTTTTCCTTTGAATTATTTTCAGATCCGCAGCTTTCTCCATGAAGAGCTTCCCACAGAGCATTAACAGTCTGTCCAGGCTAATGTCAGACAG
This sequence comes from Steatornis caripensis, assembly GCA_013398225.1. Lineage (NCBI taxonomy): Eukaryota > Metazoa > Chordata > Aves > Caprimulgiformes > Steatornithidae > Steatornis > Steatornis caripensis. The sequence goes on from VZSC01010786.1 coordinate 107,978, forward strand.
GGTAAGTTAGCCTTATAAAAATATCTGCTGGTCCCTACTGCTTCTCCCAATGGACCTTAATTACAGAGCAATTAAAAGTATTATTCCAATCATTTTAACCTCACACATTTCAAAAACAGGCATTACACCCACTGAGGGGCTTCTCATTGTCTCAGCAACAGGACTTGTTGGGCTCGACCTCTTAAATGACACATTTCCTCCTTACTGGAAAAGTTGGCAAATGAGCAGCTGCCAAAAAAGATATTTCATTAGAAAGCCGGTAACGACACGAATTAGCACACAAGAAAACCTCCTCTTTAGGGGTGACGTGCAACAGCGACCCAAGGTCAGCGCCTTGTTTCGATATCGCATGCACTCAGGCGGCAAGCAAAACCCGTAGGTAAGTTTGATCCAGATTAATTATTCTTCCAGAACCCACTAAAGATGAAACTGGAGCAACCAGCTTCCCACTGCCCCTGCCACGCGCCTCGCACAAGCGCACGCTTTCTTTTCCAGGGTTCACAGGCTGCAAAGTACGGCTACAGCACCATCCAGCACTCAGCACGCATCCCTTGGGGATTAATGCTTAAGGACCTCTGAAAGACACGGAAGGTCTTTTATTGCGCTAAGAATTTGCTTTATTGAAAAAATAAATGAGTGAGCGAGGGCCGTCACTGAGACTAATTATACTTGAGATCATTGTGCTCGGTTTCCCCCACTCAGAGGGATCACCTCATCCTTCCCCAAAACACCAGTAGGATGCAATGATGTAACACACCGGAATTTAAAAACAGGATGTAGAAAAAAAGAAATATTATTACATTTCCCAGCATTTTCCACGGGATTAACCTCCATTCTCATTAGAGACTCATTTATCTACTTTTTTTTTTTCCCTGATTTGCTAGAGTTCCTCCAAGACAAACAGCAATTTATTTGTTCCCCGAGAACCCCGGGCCTGAAAGATGCAGCCATCTGTCAGCGGGAAGGAGCTCTCTGTAAACGGCTGCTTTCTCATCAACCCCTTCCTTGGTCTTAATTTGCCACCTAAATTATCAAATGAAACCAAACAGCCTCTAGTTGCATGTATGTACGCAGTGTTTTAAAGCCCAGGGTCGGACACACAGAGCGCAGCAAGCAGGCCAAGCGACAACAGCGGCTTTTGTGCTCCGAGAAGGGCTTCCCGTGACCCCGTGTGTCCGTACGTGTTTTGCCAAGTTCTCTAGGGAAAAGGAGCTCACGTAGACTTCACGAAATGCATGGTAGAAGGTCTCCTGAAGCATCACTATCACGGAATTCAAAGCCCCAAAGGAAATGGATGGAGGGTATTTCCTTCCTCGGATAGACATCGAGCCATTCCTGAAGACCATGAAGTTCAGACCTACGCTTATTAGACCCTGCAGAAGGACACCAAACCTCTCTCGTTTGTCGAGGTTCAGTTTTGCTTGAGGCACTTAGATCTTGACAGCTGTCTCCGGGATAAAAATGAACCACTCGGATTTTGCTCTTTTTCCCCTAGGTCTTACCTTCTTAGAAGAACCTCATCAACAGGTGTCTGGAAAACTCAAGTTACACCAGCTGACCACTCAGTACTCCCACCTTAGGAACCGCTTCAAAAAACTTCTAAGCATTTGAAAAGGGGGACAACGGGAAGGTAGAAAAGCACAGAACTGAGCGACGGGAGGGATCATCTCATCGAAGTTCAGAGCAGGTACCCACCTCACAGACAGCTTACCCAAGAGTTTAGACACCCTCTATGTTCAATGGAGCATGACAAGCAAGCTAGCTGCCCTCACAGGGCAGAAGAGATTCAGCCCTTTAAAAAAGCAAGAAATTCATGAAGGAAGGGAAAAGTGAGCCTTTCAGGAACCTGAAATACCTGTTCTGGAACTAGAACTGCTCGTTGCTGGAGGTAACAAAATGAGTAGACAGAATTACAGGTTTTGGGGACACACTGAAACCAGACTGAGTCACAGCGCTCAATTTATATCGTTGCATTATACCACCATAACCATAGCGTCCGAGCGCTTACCCCAGCCCAAACGCGCACACGACGCTTTCTCCTTAAACCTGTTTTGTAACTGCAAAAAGCAAAATCACGAAGTCAAGTTCACTCACGTGCCCCCACTCTGGCGACACGTAAGAAGCGGGTTGGAGAATTCTGTCTTTCCTCTGTAGTAATGCCACCGTAAAAACCAATAGTTTGGTCTTGCATTGCGCACAGCGGGTTATCCAGCTTAAAAACAAAAATACACACGCTATAGGCTTAAGCGGAGATTTGCGAAAGGTGAGGAGTATTATTAGAACATGGAAACATTCCCAAAGGAAGAGAAATTTTAACTAAATAGAACTGGATGGATGATCTCCACCCAACAGAATTTTCCTCCAAAAAGAGGAAAAGAAAACAAGCCGAGACATAACAAAGTACACCACAAAGATAAGCAGGATCACCTGTTCCTTCGGGCCTACCAGAAGAAGTTCTCTTCCAAGCGACCTCAACTCAGGACCTGCTGCTGCAGCTGCCTGGAGCCCAGGCCCNAGTTCCTCCAAGACAAACAGCAATTTATTTGTTCCCCGAGAACCCCGGGCCTGAAAGATGCAGCCATCTGTCAGCGGGAAGGAGCTCTCTGTAAACGGCTGCTTTCTCATCAACCCCTTCCTTGGTCTTAATTTGCCACCTAAATTATCAAATGAAACCAAACAGCCTCTAGTTGCATGTATGTACGCAGTGTTTTAAAGCCCAGGGTCGGACACACAGAGCGCAGCAAGCAGGCCAAGCGACAACAGCGGCTTTTGTGCTCCGAGAAGGGCTTCCCGTGACCCCGTGTGTCCGTACGTGTTTTGCCAAGTTCTCTAGGGAAAAGGAGCTCACGTAGACTTCACGAAATGCATGGTAGAAGGTCTCCTGAAGCATCACTATCACGGAATTCAAAGCCCCAAAGGAAATGGATGGAGGGTATTTCCTTCCTCGGATAGACATCGAGCCATTCCTGAAGACCATGAAGTTCAGACCTACGCTTATTAGACCCTGCAGAAGGACACCAAACCTCTCTCGTTTGTCGAGGTTCAGTTTTGCTTGAGGCACTTAGATCTTGACAGCTGTCTCCGGGATAAAAATGAACCACTCGGATTTTGCTCTTTTTCCCCTAGGTCTTACCTTCTTAGAAGAACCTCATCAACAGGTGTCTGGAAAACTCAAGTTACACCAGCTGACCACTCAGTACTCCCACCTTAGGAACCGCTTCAAAAAACTTCTAAGCATTTGAAAAGGGGGACAACGGGAAGGTAGAAAAGCACAGAACTGAGCGACGGGAGGGATCATCTCATCGAAGTTCAGAGCAGGTACCCACCTCACAGACAGCTTACCCAAGAGTTTAGACACCCTCTATGTTCAATGGAGCATGACAAGCAAGCTAGCTGCCCTCACAGGGCAGAAGAGATTCAGCCCTTTAAAAAAGCAAGAAATTCATGAAGGAAGGGAAAAGTGAGCCTTTCAGGAACCTGAAATACCTGTTCTGGAACTAGAACTGCTCGTTGCTGGAGGTAACAAAATGAGTAGACAGAATTACAGGTTTTGGGGACACACTGAAACCAGACTGAGTCACAGCGCTCAATTTATATCGTTGCATTATACCACCATAACCATAGCGTCCGAGCGCTTACCCCAGCCCAAACGCGCACACGACGCTTTCTCCTTAAACCTGTTTTGTAACTGCAAAAAGCAAAATCACGAAGTCAAGTTCACTCACGTGCCCCCACTCTGGCGACACGTAAGAAGCGGGTTGGAGAATTCTGTCTTTCCTCTGTAGTAATGCCACCGTAAAAACCAATAGTTTGGTCTTGCATTGCGCACAGCGGGTTATCCAGCTTAAAAACAAAAATACACACGCTATAGGCTTAAGCGGAGATTTGCGAAAGGTGAGGAGTATTATTAGAACATGGAAACATTCCCAAAGGAAGAGAAATTTTAACTAAATAGAACTGGATGGATGATCTCCACCCAACAGAATTTCCCTCCAAAAAGAGGAAAAGAAAACAAGCCGAGACATAACAAAGTACACCACAAAGATAAGCAGGATCACCTGTTCCTTCGGGCCTACCAGAAGAAGTTCTCTTCCAAGCGACCTCAACTCAGGACCTGCTGCTGCAGCTGCCTGGAGCCCAGGCCCCGTGTTCATCCTCTAATAACCCCGAGCACGTCCTCTCCCCGACGCCATGCCCCAGAGCAGCAGGCTGGAAAGCACACGCTTACGGAAACCCTCCAAATACCAACTCTGCAAAGGTTTCTGGTGCAAATCAGTCTCGAGAGAGGCGCGTTTCAATGTTTGCCTGGATCCATCTATTTCTGAGCCTCGGTCTTTAGGTGTTTTTAGCATTCCCAGCGCATGGCAACAACGGCCAAAGACAGTCTCCCTTCTCCAACATGCCATTCCCTTCCGCACGCGAAGCATCCTCTCCTTCCCTCCAAAAATCATCATTAGGCAGCGAAGGCCCTTCGCATCCGTTTAAGAATTTCGGAATCAAAATTACAAACATACATAAAGAGAGCGCACAAAGCACATACGGCAGCCTCTGCACCACCGCAAACACACACTGGAGGATTCCCCACACCGCTGAACACGCTCTGTCATTGCGTCGCGCTTAACGCGAGACCTCTGCTAAGGTTCACAGCAGCACCAAGCCTTTCACGGGGAGTATTGTTTTTATCCTGGCCTACGGGCTTACGTCTCTTTAAACAGCAGCTCTAGCACCTGAAAAGCGCACTGCACCCTCGGGTAATGTGGTTTCCATTCCCTTTCATCGTGACACGGTGACAGCGAGCAGTCTCTTCGGTACTGCGACGTTCTTTGGCTAGCAGGTTACCTCTCCGGGCTGAGCTCCATATCAAGGCTGGCGGCTTTTGAAAAATCGATCTCAGACTTGATCTGAACCCGCGCTTTTACAAGGAGAAGTACAATCCCCAACGCGATGGCGTAAGACCAGCGGTTCTTACTGTCTGCAGTTCTCTTGGGCGCGCGTCCGAAAGGTACTCAAAACGAACGCCGCGGCACAGCTTCACCTTTTGTTTTTGAAAAAAGCTAGTTGATTTAGAAGGAAAAGTCTTATTTAAAGTTGCCTCTGCCATCACAGTGTGTAAGGAACTGGACTCGCTTCACCTCTAGCTATGGCGAGCAGTTCAGCTCCCTGTGTTTTCAGAATCGTTTGCACTTGTGTTTTCGTCTTACACTACTCCGCTTCAAAAACCATTAAAAAGAGAAAAGAAAAAAGAAGAAGGAAAAGGCAGCTGCCCTTCACCGAAAGCAAAATCCCAAGCTTTCTGGCCAACAGGCAGAATTTAAGATCACCGGTAGAAATATTTCTTCTAAAGGATTCCCCACAACTATCAGCTCAAGATTTTGGGATAGCAGGGAAATGCAGTAATGCTGAACAACACTAAGCGAAACACAAACGGGCCAGAAACCCAAAAGCCTGTTACAAACAGGGTAATAGCTAAGGGAAAACTACACCACCTTGCTCAGCAAAGGTCTTCTTGAGCGCAGCCACTGAGAAACCGCGGTGGGAGCCCACCCAGCTCACACTGCAGCTCATCTCCTCCAAAGCGTTAATGTTTGCTCTCTCATCTACTCACCTGCGTTTTTCCCCTAGCAGGAATTTTTCTTCCAAGAAGGCGGCATCGCTGGCAAGTTTGAACCAAAACCAGTTCAGGGTCTCACCAGTTACTGGAGGGAGACGGGAGACTGACAGGTGTGGAGTCACTGATGTCTACTAAAGAGCAGGTTTCTGCTACGGATTTAACAGAGCCCAGTTGGGCACCCAGTCAACAGCGAGACACAAATCCACGGGAAGCCTGGCTGCATCACTTCTGCTGTTCACAGAAGAAATTGTTTTTAATCCAAACCTGTCTAATAAACAGTACTCTCAGAAAACAAGGCGCGTATACATTACCTCAGTAACGAAGAGGGTGCGCGGATCAATGATGTCCAAGAAGTGCCTGAATCGGCCATAAAACGAAGTCTGGAAGACAGGGGAAAAAAAGAAAAAGCAAAATGCGATCAGTTAGAAATTGCCTTTCACCTGCCGCAGAGAAAAGTTTTATTCCCTCTGCAGGACTACGTAGCAACTAAAAAGAAATCACATGGAAGCTATTCACTGGTAATTTGTGATAGAAAGTCTGAAAGGAAAAGACGAGGACTTGGACCCTGCTAATAGCGGCGTTGCTATTACAGGATACCAATACAGACGCTTTAATAAAGGGATACTATCAAGCTGCTAAAATATCCTTTACTTTTTCCCCCCAAGACCCCATATTGCCCGCTTAACCCTCCCTATGGGACTCCTGGGAGTCATCCGAGGCCACAAAAAGCCAGCGACGCCGCTCCAGACCTCCGGCGCAGAGCGACGCTGCCGAAGGAATTCCCACCCTGCAACGCCTTTAATGCCGACCCTGGGCTGCTTGTCCTCGGTCCCACTACCACCCATTATCTTTCCAAATGCTCCAAAAACAGCGTAAACAAGTACAACGACAACAAGGGAACAGGTAGTTTTCTCCCTGATGGGAAGAATGAGAAAGGTAAAAGACGAGACCAAGTACAAACCCAGTTCCACGGTTTACATTTATTGCAGAATTGTCCAGGCACTAAACTAGAGCTGGGTTTCCTTGTGCCAGTCCCTAACACAAACACAGAGCAGAAGCTGGATTGTGAACCTTAACATAGGTACAAGAAACCCTAACTTTATGGTTTGGGCTCATTCTTGGTTGCACGTTTGGAAAAATCCAATCTCGATGTGCGCGCGTAGGGATAACGCTGCGCAAAAGCTGGTGAAGATAACATCGTCGCGAGCAGCAAAAGCGGCTGAAGGATCAGAAAGGGACCCAGAGAACTGGGAACAGAGTCTGAAAGAAAGGGGGAGGTATCTGCGAAACAGGCTGGAAAGAGCACGGGCAACTCCAAAGGAAAGGAGAGCAGTTTTGACTCAGTATTTAGAAAAAACAAATAAATAAAAATTGAATTCAGGCCAGGCCAAAGCACCAGACCATGAAATACCGACGCATTAAGAGCACTCAGGAGACACGTACATCATCACTCAAACATCGGTCTGGATTCTTTCATCGGGTTGCAGACGCAGGTTGAGCGCCAGAGCTGCCTCGGTGCAGCCTGAACTCTCATCCGGACATCGGCAAAGCCAAGCGGACACGGGGCAGCCCGGTCCAGCACCTGCTCTCTCTCCCCAGCAGAACTCCCACCGGGAATTTGTAGCCCATGGCAGATGCAGGAAGGACACAGGTCACGGACCTCCAGGTGCTCTTGGATACCTATATATAACTATATATAACTATACAGTAGTTCCCTGTCTCTCTTGAAAGAGAGACGGAGCGACTGGGGAGAGCCCAGCGGGGGGCAGCGAGGGTGGTGAGGGGAGTGGGGCATCTGTGCTGTGAGGAGAGGCTGAGAGCCCTGGGGCTGTTCAGCCTGGGGAGGAGAAGGCTGGCAGGGGATCTCCTCAGTGCTCATCGCTATCTAAAGGGCGGGGGTGCAGGGGACGGGGCCAGGCTCTTTCCAGCGGTGCCCAGCGCCAGGACGAGGGGCAGCGGGCACAAAGTGGAGCTCGGGCAGTTCCCCCTGAACGTGAGGAAGAACTTGTTTGGCGTGAGGGTGCCCGAGCCCTGGCCCAGGCTGCCCCGAGAGGCTGTGGAGTCTCCTTCTGCGGAGAGATTCAACCCCGCGTGGCCGCGTCCCTGTGCCCCCTGCGCTGGGGGCACCTGCTTTAGCGGGGGGGTTGGGCTGGGGGATCCCCAGAGAGCCCTGCCAGCCCCCGCCGTGCTGGGATTCTGGGATCGGGCCCCCTTTGCCCTGGGCACTCTCGGGCCACGTGCAGGCAAATCTCCTCTTCGTAACACAGAGAGGCGTGCTATAAATAAAGGACTGGAATATGGATAAAGCAGCGAGAATGGCATTTAATCACAGCCTGGCATAATTTTGTGAGGCATGCTAGTGGTTCTCTGCTGAATCCATCGAGCACAGAGAGACACCGATAATACTGCCTACTTATTCAGGCAGAAATCCCTCTCTAACGGCAGCTCCCGGCAACGCTGCCGTCCACCACCTCGCGCTGCAACACCCCGTTCTCAGCTGCTTACAAAACTCTCCGCTATTTCTTCCACGTTCCGCACTAAAAAAAGAAAAACCCACAACTAAACAAAATAGCTTCGCATAACTTCAGGGGGGAAAAAAGCCCAGTGGTTTTTAATTAGCATTGATTTAATTATCACTAATTCTGGTACTTTTGCGAGCTTGACATCCTGCTGCCTTACTTTAAGCTGCCATATATAGGTGTCTGTAGATGCCACTGTCCTCCACAGCACCGCGGCCCGACGTGGCGCGGGGAGCGCCGTGACTAACGCGTGACTCACGTCATCCCCAGTGCTCCCACGTAGCGTCGCCCCTCTCCCACTGCCCATCCGAGCAGCAGTGAGAGAATTCAGAGCAGGTGTAAGTACACGGTTTAAACAAGAACAGAAGCGGGGTGTTTTTAAACGTAAGTGGTCTTGGCTTACCCACTGCCTTCACCGTCGCGATACGCGTTGCACAGCGAGAAAAACAATATTAAATGGAATTAAATGGAACGCCGGTATTCCACAGCCGCTTTACAAAGGTGGAAATGACAGCACAAGGCACGAGGAAGGGGAACGAGACGCTAAGTCCAAACGTACGTGGTATAAATGTTATTTTAGAAGTACAGATTTAGGTTTGCAAAGCTGCAGGAGCGCTCAGGAAGCCGGTCCCATAGCGCGGCCTCGTTGCTTGCTTGGCTCGGGTTCAGCGCTGCTCTCCTGCTCCGATCCTTGCCTGGCGCAAGCTCAGCACCACCCAGCTAAGGACGCATTTCAGCAGCTCAGACCCATCCTGCCGCCATCCCCTCCTCCTCTCCCGTCCTGTGCCGGCGCTGACACGCACCCGATGCTGCAACCGCCTCATCAGGGGGGAGCTAAGAGAGCCAAAAGTCCAACCCTTAAATGAGGGATTCGTTTTCAGGTGGTGGTGGTGCCCTAACCTGTTTGTTCTGCGGTCAGACAAGCCCCGGGGCAAGGGCAGGACCATTCGAGCAGGGCCAGGACAACAGCCCTGACTCAGGCTCCCATGGGAGCGCGCAGTAAGGTCCAGAGCTAAAGAAATCAAAATTAAAAAGCCAATTCTACCATGCAGAGCTGCTGACCGTTCCTTCAAATGCTTACGGCCGACATTCATATCTTGTGAGCACGCATACCCACAGAACCAACCAGAACTGCTGCAACGCAGAAGGGAAGGAGTGCTCTTCCACCGTCACAGAACGTAAAAAAAATCTGTATGAAAAGGTCTTGGGGCTTTCTGAAGGCTTTCTTCAAATTGCTTTATCCTCCCAGCCTTCCTCCTGGGGTAAAAAAAAAAAAGTCTGAATATACAGGCTAGGCACCGAGAAAATGAACACGGACAAGTAGTAGGCACCGTGCCACGCATCTGCTGGGAGATGATGGCCAAAGGGTCCGTTTCTCAGATACCACAAGGCACTTCACGGTGCAGCGTCCCCTAGGGCCAACTCCTCGTCTGCCGGCAGACACGACTATTTCAGCGCTTGCTTCTTTCATCCCCACTTATAAAAAAATAAAGAAATTACCCTCTCTTGCTACTGCCACTTCAAAGAAGGGACAACTGGAACGTGCATGTACTCCTTCCCTAGGGTGAAGCACAAGGCAGAAGACAAGTTCTCAAGACGTCTCTGACCACCAGGGCTGGACAAAGAGAGCGGGCGAGGTGACCTGAGGTCCATCCTCCCTCCCCTAAGGCAGGCAACAAGACCCAGCTCACCGGCCGTGTGTTGCACTTTCATTTTGCATTACCAGGAGCTCCCTAAAATGCCATGGCACAAACATGCTTTTCCTTTTTGCTCTTACCATCAGCCTCTTGGAAACGAAATCCACTCTCCAGTGTCCCACGAAGGGGATCCTGGTGCTCGACCACCACCCAACCTTTCCAGCGGAAGGGCTACCATCCCAGAATCCCAGCACGGCGGGGGCTGGAAGGTCAGCCCCAGCCTGTCCTGGGCCGTGGGGCTGTTCCTCCCCAGGGGCAGGACCCTGCCCTTGCCCTCGCTGAACTCCATCAGGTTCCTCCCCGCCCAGCTCTCCAGCCTGCCCAGGGCACGCTCAATGGCAGCACGGCCTCTGCGGAGTCAGCCGCTCCCCCAGCTTCGTATCCTCACAAACTGCTGAGGGTGCGCTCTGTCCCTTCATCCAGGTCGCTGATGAACGTGTTGGACAGGGCTGGACCCAGCATCAAACCCTGGGAAACACCGCTGGTCACCGGCCTCCAGCCAGACTCTGCCCCGCTGAGCTCCGCCGTTCAGCCAGTTCTCGCTCCACCTCGCCGTGCACTCATCCAGCCCACACTTCCTAACCTTACCCATGAGGGTGTTGTGGGAGACAGGGTCAAAAGCGTTGCTGAAGTCGAGGCAGACAACATCCACAGCTCTCCCCTCGTCTACCCAGCCGGTCAGGCCATCACAGAAGGCTATCGTGTTGGTCAAGGAGGATTTCCCCTTGGTGAATCCATGCTGACTACCCCTGACAGTGGTGTTCTCACCCTGAGGCTCAATCTCCATCACGGCAACTGAAGGCACAATCTGCCTGCTCTCCTTCCCAGATCCCAAGCAACAGGACAAACCGCAGTCCCACGGCAGTGAGTTACCCTTTAAGGCATCCTGCTCAGCTCAGCACGCTCACAGGTCAGCTCAACATCCCTCAGCACCGCCACGGGACAGCACGGCAGAAGACAAACCATTAACAAACGCCTCGCTCTGCTGCCTCTAGTCTAAGTTTCTTCAAACAAGGCAAGTGCATTAAACCTCTCATTCACACGTCCCGGCCGAGATTTTTGAAGGGCAGCTTTGTTAATCAAGCAACTTGGGGGGGGGGAGAAAAAAAATGAATTGGTAAAAAAGCACTTTCCCCACCCCACCTCTCCCCCTCACGCGTACGTAAGCTGGGCTTGCTTGCAATTGAATAAACTCGGGGGGAAAGAAGCAAATGAAGCTCAGCCTTGGCCAGGGGAGAGCAACACAAAAGCAGAGGAGTGGCAGAGCAGGATGCGTGCAAGCCCCGAGTTCTACACCTAAAACATCGCAACGGTGCCACGCCTTGTTTCGTGAAAAAAAAGGGCTCAAAAAACCAGATGAGTATGAGTTTGAACAAGTTTTGGTTTTTTGTAAACGCTGATGAACGAGAACCTCCTTTTCCCACAACAAACTCTCTCTTTCTGCGGTCTGAGAACCACATAAAACGGAACCAAATCCCAATCAAGAGCAAAGCTGTCTTCTTGAGGCTGCATCCAGGCATCGTCACTGCACATTTGCCCGCTCAGCCCTCCTAAGCAGCGGTGTATTTACTGTACAGCCCCTAAGCAAAAAACACCTATTGCTCTTACTGCCATCCAGCCATAGGACTTTGGGGTTTTTTTCCTTTTCAGATGACTACGAAAAGCTACCGGACTGCTGCACCGTGCCGGTTGCCTCCCCGTCATCCAGACCAGTTCCCTTCTTCTCCTGACTAGCAGCCACCAGATAATTTTTTCTTTCAATTACTTTAAAGATTGCTGTTTGTTTTCACACGGCTGCACGCGAAACAAAAGGCAAAGCCACCCCAAATGCTAAACCTTCGGAATTTTCGGGGCAAATTAAATCAGATCCAACTGTTGCACCTCGGCTGCAACTCAAGACGCCTTCGTGACCATAACCACAAAACTAAACGCACAGAACAGGTCAGAACTTTGCTCTCCAATCCCCGTTCAAATATTTTCTGCCAAATATTAAGTTTCTACTTGGTGGAGTAGCCAAGGGTAGCGGCTGACTCCGCAGAGGCCGTGCTGCCATTGAGCGTGCCCTGGGCAGGCTGGAGAGCTGGGCGGGGAGGAACCTGATGGAGTTCAGCGAGGGCAAGGGCAGGGTCCTGC
>VZSC01010786.1:126263-144468 GCA_013398225.1 Steatornis caripensis
CCCGCCGCGGGAGCCGCCGCGAGGCAGGGGGGCGGTGGCTCTGAGTGACAGCCGCGCGGCCCAACGGCGCGAGGGCTGCGCACCAATCAGCGGCGCCGCTCTGGGGAAAAGGCGGGGTAAGCGGAGGGGGGGGGGGGGGGTGTCTCTCCTCACCCCGGGGAGGGCGGGGTGGGGGGGGAAGGGGGGCGACGACGCCGCGCGGCCGAGCCCGGGGGGGTGGGGGGGGTCAGCTCCTGCCGCCACGGCTCCCCATCGCCCCCCCCGCTCCCTCCCGCCGCCGGTACCTGCTCGAAGCGGGGCTTCCCCAGCTGGAACGGGGGATAGTCCGCGGGTTCCGCCATCCCCTTCGCGCGCCGCAAGCGCCACTTTAAACAGCCTCCCCCCCCGTGAAAACGCCGCCGGGCCCGCCCCCTTGCGGCGCCGCCGCGCTGATTGGCCGCCGCCCACCGCATCTCCCGCGCTGCACGCCGGGAGATGGAGTCCGTCGGCGCCTCACGGGAGGCGGAGTCCGAGCGTCCGACGGCGCGGAGCAGCATGGGAAATGTAGTCCGCAGGCGGGCGAGGCCAGAGGCACGACGGGAAATATAGTTTGGCGGGAGCCTGAGGGGAGCCCCGGCAGGGAGTCGGGGCCAGCGGGGGGCAGCGAGGGTGGTGAGGGGAGTGGGGCGTCTGTGCTGTGAGGAGAGGCTGAGAGCCCTGGGGCTGTTCAGCCTGGGGAGGAGAAGGCTGGCAGGGGATCTCCTCAGTGCTCATCGCTATCTAAAGGGCGGGGGTGCAGGGGACGGGGCCAGGCTCTTCCCAGCGGTGCCCAGCGCCAGGACGAGGGGCAGCGGGCACAAAGTGGAGCCTGGGCAGTTCCCCCTGAGCGTGAGGAAGAACTTGTTTGGCGTGAGGGTGCCCGAGCCCTGGCCCAGGCTGCCCCGAGAGGCTGTGGAGTCTCCTTCTGCGGAGAGATTCAACCCCACGTGGCCGCGTCCCTGTGCCCCCTGCGCTGGGGGCACCTGCTTTAGTGGGGGGGTGGGCTGGGGGATCTCCAGAGGGCCCTGCCAGCCCCTGCTGTGCCGGGATTCTGGGATTCTCAGTGACACCGACACAGCAGCCGGAATACAGGCGGTGACAGAGGTGCACAGGAACGTGACGTGGAAAGCAGACGTTTGCCTTAATTCTGCAATTGTTTGAGCAAATAACAACACAGAAAAGCGAAAGCCCAAAAGCTTCTGAACACCATCCCCTCCCCCACCTCAAATTCCATCATTTCCTTGTGGAAATACATATTCTTACTTTTGATGGGAGCCTAACAATTGCTATTGACCTTTAAAATATGCAATTAAAAAGAAAGAATAGGAAACCTGGAAATAATAAGTTTACTCTGATGCAGACATTCGTCCGCTTCCTCGGTGTTGCGCTTTGTGGAGATAAAGGCAAGGTCGTGCGGGGCTGGGGGCAGAAGGGGTGCGTATGAAGCAATCTCCGGAATCCTCTTCTCTAGATTAGTGGAATAAGAAGTGTCTGGCCCTTCAAATGCCGGTGAAATTGTTCGGAGGATTAGGATTGATTTCTCTGAGGAAGAGCAAAGGGCCAGCAAATAGAGGGGAGACGGGGGGTGGAGGGGACGCAGGGAGGGCAGTCAGGGTACAAGAGGAAGGCTCGGCACAGCAGAAGTAAAGGCAACGTTACAGAAACAGATTTTTCCATCTAAGCAGGAATTAAACAATACACCTGGGGGAAAAAAATCCCTATTTTTTTTTTTTGGCATACAGGGAAAAACACGGACATCACAGCATTTTGCTGTGGACATGCCGCTGCTCTGCTTTGTGCATGTGGTGCTGATTTTTTTTTCCCCCCTCTCTTTTCCCATCTGCAAAACTGGTTCCTGTTTTTTAGGTGAATTCACCACTGGTCCCCATCGCTGAATCTCAAATCTCCTGCGGCTTCAGGTAGAAAAGGGACAGAAAAGGGGCCCTGCACAGAGCCTGCCGCGCGTGCGATACCTCTGCTTGTGGCCGAAGCGCTCACCCCACCGCAGCTGCGTGCTTGGTGGGCGAGAGGCTCCCTCACACCCGTGCAAGGAGCTTCTACCAGAACAGAAAATTGATGTTTTTCTCACTTCTCGTTCCTTTTTCCCTTAGAGATACCGTTAAAATCAAGTTGCTCCTCCCTGCGCTGCACCAACCTGCTCCTTCAGGGTTGCCGGCTGCCGGCAGCCAGCATCCCCTCTCCTTTTTGCCCTCTTCCTGCCTTCTCGCACGAATGCGTGCAAACACGACCCTCCTCAGGAACACACAGAGGCCGAGCAAAGGTCTGCTCCGACAACAAATCCTGCTCGCTGGGGCGTACCCGCTGCTGTCCTCGTACCTCGTCCTCAAAGTTAATGCTTTGCTTGCTTTAATTTAAGGCTGCTGCAGCGCAGACCAGGGAGTGCGGGCTGCCCTAACCCTGCAAAACCTCCAGCCAAAACCTCCTTTTGACACCCCCCACCCCAGCACAACCCGGGCTCTTGCTGCTACGCTTTACCACCGCCCTTCCCGTCCCTCCACTTGTGCTATGACATCAATCTTTATCCAGCATGTCAGTTGGGTTTGCTTTTTCCAAGGCAGGGTCTGACGCTGCTCCGAGCCCTAACGCTGTCTTGAAGGGGGCGGGGGAAACAAAAAGACTCCTGCTTTACGAAGCAATTCTTCTTTTTCCTAAAGGTTTCATCCTGTCCTTCTCAACACAGCAAAACCTCTCCAGTGAATACGGACGATAACCCAAATCTCTGCACAAGGGAAATCCCCCTCCCTCCCATCACAGCTAGAGCCAGATAATTGATACGATCCCTAATGTTGACACATTAAATGTTTTGTAACAACAGAGGGGAGAGAATCTGTTTATCTAAAACCACATTTGGAGTGACATAAGACTATCACTTTTTTGGTTAAATACCAGAAAGAATATCAATTCTTTGGCTGATATCAATCTAACCAGATCCATTTAGACTGACAACTCGCATTTCCCTGGTTTGGGGAAGGAGGAGGAGGAGGGTTTGCTTCCCCAGATCCACGACTGTTAAGCAAACACTGATGTTTCTTCCTATTTTGGGGGGACGTGGGGGGAGGAACAAAGCCCCCCCCATGCCCCAGCCATCGAGCAAACTCCTCCAGAAACCGAGGGGGATTTGGGGGGCGCAGGCGGCCACCCCACCCGTGACAGCTGGGCGCGGGGCTGGGCTGCCTGCTGGCTCGGGGAGAAAGGCACGGGAACGTTTCTTGTCGGCTTCCATCTGTAAAGCCAGATTTGAAGGAAACTTGCGGCGGGCAGCAAAACTCAGGCGTCAAACGACAAACCCAGTTCTTCCCGCAGGGACGGGAATTATTCTGCATCTTTCCCGAGGCTGTGCTTAAGCTTTCCGGCAGGGAGAGACGCCCGATGGAATCACGTACGGCAGTTTTAGCAGGACTAAGGTCTTAAAATCCTTCTTTTTGGTGGTTTTTTTTCCTGACTTGATGAATTCCAGTTCCCCAAGCCTCCTGTGACTGCTGCTCTGCTCCAGCCCACGCTAGCCCAGTCGTTCCAGGCTGTCTTTCCTTAGGCTAGTCTTTCAGAGGGTCACAGTACAGTGCCTTGATCCTGCGAAGGAGTGTGCCGGACATTTCCCCCCCAGCCTGTCCAGGCTCTCAGGGCTAACGTGATTCCCCCAGACAGGTGCTGAGCTCGATACCGGCCTACGATCCAGCTGGACGAAAAACAAACCGGGATTAAAGCTAACGAAACTCTTCTGTCAGAGCAGCAAAGTCATTTACTGAAGCTTAAGGGGAGTTAATTTTTTTGGAAGGAAAAGGCATGAACGAAGAAAGAAGGGGGCCTGGAGAAGGCAAACAGCTGAGCGGTGAAACAGGTGGGTGGGATTAGGGCAGAGGAGCTGGAGGCGAAGGTCTCGGCCAGGGATCAGTCCTACGCCAAGCAAGGTCTGCCGCACGGAGTGGGAGAAACGTTAAGTGCTTCATGCCCACAGAAGCAGGGAAAAGCTGCCCGTTCCCGTGAGCAGCAGCACCGGCAGAGCCACATTTCCCCACTGGGCACCCCAAGGCCAACCTCTCCAGTGCCCCCCCCCGCAGCACGAGCTCTCCTTTCTTCCTCCGGCACGCCGCAGCGAGGTCTCTCTCTCCTCAGCTGCTGATTTTCCACAAACCCTCAGGAATGCGAGCATAACCTTTACCCTCCCGCTACGCGGGGGCAAAGCCAGCAGTGAGCAGTACGGGAGCTGCAGCTCAGAGAAGCTTAAACTCCCTCGGGTTCACTGATCAACCGAGGCAGGGGCAATATTCGGAGAGGAACTTGAGGTAACCCTGCAGCACCAGGGGGGGCTTTGGGACCATTAACGATGCTGGAAAAGCTGCCGGAGAAGTTGGACACCGTCCTCCTACTTCAGAAAATAAACGGATAAATGTCACTCACTGTCCAAGTGCTATCAGCACAGACGCTGTTGTCAATAAAGCAGAAGTATCTAGGAACAGCTTGAACAACTTTTATTTTTTTTTTAAAGTGCTTAAAACGTAAATAACAAGCTCTTTATAAACATTAATCGCAACTATTAAAACATGAAACACACAGAACCCACCTCCTGCGTACACGAAGTACAGGGAAAGCAACAATTTCAAAAACCCCGACGCTTCTCTCTCCTATTTTGGGATGTTTCTGCACCCCACGTTTATAACACAAAACACACGGCCGTTTCCTCACGGACAAGTCGTAAGGCTGAGTCTCCGTGACACTTCAGTATCTGCGTCCCTTCAGGTTTGTTCCAGTTTCAGGATATCCCACAGCAGTTCTTCCGGCCCGTGACTCCGAGCCAGAAGGGCCAGTCAAGGCGAAAATAAATCACTTGGCCAGAGTTCTTTTAAAGCAAGAAACCCAGTTGCAGGCTGACAACAAAAGCAGAGCGCAGCTGTGAGCAACAGCACCCTGCAGAAGACCTTGTAAAACAGCCTGAGCATGGAAAGAAAGGACAGACCAGGAGGCGACAGAAAAATTACAGACCAATTCTTACAGCTGCGTTTAAAATGGAACGAGTGAAGAGCTGCTGCTGGCCCGTCGAAACCCTTTCGCCTGCTTCGTTCAGCGAAGACCGAGAGACCTCGGGGTCTGACCCTGCACACCGACCAGAAGTGCTGCTCGCCTCCCTGTTTTTGCAAATAGATCGCTAAATGTGGCGATCTGGGACACAAGCAACTTGAGAACATTTCCCCCTCCCCGGCTTCTTTTTTGCATCCTCCCGCTATGGGAAAACATTGAGGTCCTCAAAGCCCATTCCCTCTGGTAACTTAAGAGGTTTTGACACAGAAATTACACAGACTGGCTTCAGTGCTGTTGTGTGGTGTAGCCAAGCTTGCTTGCTCTTACACAGAGAACAAAAACTGTGCGGCGGGGGAAAAAAACCCCACACGTGCAGGACAGTGGGGTGGAAAAACGGACAATGAAGATGGAAGCATCTTCAAGATGCCTTTTCCTAAGCACAGGTCATCACTTTTTGACACCTCTGGACTTCTAAACGCTCGAGGACAGACATGAAACATCAAGGCAGCCTTGGCTGTCGTCACCGCTCAGTTTGTTCCGTAGCCCCCTCGTCTCACGCGCGATGCTGAGGTACCCGTGCCACATCCCCGCCTCAGCCTGGGAGATGCTCTGCTATCACAAAGCCAAGGCGAGAACGTTTTAGCGCCGCTTGCTTGAGCCTCTTCCGAGACGGCGCGGGCTCCTGCGGTGGAAGGCAGCTCAGGGACCGCGTTGCTCCGCTGCAACGGAGGCAGGCAATGGGGGGAAGCGCGTATTGCTGAAAAGGCCGTACACCCAATACAGCCTGCTGTAGCTCTGAGATTAACTTTATATATTCAAGTGCAAAACGTTCAAGATTTGGACAGAAAAAAGGCAGAGCTGGCCAAGGCAGAGTGGGGATTAGGGAGGCAGTGAAACATGATGGAAGAGGGAGACGGCAGGGAGGAGGGGCAGCAAGAGCCTTATAAACATTGGCACTTGTGTGTGGGGAGCACCTACAACGGCGACCGCTGCCGGGGAAGAAGTCCCAGGAAGCAGATATTTTTCAGGGAGCGGAAAGCCAGCACACAATTTCGGCTCTATGCCTCCTCCTTACTAACGCCCGCCTGACGGAAGCCTTCACCGGCTCAGCATCCCTGCCCAGCATCCCTGCCCAGCATCCCTGCCCCTTCTCGCAGCGCTCCTTGCCACGCCACACTGCTCTTCTGAAGCCGGACTGCTTTCTAGCTGTCTGCAACTCCTCCCAGCCCACCTTCAGGTAAAAGGGAGGGCTTCTGCACAAGACATACGCACCCAGGAAGGGAATGCAGCTCTCAGGTCACAGTACCTTTTGATTAACACAAGGAGAAACCCTTTCCCTCACATCTTATACCAGAAGCAAAGTCCCCACACCTGAGATACGGGGGGGGAACCAGAAGATGCAGGTAGAGAAGCCTGAAACCCCACATTACTTCCTACTAGGGGCAAAAGCAGGTAGGAACTAAAGGCTCGTGGCAGGTTTCTTCCCGGGTAGCAAACCCTCCTCCTCACACGATGGTCTACAGGCTGGATATGCCCAAACCCTGTCAGTGGCAGTCACACCAGATCTCTTTTTCAGCTGCTAGCTCTCACCCCGACAGCCTGCTTCTCCAACCTCAGCCTTCGGGCGTGACCCAGTACTGTCTTTACCCGACTGTATTTTGTCTTGGAACATCTGGGCTGCTCTTTGCCCGGTGTCATCTCTTAATATCTCTGCCTCCCACGTCACCCGAGCTGCCCCTTCTGCACTCCCGCCAAAGACCAAAAGCAACCCGCACACAGGGGCGGGGAAGGCTCTGCTGTCTGCATTTAAAAATAAACTCGCCCAGTTCAGATTAGCAGGCAAATGGAAGAGAAAGCTGCCCAAGACCGGTGGCGCTGAACTGAGAACTCTATTTCAGAGCCTTTTTTGGTAGGAAACTGTTACCGTCCTATTGCAAAAGGCACGATTTTTCAGTGTCACAGTATACATTGAAGCAAGTAATGAGAAAAGAATATGAAGGTTTTGAAAGAATCCAGTAACTCTGGGAGACGTACAGGAGAGAGAAGATGCCTTACATGCCAAGACAGCTCAAGTCCCACGCCAACCGACCCTCCGCCTGCACAGGCACCTTCTCTAGCCAAAACCCCAGCGGAACGAGAGAGGGAGCGACATTTCCAACCAAAAGCTGCGCTGTGCTCTGGCGCGGCCAGAAGCATCGCCCACCAGCCTCAGGCCAACATCATCTACGGTTGTTAAACCGGGTAAATCGGAGGCCTTTAGCCGGTCACTCAAGGAGGAAGAAGGAAAAAGCATCCAACCCCCATGAGAGTTGGCCTACAACGCCTAAGGGCGGGCCCAAGCCACCGAAGACCTGACGCTGGCGCACAGACACGATGCAATGGAGCTGCGTTTGGTACTAACACGGGCTTGAAGGGGGTCTGCGACGATTACCGAATTGCTAGCTTTGACAGAGGGCGTTTGACGGATGCCTGACCTAGCAGGGTGTCACGCGTGGAGGTGGCGGGGCAGTCAGACATCTTCTGCGCAAGAGCTTCGGTTTCGATGGCATTTTCCTGTTGCATGGAGAAAGATGATGCAAAGCCAATGGCGGCGGGCTGCCGGTGGAAAGCAATTCCCATGAACGCAGGAAAGCGGCAGCGTAATACTGAGTAAAAAATTCGGTTTATTCGCAGAGGAGTCCCCCACAGGGCACACCAGTGCCCAGCAGCACCGTGACGGGTTAGGCGGTGCACGAGAAGATCTCCTGCAGTACTGATGCTGCACAAGCCACCACTGGCCCTTCTCCCGTATTGCGAGTTCAGTTTTGAGCCGGGTAACTGGGGCGGCATCATGACTCTGCACGCACACAGCGAAATAACCAATGCCGGCAGTGATGTTGGCTTCAGTCCTTCACAGCCCCGACTCTAGCGCCGTCGCTTGGTGCAGCATCTCCGGTACAGTCAGGTACTGGCACAAATTGGAGCTCGCGCTTCAGACGGAGATCCTTCATTTGGGGGTACATCTGGGGCAGGAAGGGAAAGAGGCATCCAGCAGTAGCCCCTGCCCACAGCTGCCCTGCGAGGAGGCTCAGCGGACAGCAACCCGCTGGGAGACCCTTACGAAGTTGAAGCATCCCCCGATGTCATCAACCAACTTCACACCATCCGTCAGCCAGGGTATACTCCTTCCGAGAAAAGACATGTGGAAGAGCGTGGGCGGAAGAGCAGCAGTAGAAGGATGAAGACATGGGTGAGATGGTTGGTTTCCAGCTCTCAAATGTCCATAGACCACTTAAAGCATTGGCAGGATGAGTGCCTGAGAAGAGGCCGCTTGGTCACGACGACAGGACCTAAGGAGGCATCTGCCCCACGTGGAGGGCTCTGCTCCTCCCCATAGGGTGGATGACAGCCCACCACCCTATAGTTCCCTGGAGCCAGAGCTGGGATAAGCTTGGGCTGGGAAGGAGCAGATAACCTTTCCTCCTAAACTGTGTGAACAGAAGCCACTGGAGCCCTCTCGTAAGAGCAGGGGGGAGCGCAGGGATGTTTGCCGCGTGTTTATTGGAGAAGTGCTCTAGGCAAGTGACGCTGGTCTCTGGGGAGAGGTTACTTGGTCTTGCTTTCCCCCAGCGGGATCTGGAGGAGTGTGGGAGACTGTTCCATGATGCGCACCAGCAGCTGGTCAATGTAGTTCTCCAGTTCATGGATGTGCTCCTCCTTCTTGCTCAGCTCCTTCTCCCTCTGCAGCAGGAGCTGGATGAGCTCATCGTGGGTCAAGTGATAATACTTGGCTGACTGGTCCAGTACGGTGGGATCCTGTGGTAGAAACCAAGAGGAACATTCAGTGAGTCAAATGAAAACTGCTGCCCCCGTCAGCGTTTGCAAGGTGCAGCAACAACCAAAGCAATTGGTATTTTCGAGGTCTGTCTGCTTTCCAAATCTGACCCGATGAGCCTGACACATTGCACAGCTATCACGTCGTGTCTTTACAAAGCAGCTTCCCCACGTGCCGTGCAGTCGCCCCAAAATACTGGGGACAGAACAACCGC
Organism: Steatornis caripensis; assembly: GCA_013398225.1. NCBI lineage: Eukaryota > Metazoa > Chordata > Aves > Caprimulgiformes > Steatornithidae > Steatornis > Steatornis caripensis. The sequence goes on from VZSC01010786.1 coordinate 135,347, forward strand.
CCAGACACCCAGGCCAACGCAGCCCTCACCATACAGCTAGACGTGACAGCTGAGCGCTTCCACCGGTTGAGCAAATCATTTAACAGGGTTTCCTCAAAGCCTCTGTCAAACCTCTTTCCCCCAACAGACAGAAGCTAAGGGCACAGGCACAATGGAGTCCATTAGCATAATGAGGCTTGGCATTAGCTACACCCCCCTCTCTGGGGCTTCCCCCTCCCCGAGTCCTCCAGCAGAAGGCCTGGGTGACGGCAGCAGAAGAGAATTAAAAGCTGAACGACCCGTCAGGAGCTCCCAGAGGACGGGAGCCGCGGGGGAGTCCGCTCAGGTGAACCCCAGCAGCAGCATTTTACGTGTCGAGTTGGGGCGGCAAAGAGCGGCAGTAGACACAGGGAAGCTGAAGGCAGCCCCATGAGACTGCCCTCGCACGTATCACATGGATGTTTTGCTTGCCTCAAGATGCCAGCGTTTGACATTCAGCCAGGCAAGCGGCAATTGAGCAAGGCTCCATGCAGCACTGGCAAAAAACCCTTCAGGCCTTCAATCAGGCACCTATCATGTCCTGCAGATAACCAGGCATTCGCTCATGCACTGTACAATAAAAATCTCAAACCAAAGCAAGCAATGGCAGAAGAACGATGGGGTGAGAAGGTCCAGGTAGCGGAGGGAGGGATGGAGGGAGGGAGGCCAGTGGGAGGCTGGGCAACCAGATTCGAGGATGTCGGGGTTAACACACATCGCTCCGCTCACACTGTGGCAGGACCCCGTTCTACCTCGTCCACCACCAGTCTTCTGTACCTCTGCCACCACCTATAGAACATCTCGAGAAGGTGGTAACCGAGGTCTCATCTCAGTGGTAGGTTCTTACCTTTAACTTCTTTGAGTCCGTTTTCTCCGGGTGAGAGGATGGGGCCACGGGCTGGACACTGCTCGTCGTGACTGTCTTCAGCTTCTCCAGGCCATTGCTCAGAGCAGTCGTCAGGCTGGACCTGTGCTGCTGCTTCTTCTCGCTGGAGACCTCTTGCACTGCAGCGCTGATGGGTTTCACTGGGTGAGGACTAAGGAGAACAAGGAGGTTGGAGAGTTAACACCCTGCCGAGCCGGGGAGTGCCGCTGCTGGCTCTTCCCTACCATTTTTACCGGGATGGGACTCGCTTATCAAACTTAGTGAGCTCCACACAGCTAAATCCTCTGTGCCTGTGTTGCTCAAAGCTCACCTGCTCCGAGCAGAGAGAGGAGAGCCAGCATCCTGCACAGCAGGCAGCCCACAGCGCTCTCTGGCATGGTTTCCACCCAGCCATGAGATAAGGAGGCCTAGGACACATGTTCGGCCGAGATACAGAACAGGTCCCCATGCCCACACCTACACCGCTCAGTCCACACTGGGAGTGCTGCGGGTTCAAACTCCCGGCTGCCGGGCGTTGGCACAGCTCGGGGAATTTTAACCTGGGTCCAATGTAATGGGGGGGCTGCTATGTCCACTGCCCAGGAGACCCCAGATTAATGTCTGGGGTTACCACTGATGCTTCGGGGATGCTCCTGCACCACTGTGCGTCAGTTCCTGCACTACCTTGGCCCAAGAGCTGCGCTCCACCTGCCGGGAAGGCACCACAGAATTTGTCCCTCTCCACTAACCAAAAAGGAGGGCGAGGAGATGGTGTCTGAGTGCACCTTCTTTGTCAGTTATGGAGGAATTACATTTTCATTTATTTTTGCCTCACTCTTCACCCAAAGGATTGTTTCTGGGCTTAAACAAAGTATGTTTGCTTTTCAGCGTGATGGAAAGAGAAGTGACCTGATGCTAACTTCCTGCAAGGAACGGGCAGACGTGTGCACCGTATTCAGAATGAAAACATCTTAAAATCCACCCAGGAGCTCTGCAGATCCTCTGTACTCATCAGATGCAGCAGCCGCCCTGCAAAGGGTGATAATGCCAACTGTTGTGTGTCCAAACACCCCTGCAGGAGAAGGCGGACGTCTTGCTCACAGGAGCTCTCAAGCAAGGCGGCCAAGCGCAGTCCCTCTTTACAAATGGGAACCTCGGGGTGTTGGTAGCATGGGTTGTGGGAAGAGGAGTAAGACCCACAGCCTCTGTGTGAGCCGTTAGCCAGGCCGGGACAGACCCCTCTCAGGTCCAGCTTGTGCTGTAACCGCTCGATTGTGCTTTATTTCTGTTTCAAAAGTAGAGCAGGAGGCTTTCAACCCTGCTCCAGGTCAGAGACGATGGGTGAGGCTGGGCCAAAGGTAGCATCATGTAAGCATCAGGTGGATGTCCCAGGTCCTCAGGGCTGGTGTCCTCGTGCTTTGTCTGTGGTGATGGGATCAGGAATCTCCCCGTTGTGCTGACATTTAGAAGTCCTCTTGAACCACGATGATACCTCCTGCCATCCACTTGCTAGGAGAGGACAGCAATGGTAGCCACTGACCAGCTCCAACAAGCCAAAGGATCAACACTTCTCATCAGAGCTGCCCAAGCACACGGACAGAGCCAAGCGTTCCCAGACAGCTTGGAAGGATGGAGATGGATTATACAAACCTGGATGGGGAGTCCACTGTCAGCACCAGGAGTTGGAGAAGTTGCCGTTCTGCGTGTCAGCCTCAAGCACTCTCCACCCTGGACCAAACCCTTCGCCAGCAGAGCTGCAAACACCACGATACCACCTTAGAAGTGGTCCAGCAGTTGTCCATTTGTTGAGGGTGAACCGGACTGGAGGCCATGCACAGATCCTGAAAAACTGCTCATTCCCAAGCCCTTACAAAAACAGAAGTAATGACTTTGCTTGCTTGAACAGCTGCTAGCCTCCTTCCTCGCCCAGAACAAGTGGGCTTCACGGCAAGATCTGGAGAAGACAGCTCTAGTAATGCCATAGGACTTCTACCGCTCCTCAAAACACCGTGTCTGGGAAGGAGAGCGGCTGGGGAGCCACCAGGACTGCTCATCACAGCCAGCTCCGAAGATAAGCAGCCCCAAAGGCTGCCATCGCCTCATGCATCCCCACAGCCAGCGAGGAGACTAAGATCAGGGTACGGCTGCAGAAGCAGGAGATGGACAGCCCTAAGCAAGAGCCCTGAAGGGCACTGCCTGGCCGTCATGAACACTCAAACCCACGTGAAACCTCTGAAGGGGACCTCTTTTGGACCAAACTTACCAAGGCCACTCCAGAAAGGAAACCAGCAACAGCCTTGGGACACCAGTGGGATAGCTTGGATGTGTTTTGACTGCTCACAGGCAGCTTTCAGCCCCATTGCCAGTGGGAACATTAATTTCTGTAGAGCTGGAAAAGGTACTTTAAAAAAAATAATAATTATCTGCAGGAACATCTGCCCCCTCAGCTTGTCACTCGGAGAGGCTCCAAAAGCAGGAGGCATTCCTACACCAGCATCCCGCCCTGGGATGGTCGGCACCGGGTGCTTCCAGGAGGGCAGAAGTTGGTTCAGGCCTCGTAGCCACGTCTGAACTCCTGATGGATCTGCCGAGAAGCTGGACTTGTTTCCATCCGCCGTTTGATGGATGCGAACTTGAGAGTAGAATTAGTTGCTCACACCAACAGCCTGCCTAATCCGCTACTGCATCTCTGAAAGTGGACGTAAGTCTACGATGAAGCTTAACACGTTCAAGGCGAAACATCTCAGGATGGCGGTGGCGCAGCCCTGGTCCCTCTCTCCGAGGAAGCCTTGCTGTCACAGCACAGCTTTCACCCATGCTCTCAAGGTCAGTGCCGAGCACAGTGAAAAACTGGGGGGATTTCCCTACAGCAGCTTGGAAATTGGGTCTTTATCAACCCATTAAAATGCTTCTCACAGAGAACAAGACAACAAATCCAAGGAAATCAGTCTCTCCTGGGTAAGCTGCTGTGCCCGCAGCAGCACATAGCACCTGAGGGCCAGATCTCCGTGGAGAAAGGGACTATGGGAGGAAAGGGAATGACTGAACTCAGGATCAGCAGCTCTTCTCCCAGGTCTGTCTGCAGATGTGGCAAGCCTCTCTCCAAGCTCCAATGGCTCCACAAGGATTACGTTCCCATCACAAAAACTGGCACATGACTTAACCTTGTTTTCAGAAGAGGACAATTCTGCTGCACTCCTGACATTGGGAAGGCACAAAGCAGCGTGTGCCAATACCACCCCGGCACCTGTGACGTCCCCAATCCTGTCACCTACAAGTGCCATAACATTCTGCGATAGTCACACATCTGAATTCTCGATCGATGGGCAAGGAGCTGCACAACTGCTGGGCTCCTCCAAGGCATCGGAGTCCCCAAAGCCCTCTAGGTCCCACCTGTACTGGGGACGTGACCAGAGACACCTTCCCAGTGGTGAAGGCACCATCCTGCCCTTCCCCAAAGAGTGGAAAGTGGAGCCTCCGTACACTTGAGCGTTACAACTGATGCTCCGAGCACCCACCTTACCCCAGCGGCAATGGTTTTGTGGCAAGAGCCCTCCCTCGATGCAGGAGAGCGGGGAAGGACCTGCAAATGCAATCCCAACACTTGCTCTTGTGGACTCCGAATTCTCCAGCTGCGTCTTCAAATCTGGCACACAAGAAGCTGTCCCGCAACCTCCCAACTCACTGTGAGCAGGCGGTGCCCCAGCCAGACCAGGCAGGAGGTGCTGGTGTCACTCAGATATACAGGTCTACCACTTGACTTGCCATCTTGAACATGATGACCAGCAGCGAGCTGCTGTGGCCACCTGGGAAGAGGACGCGAGTCCCCACACCCAGATTCCTGCCCTACTGAGGAGGGCACATAACCCCATCACGCCAGACTCTCAATAATCCACACCGTGTACCAGTTCCTCCTTTATGTGATGGACGAGAAAGACCCTTTTGACCCAGCTAAGCCTTAATGCCTGATCAAAGTTTGAAGTCTTTCCTCTTTCCTTCCACTTCTTTATACCATGGCTTTGTCTACGTGCCACTGACCAGCCCAATAGGAGATGCTTCTAGGAAAGGCAAGCATCACCACAGGCTCCAAAAAGGCCCTTTCCACCTTGCCTCTCTCCCCCCATGACAGTTAGTCACATGTCCCCAACCTCATAAAGTAGTGCAGATCCTCAGAGCCTTCCACAGACACCCCACCAACTCTTCCAAGCTTCTTGAATCACAGCAGCAAGTCTCCAAAACATCCACGTTTTTACAGGTAGAGAAATCAGAGCAGAGACATTCGAGGACTTCTCAGATGCATCTCCTGACAGAACCCAGCACTGACATGATGACCAGCTCTTAGGTCCAAGCCCACGTTCCTCCCATGAGCCAGTCAAGCCTTGGATGGATGCACAGTCAAGCCGAATGATGACTGTGAGCATGTACTATCGACAACGAGGGTCCTGGGACTACGCTTCTCTCATTGCCTAGTTTTACCGTTTGGGATTGCAGGACACTTCTCTTTCCATGAAATGTAACAAACACCACCAAAAATCAGGAGGCTTCTGCATATGCACTATCTGCGGATTTCAACAAGATTATCTGTTGGAGGATGACTAATCCAATTAAGAATGATTTGAGGATCTGGCCTCAATAAATTCAACTAAAATGAAAAAAATAGAACTAACAGACCCATCTCTTGGTGGGCTTTGCTCCTGAGGTCGTTTTGCGCATCAAACCCACGCTCAAGCCAAGAAGGGATCACCACGCAGAACAGCTGGAGCTCAGCCAAGTTCTGCTGTCCCCATCCTCCTGCCCTCTCTCTCCATGGGGACATGACCAATATTATTCTTGGGCCAGCTGGGATTTTATCATTTCCGTGCCCCCATGAAGCTCCATCCGCCTTCTGTCACATAAGTGAGGCCGATTAAATAAATCGCTGCTAGAAGACCCAGGTCCCCAGGTAAACCGCGAGAGCTTGATCCTTGATACTCTGGGCAGACAAAGCCCGTGACAACCCTATTCTGCCCAGGCAAACCAGGAGAAGGCATACCAGGAAAACTAGATTAACTGAAGGACATAGAGCAAGCCTCCATGCCCTAAACCCAGTATCTTTCTCTGCTTCACAGCATTTCTACAAGCCCAAGACTGACCTGGGAGGAGGAACAGCCCCTTCTTTCCTCTGACGCACTGCCATGGCACCCCTTCCCGTTACCCTCAAGGCTAAGTCCCACTTGCTTCATAACCAATGGGCACCTCGGCAGGAAGGAGGCGAGACCGGCATTTTGCCACCGCCCTGGTGAAACCATTTTTTTTTTTTTTTTTTGGCTATGGAAAGAAGAAGGGTTTTAGTACCTGACTGTCATTTAAAAAAGGAAAGAAACCAAAGCTGAATTAATGAAAAGGGAAGGGGCAGCAGCTGTGCACATGCCATGAAGGAACTCATGAGAGCATTAACGGCTGGAAGCTCTCCTGGTAGACATGGAAAAGGCACCTATTTTGCAAGCACAGGGAAGATGATGGAGCCAAAATTAGCACCGAGTGAAATGCGGATGCAATTCTGCTGTGAATGGATTTTCAGCTGGGGCAGGTCTTGGATGCGTCGAACGGTTTGCCCTAGTTTAGGGCAAACACAGGACACCAGCAGCCATTCCCCACCGTGATCTGAGAGAGCCAAGGCTTCAAGCTGGACTCTCTAGGACCCACGGGCAGGTGAGGGAAGAGGGTCTGCAGCAACACGTGGAGCAGCCTCCTTGGAGCCAGCGCAACCGTGAGCTGCCCACACCGAGAGCGGGGTCCACTTATCGTCCCATGGATAAGAGCAGAAGGGAGACAGGGTTCACCTCTACCAAATAACACACCCTTCGCCTTCCCCGGAGTGCTCACCTGGTCATCTGCTGGAAAAAGGGCTTCTCAGCTGGCTGTGTCTCCCTGGGCAAAACCACGAGCGTTGAAGCTTGTGTGTCACCGGACTGCGGCAAAGGGCAGGGCTGGGCAGCTGCGCGGCTGGTTGTGGCAGGGACCCCGCTGCTCGTGGGGCACGCGACAGGGGAAGGGAAATCAAACTGTTCAGGGTTAGTTGCAGCCACAAGGAAAGGGGTGGAGAAGGCCAAGGGCTGGCTGTCATGCAGGAAAGGAGGCTTGCCTAGCAGGTCCCCGGGGAGGTTAGTGGGCTGGAAGCCTTGCCCAAGGGCTTCCTCATGGAGGTCGGTGAAGCTGAAGCCTCCCTGACCAAGCATTTCAGGCAGCACTGCTTGAACAGGGAGGGGGTCTGGTGGCTTCTCCGCAAAGGGATTGCTTGGGGCGTTTGGGCTGAGTTCCGGAGCAAAGGGATTTCTCGGGGCTGAAGCACCCTGCTCGTGCCTCTCCTCCGCCCTATCTGGCTTCCAGAAATCGGCCTTCTTGAAGTCTAGCCTGCTCTCTGCCGAGCATCGGCGCCATGGCCCCTGGGGCTCGCTGGCAGGGGGTCTGCCCTGCTCTGCCTCCTGGGGAGGGCAGGCCGCTGCCACGGGGGCACAAGGCTCAGGCTGCCCTCCCGCTTGCCCGGCGGGGCCAGCTGCCGGCCCGTGCCGCCCCTCACCATCACCCCATGCCGGCTCCGGTTGGCGTGGACTCTCGCTGCGCGCTAACCTTTGGGGTTGCACCGCCGGGCCGAGACCTGTGGGGTGACCGGCTGCCTCCTGCTCTTCCAGAGCTGTCCAGAAGACTTCTGGCTGGCCCAGGTCTAGCTTGGAAGGTGGGTTTAGTCCTGCCAGACTGAGCTCCTCAGGGAATGGCTCCTGTTCAGAGGCCATCTCCCACTCGGCACCATCTGCGACCCCCATCAGAGGGGATAAACCTGGCTGGCTCCAGCTCTCCTTAGCACCCGACTGGCCTAATCCGTCTAGGGAGAACTTCGACGGACAAGTCTCGAACTGCTCAGCTGCATCTGTCTCGTTCATCTCTAACCGATCTTCCCCCAAAGACGTGTCCTGTTTTGCCATCTCGCTAGCTCTCGCCTCCAAATTAGCTGCTGAGTCCACAGTGGCAGATTCGGCATCCTCAGAGACGGGGAACTCACTGCCGGCTTCAGCTACATCCACTCCTGGTGCGGGCGGGCTGGGAGATGCCGGGACAGAGGGCTCGCTGCACAGACGGCTCCTCGGCAGCTCCACGTCTGCCTTCGGGCCCTCGGTGTCTTCACATCGCTCCTCACCGCCTCGCTGCCTTGCCTGCGGGTCACGAGCATCCTGCTCCTCGCCGTCCCCTCCACCACCCGCAGCTGCGAACCACCTCGGAGGTTTGGGGGGCGGCGCGGCCGAGCCGGCTGCCATCTCCTCCCTCTCTCGGGTACCTGTCCACGGAGAGAGGACAACGTGCCTCTCGCAAATGTCAGAGCTGAGTTTTACACGGCTTTTGCTGGCCTCAAGCCGCATGCTGGCCTGGAGCCGGTAGACTGAAGTCCGTATGTCGAACGCTTCCTCCTTGCTACCAGCACCTGGGGGCTCTGTCCCTGGCTCAGGGGCCACGGGGAACCGTCGTGCTGCCACATCTGTGAGCACCCGCGGGGGCACAGCCGCCACATTGCTGCCTGGCAGGGTTTCGGAGATGGGCTCAGGGGCAAAAGCGCTTCTGGGCAACACGCAAGCCGCGGCATGAGATCCGCTCTTCGCTTCGAAAGCGCCTTCGCTGCGGAAGGCTGGCCGTGGGCCGAACATGCTCTCCTGACCCGCGCGCCCCTGCTCAGCCATGCTTTGGGTGCTTTCTGACAGGTCAGGAGCAGTTTCAGTGGCTATGGTCATCCACCCGTTTGTCCCCGCACTAGAGGTTTCCTCATTACTGTCCCCTTCCTCCCTCGTGCTACTTTCAGCAGTCAGTGGTGTTGAAGCCTCTTTTTCCCCTGGATTTCCCAATGCAAATGCCGCTGTCCAAACTGTAGGCGTGCTGCTTTTCCTCCTCCTTCCCACAGACCCCGCAGACACAGGGCTCAGCACATCCTCTATCACCGTCGCTTCCTGGGTTGTGCTCACCAAGTTCGCTCCCACGTCTAAACCTGAGAAATTTGTCCAAGACCGCAGAGTCGCAGGCATTTCACTGCTGATTTGTGAATCGGCCATTTCGAATACCTTTGTCCCCTTCTCGTGAGCCGGCTCAGCTGATCTTTCTGTTGGGCTGGCTGCATCGGGATCATCGATGAAAGCCATGCCCTCTGCCACNAGACCGCAGAGTCGCAGGCATTTCACTGCTGATTTGTGAATCGGCCATTTCGAATACCTTTGTC
>VZSC01010788.1:8217-19889 GCA_013398225.1 Steatornis caripensis
GGGCGGCGGCGGGGCCGGCTCGGTGCCCTGAACCTAGCAGCGGCCACCGGTTTCTGGTGCGAAACCGAAGTGCGTCGTTGCCCGTGAATAATCCCGCCTGCTCCCGTTCCCTGCTGCTGGCGTCGCAGGGCGGGTGCTGGGTGCCGCCGCTCCCTTTCTCTGGTTTTACCTAATAAATACGCTGCTAGGTTTGGCTTTGCAATGCTACATCTCACTATCGAAATGGCGTAACTGAAGTTCCTTCTACTGGTCAGACCTCGTGTGCCAGCTTGAGCTCGCAGAGCAGAGGAACCTCGTTGCTCCATTAACACCAAAATTTTGAGGTAATTCTTTGGCGTCACTGGATTTCCAAGGGGAGAGACGCAGGTGCGCACAAAAACTGGCGTTGAGACTGGATGCTTTTAAACTTTATTGTTTTAGACACATAGTCTGAAAAAATACTACGCATTCCCAATTGTCAGGTCATATTAAACAAGCGTGTACATTTGGTTATGTTACTACTGATTTAAAATTAAAAATGAAACCATTACAGAAAGACTGCTGCATCTTCAGAGGTCTTTGCAACAATTTTTTCGTAGAAGATTGCCAAGATCGATCTCGGGTTCCAATATTCCTTTGGTCATTTTACGTATTTATCTTTTTTTTTACGACACGTGTAGTATAGGCACGCGTTCTGAACGACTTCGTACCGATTGTGAGGACAGAGCGCTGGAGCGACAGCACATTTTATAAAAGAGCTTTTATTGTATGTGAGTCCACGAGAAAATCTTATGAGCAGTTTTGAGAAATGTGACAATTCAATTCTTTACAAAAGTTTCCAGAGATGACTTTTCGATATACATGCTAATATACCAAAGCCAAAAAATCTTTAATTACAGTTAAGATTCTTTTTTTACACAAATGTTATATTTTAACCCCTTCACTTGCAGTTGAAATTAGAATAGGCAACGCTTGCGAAAACGCCTCATTTGTTCACCGCTTGTTCTTGGCTAAAATACATAACAAAAAGCTGAAATGAAGGGCTTAAAGGGGCTCTGGATGCCTCAGAAAACCTTTTATTTCAGAGTAATTATTACAGAGATCTAAAACTGTTTCCCTCCCATACCACAAGCATCCAGATTTCTCCTCCGAAAAGCACAGCCTCAGCTTCATCATTTAACAGGAGTAAAGCTGGTGTAGAAACTGCTGAATGTGCAAAGTACTGAAGAATGCTAATTCCAAGAAGAAACAAAGATCTAATTCCCATACTTTTTTTTTTTCCCCACAGGCAAAACCAAAGTGAGCTAAAAATACAAAAATTACACAGGCAGAATTGCCTCTAAATAAAATGCTTTCCCAAGTTTTCTGTAAGGCATCAAGAGGTCTTTAAGTCATCTGTTACCATGCAAAAATAGTATATTCTTTCCTGGTTTACATTCATCTTGTAGCAGTTTATTTACATAGAGATCAGCAGTTTGTGCTTTTAACACATGGAAAATAATAATTAAAAAAATCTATAGTTAATTCATTTCATTCCAGAAGATTCAGTCAGATTATTTTCTGTTCTATGCAAGAATTTTATATTCATGGCAAAAATGACGCTGGACTTTACCGATGCTGACAGATAGTTAGTAACAGTGAGGACAGATTGCAAAATAGGACTTCGTCAGTAAACAACTCACCATCTCAACTTGCAGATATGCCTTTCAGGACAGAAAAATGCTGTGTTTTTCCTGCCAGCGTGGCGTTAAGACCACCTGGTATGGTTTCTGCTCAAACTTGCCTGTGTCTTTGACCCTCTCTGTGGCAGCGCGGTATTTTGCCTGTGCAATATATTGAGCAAAGAATATAAGACATACATAATGAAGTGATATTATCTTCCTGGAAAAATGTGGTTTATTCTGGATTTTATATATGAGCGCTGGAGGCAGTCTTCCAGTGATTTCACAGGCATAGCGCCAGGCCCAGGAAGAACCTCCCACACGTAAAATGTCCGAGAATCCCAGACCTCGAACCCCAGCACAGTCAGCCTTTGGGGGAGAGGGTACAAAGCTCCTGTGTCTCACTTGGCCACTCAAGGCATTGGGGTTTTTTGACGACAAGCAACAGCCCCGTCTCAGGGGCCGGACTCTGACGGGCGCTGATCCCACCTGCAGTGGCAGACCCGAGCTGTGCCCATTTCAGTATTTTTTCATTAATTGATTGCGGAATGAACACTCAGACAACAGTGATTTGTTAAAACCAGTCATCCTGAAGCCACCAGGAATAGGGCTGTTTACAGAGAAGGGTAACTAACTTGCATTGCCACTTACGCAACGGCACTTGAGTCTCAACTCTTTCAATAAGATGAATATTAATTTTGTAATTAGTTATCTCGAGGGGAAAAAAAAACCCCAGGCTGGTTATTGGACAGCCCTGGGGATTTTTCCTTGGTGGTCACAAGAAGTTTGCAATTTAAGAAAGCTCAGCGCAAAACAAATATTCCTGAAATTTGAAGAGACGCATGTTTGTGGCGAGCTCATGCGTTACACGCGTTCTTGTCACGCTTTGATCTCTTACAACATTGTTATGATTTGGCGAGAGAGAGTGACCTGCAGAGGAAAATCTGATTACACAAGAAAATATTAAAGAGAGCTTTTAGTTTATTTATACAGCTTTTCACAAGTTCCGAAAGCATTCACACTTTTGGTGTGACAACACAATTTCTCCCAAAGTTTGCATCTTCCTGGTGTGGCCAAATCTCTCTTTTTAATTTCTTATTCTTTTGGTGTTCATATCTTTGGCTCTAGTGCATCTGACATTTTGCATCAAACACCAAAAGAAGATTACAGATGTATTATTCAGCATTATATACGTAAAAATAACAGCCATTTAAGCTGTAAGTAAACTCATATTGGGATCTCCTAAACTTACACAAAGTCAGAGTGTAGTTGTCTAGAAAAGCCTGGTAAATCATGAAATCATCTTAGGAGAAAAGTAAATTAAGTTCATGTGGTAGAAAAAGGTCAGTGGAAAATAGCTTTTCTGTACTTATCTAGATGAGTAGTTTTGGGTTGTTTGTTTTAAATTTTAAAAGTATGTAGCATTAAAACAGACAGGAGATTGCACTGAATCTAATTCTTCATTGCTCCGAAGCATGTGTAGGTGATGACTGGCTTTTGGCTGATACAAAAAGGAGATGAGCTAGACTCCGCAGAGACGAAAATCCTTCCCGAGTTTACCTAAAGAGCCAGATTTTACACAGTACTTCCCATCCTCTGTAGACGTGGCAGACGCAAGTTCCCAGGGGATGCCGTTGCTGTGTACATGGGTAAAAAATGAATGTACAATACCATCGGATGACAGTAGCGGTATTTCTTATTTGCTTTGGGCTCATATGAGTCATTGCACTTGGAATCAAATGAGGAATTGGGTGCAAAAAGGGATTCAGTCAAATCCTTCCACGTTTCATAAATCGAATCGCTGCGTTCTTTATATGAGTGATTATGTTAGCTGATACGGTTTCCTTTGTATCATTTTGTTCTGAAATTACTGCAATGAATCAGTCTTTGTGTAACGCTAAGTCACTAATTCAATTTATTTCATTTTGAAGCATGCAGTGGAATCTCAGAGGGAAAATAAGAGATCAATTAGATGAAAAATTTAAACTTTTAGCTTCAAAAGTCTACAGTGGATTCCAGTTTAAGACAGAAAATAAGTGTGCTTTCACTGTCCTAGCAACGAAGATCTAGCAGGCACAGCTCCATGCTAGTACGCACTGGTGCAACACACAGCAACTCTTAAACATACATATTTAGGACCGTGTTTAGCAGAAGGAAGCCACTGACAGTCCAAGTATTCAAGCGACTTGACGTTACAGTCACCGTTTCGTACCGTGCTTCATCTCAGGAGAGAGCTCTAGAGTCTGTTCCTGTTCCACACAGGACTCACCCCGTTCTCATGGCTGCAGCTGGTTGCGAAATCCACGGTTTCATCCGGACTGCTTGCTGTTTATTCCAGAGAGACCGCTGGAAGCGGTGACAGCAGGAACTGAGGCTTCCAGATGCCTGAACACAGAGATGTTCTCTCAGCAGCCCTTTCTGCAGCCACGTCCGATGTTTTACCGTACCATGACACCTCACAACAGCGCTGGCTAACACAGCCTTCCGCCCATCCCCAAGGGCCTTCTGGAGCAGCATCTCTTCCTCTTCCACAGCCGGCCGAAAGATGCCCTCCGCTGCCGCGCTTCAGGCCAGCCTTTCTCCCAAACCAGTTCATTTTGCTAAGCCCCGCTCAGAATCGCAGCTTATACCTTGTGTTCCATTTCTTTAGCGCTGTTTCCGAAAGCGAGTTAGTCCAACCAGCCTAAGCAGTATTAGCAGCATGTAAAGTAATAAATTAGGGACTGGGAGCATATGGGTTAACGCGAACTCCCACAGAGAGCCGCCACAGAGCCAGTGATGCTTTTGCAACCTTCTCAGTTTCAGTAGTTGAGAAGTCCATGAGTGTACCATGCTGAAGGAGGCCCTAACGTAAAACCTGCATGCCGTGTATAAATTGAGTTCGGATGAAGAAGAAACAGAGGGAATTCTATCCTATTGCTTCCTAACCCATTCTTGCAATTTCAAGGTGATATTAATCCCTTAGATGTAATATAATAATTGGCCTATTAAGTACAAATAGCGGGGGATTCATTACTGTTTCTATTCTGGTTGTTAGTGAGGTTATTAATGATTAAATCAAATCAATTGTGTCCTGGAAAATATAAAAACTATCACCTAATATATAAACCAATATCCAGCTTGAAGCTCCAGATCAGGGAAAACAGACTTTCACCATCAATCACTGATTGTTTGAGGTAGACCACATTATTGAATTATCCACCATTTTAGTTTCTAATGTATTAGTTTATATACAATCAAATATTAAGAGACATAACCTGAAATTTCCCCTATTTTGATTAGAAATGTTTGTAGTTATTAATAAGGTGAGTTTCCATAATTTACTTGGTCTTAGAATGAAATTTCTGTATATTTTGTGGCAATTTAGTGTAATTCTTCGTAGTACCCTACTGTGTACATAGAGTCAAAAATAAATTGTATCACACCTGACAGAAAAAAAGAAGGAAAACTATGGTTAGTGGTGAAATCCTAGAACAATGCAATTCTCAAATGTAAGATTCGGATGCTTATCCATTTCAGCTGTGTCGTTCTGGCTCTGTACTTTTGAGTGTTATTCTAATATTGCTACGAAGTCCATTACTCAGAAGCTTCTTCCCATGGTTTCAGATGGAGATGCTTGAATACAGCTCTTTGATTTGTTTTTTGAAGTAATCTCTTAGTTCTGGTCTCTTAGCTTTTAACGTTGGTGTCAACAAACCGTTTTGTACTGAGAACATGTCAGAGTGAATGTAAATGGCTTTGACCTAAAATAAAAGAGAGAGATTTATAGCAAAAATTACCGAGAACGAGCGTAACTTCTTACACCAGCCTTGCTGTGTTACCTCTGGCTGTGCCTGGAGCCCAGGGGACCCTTCCGCCAGGCCCCTGGGATTTTCCTCACCTGCCCAAGTTTCCCAAGGTGACACTAAATCCCTCCACCGCCCACCACCGCTCCCTGCTCTCCTGCTTTTTTCCCCGTGTCCGCGCTGACCCGCCAGCCAGCCAGGGAGCTCTCCGAGAGAGTGAGCACATAAACTTCTTTTCCGTATGAAACCAAGGCCAAGACACAGCGAGGCAGAGCGCGAGGGACAGCTTCACCATACGCGGTACTGTAACCGCGGAGTTTCATGCGGCTGAAAGGCCTCGGAAGAGAGGGGAAGGGAGGGAGGGCAGGGAGTCACGCTGAGAAACATCATCGCAACCACGCTGCAAAAGAAAGTAAGCGACACTGACTCAGACCTGCAAAATTATCGCGAAGCTTTGCAGGCCCAAAGAATGTTAAAGAAGAATTGATGGTGTTTTACCAGCTAATAAAAATTACGTAAAATCGTTCATCACAGGCAAACAGGATTTTACAAGGCTGCCCTTGTTAGCGGCGGTGTCTCTGAGCACAGCGGGAGCCTGGCAGCGCGGACGGGAGCGAGCTTTTCCTTCCAGTGCATTTACGGGAGTGCCGGTGTGCGAGAAAGCAGAAAACTGCTGCGCCACGGGTCGTAGTCCACCGATTTAAGACACAATTCCCCAGCCATTTGCTGCTTTCGCTATTCCCCAAACCAGACTGGTTTGCATTTTGTTAGACTGGGAGTTGCAGGAATATAGACTGAGGATCAGTTTTTGAATTCAGAGAGAGCAATGAAGTGCTCTCTCAGAAAACGTGGTGTGCAGCTGCAACGAGGATCTGTGCTAACAGAACAAATGCTGACAAATCGCCGTGCGATACAAATGGACAAATTGCCTGCCTGACCGCGCTGAATAATGCATTAATTGTTTCATTTTACCTGCTCAAAGGAGTGAAGTCCGCTCTCCTTACCTAACCGTACCATGTCTTCCAGTATCGCTTGCTGCAGTTCCTGGGTTAAAACACATAAATTCCTCATGAAATATCAGAGTCAACCTTATGTGCAATTATTTCATCGTTCATCAAGAAAACACGTCTCTGAGTAAAGTTCAGGTGCCTTATTGATAGTTAATTCATAACCAGCAAATATTCTATAAAAGAAATGTACAAACATTAAACGTGTGCGGTGATGTCAACTCTTCCCTTAGTGCGAAATGTAAAGGTTATATTTTCAAACATATATGGCATAGCTGCTTAAATTTCCAATCTTTCAACCACTTGCCGGACTCGGATGCAGAATCATTTCCCACAGACACCAGTGGGATGACTCGGTGGCATCAGTGTCCATTGCAGCTCAGTTACTCAGTATTAGAGAGCATGCACAAATAAAGCTGGAATCCGCACTTAAGACCTCTAAACAAATACAACCTGTGCCGCGCTGTTGTTCTCCGCACGACAGACCTTGGCCCCGCCGTGGAGGAGTTTGCAGAGGTCTGTGCCATCGGTCAGCACGCACCGCTGTATGCAGGTCAACCCTGCTTCATTTTCAGGGAGGAAATAAATCTTGTCACCGAGATCATTAATAATGGACACCTACTCTGACTAGGTTATGATACAGTAAAAAAATGCCTGTACTGCAGATAGACAGAAGGACAAACCTTATTTTTACAGAGTTCTGCATACGTTCCGTCAAACCCTCTTTTTTTTGCCCAGCCTGGCATAACTTCGGAATCAGGCACCACAATTCCCACCAGAAAGGCCTGTAGGTGAAGGAGGAGAGCCGCAGGCAAAAGCCGATCAATATTTAAGGCCGTACATTGAAATAAATACATAAGCCTGTTGAATTTGCTGCCTGTTCGTCACTTCTTGTTTAATTACGCCAGTAATTTGCTAACGTGTCATAGTGAAGTATACGTTAGTGTCTCCGCCTTTTCCTCAGACAAAATGGTTTTCTGTCACTGTTCCTGCATTTGCCAATGATTTTAGCACCTTCGGTTGGGGTTGCGTTCTGCTTGGTCATTAATTAAGTTGTATTTTGCGTAAGTCAGAGCCGAACATAGCCCGTATCATTTATACACATGCCGTTCACGAGCCTTTGAGTCTCAGACAAACTCTGTTGCCAAGGGAAGCCTCGTGTTTGTGGTCAATTGACACAGAAGGATGAGTTGCAGTGATTTTCAGAAGCTGTAGGTGTTTGTCTAAAGATGCGAATTAACCGTCTTCACTGCACATGCAACTGCAAACAGCAAACAGGCTGTAATTTGGGGAGAGGAGCAAGGCAGAAACGGGTCAAGGTTGGTCGAAATGGGTAGGCAGTGGTTGTGGAGCGGCTGTGGCTCTGCCTTCATCTAGCTTACTGCAGGCAGCCTGGCAAAGGACAGCCTTAGAGAACTCCAGGGTGGCACTGAAACAAATTTAAAGGCTTAATCTTCGGCCACAACATCCTCCAAGCTGCTTAGGGTCACACCACCAGCTCAGCTCCTGCGTAGCTGCCAGCCAGCTCCGGAACAGGAGGGAGACATCAGGGCAAAAACGCTTTCCCCTCGTTCATGCCCAGCCCACTGTCTTCTATTTACAAAGAATAAACTAATATTTTCTGAATACTTAGTTTTTACCTGCAGGCTGTCTCCATGGACGTAGATCTGGGCAACAGGGTCACTGCGGATATAGATATTCTCTATCTTCTCTGGTGCAATATATTCTCCCTGAGCAAGTTTAAATATATGCTTTTTCCGATCAATAATTTTAAGAGTCCCGTTCTGTTAGGAGAAAGAAATGAGAGTTCCCAGAGAAGTTATTTAACCATGGAGACTCAGGAAGCAGCCTGCTTTTAACAAACAGAGCTCTTTAAATTGCCCGCGAATGCTTCGCTGGCACATCAAGCTCATTCTGCAAAATAAAACTTAATCCTCTGTAAAGACAGATCTGCTTGGAAATCTAAGTTCAGTACTTGAAAATTTACACGGCATAATACAACTGACAGCAGAACTAAGCGCCTGATCGGTACGCACAGGTAACCATTTCCCGATGTCTCCGGTGTGAAGCCAGCCCTCCCGGTCCAGCGCTTCAGTTGTCTTCTCTTCGTCTTTCAGGTAACCTTTGAAAACATTTGGCCCTTTCACACATATCTGCAAAACAGTCAGAGTCGCTGATAAACTATTTTGCTATTCTGCTGTAAATACCAACAAGCCAAATAGGAATTCACCAAAATGGAAATATTTTAAAGGCTGACTTAAGGACTGTGCTCTGTGAAACAGAACCGTATTGTGTTATAAAATTACCTATGGATTTTTTTCAAACAACCTGAAATATGAAGTAGGGAATGCAAAACTGATTTGCTTGAAGTTGATTTGCATTCGGCTTGCAGTTAAAAAACTCGAAGTTACTTCAATACATGTAATTTGTGTGCAATATAGAAATAAAAGCAATGCAGGAATCACAGCAATTCAGCTCTTCTTAGCTGAACTAATTAATTCAGTCTTAGCTGTTAAGGTAATCAGGCATGGCATTGGCTGGAAGTACTGCCACAGCCCCTTTTAATTAACACTTTGCTGCTCTATTGCTGAATTGACGTTTTCCTTCCCTGATTGTAATATGTAACACATCCGCAACCATGCACCTTGAAAAGGTAAAATGCTTCTATAGCTACAACTTAATACAGTGTTAGCTAGTGAGAATCGGATATAAGAATGTGAGTTGCTACCTCTCCTTCGCCTTTGGAAGCAAAATAATTCAGCTCTTCCACATCCTTCAATCTGATTAAGTTACAGGGCAAAGGGGCTCCTACGTGACCTGGAAATCAAAGTTATCAAGTCACTTGTTGTCTCTCCTGTAAAGAATACTTAGCATTTTATTATTAGTTTCTTGCACAGCTGTAGATACGCCGGGTGCTCTTGCAGGAGCTGTGTCTGTGGGTGGAAATCATGTCCTCAGTTAAGGTTTTGCACTGTTAAGACTAAATACCCGAACCTCCTATCTGGATATATGGAAACCCTGTTTTCAAACAAGTCAAAATACAGACCACATCTCCCATACCTGCAAGAGACTAAACCCTTTTTTAAGCTTTGCTCGTTGTGAAAGCACACGAAGCTCTGGACCCCCGTTGTTTTAATCACCCGGGAATACCAACCGCAGTGATGTTACGCTGAACACGCTTCCCCCCGCCCCTACAGTTTCTCCAAGGATGAAGTGAAGGCAACGTCTGCTGCAGCCGACAAGCACTGCCAGAGCGCTGCGGGGTGCGAAAGAGGCTGGTTTTCCCCAGAAGTAGCCACTTGGAAAAGCGGACCGGGAAGAGGAGTCGCAGCTGTGCGTCACAGCACTTCGTGTGCTGTAGCTCTCACGGGTTGAGGTCTCGTTTTGCAGCGGAGCCAGATCGAAGCGCACCGAGGATGAGGATGCGGCGTTGGCAGGCGAGGGGTGCTTTGCCCAGTGCTGGCCAGGGCATGGGCAGGGGGCCAGTGCGCAGCGAGTCCCAGGACACGCCAGTAACCGCAAGGGGCTGGTTTTGGTTTGAAGAAAACCAAACGGATGGCCACTTGTGCTGGGAGAAGGAAGCATGTGCCACGGAAAATCCGTGTTGGAAAGAGGGAAATGTTTAACTGGCCAGACCCATTAACGTCTGATGTCCAGGTTTCCTACTAGCGTTCAGTTGAATGAGTGTGATACCCATTTCAAAACGTTTTTATGAATACTGATTGATTATATTGAGAAATTAAGCCACGGTACTTGTACGTATTATCTGAATCTCGCTTAGTGCTACTTTTTATCTGATTTTGTCAAGATACAAAAGTTTTGAAAGCCTGAAACATATAAAGTACCGAGTAGTGGTGGATCTGTGTTCGAAGCCGGGGTTTGCTCACTAAGTACACGAATGTGTTAATCTTTTAATTGCTCCAGCATTTCATTCAAACAGACATTCTTTTAAATTCACGTCCAGTGCTCTAGAGAGGACTCACGGGGCCGGCAGTGCAGAGTGAGGGCATCACAAATAACAGCTCAAGCAACAATTCCAAGTCTCCCCAGGTGAACGTGCCCTGTCTATTTATTCTGGACCAACGATACTTTCAAGAACATTACATTTGCTGAAGATCATTCACACGGTGGCGGATGTTGCGTACCACCCTGTGATGTTACCGTCCAGGATTTTCTAAAGAAACGTGCATTTCTTTACGTTTGGAAGTGGTGGAAGAGAATCATTACCTGATGTCCAGTCACCTGGGGTCGTAAAGGTGCATCCAGCTGTGCATTCTGTTTGGCCGTAACCTTCATAAACCTGACAAAGAAACGGGGATCTTTAAAACAGCACAGATGATGTCACTATTACAGAACAAAATTCTAAGAGCTGCCTTCTGTTGGCGCAGCCCTGTGAGCTGATCCTGCCGGCTGCGATGCACGGGCACGCATTTAACACAGGGACGCTTTCCTTGGCTCTCTACACAAAACGCCATTTACACGACCGTGAATTACCACGGCTCTGTAGGGCTGACATTAGTGAGAAGCCAAGTTCAGCAATTAGCTTTTGAATCCAGAAGTGTGTTACTCTACGAGAGGAATTTATTAGAGCAGGAAAAAAGGTATTTTTGTGGGACATTTGGAAAACACACCTTTCAAATTTTCTTGGCCTGATTTTAGGCTCTTGAATGAGGCCTTTTAGTTGCCCTGGGCTCCCTAATCAAAGAGAAATAACGCAGTGCACATCTCAAGTGGGTTAAATTGCAACCTGAAGATTATCTTTCTCCATTTCTATATGGAATAAAACTCACCTAACGAAGTTCCTAGCATGTGTACAAGCACATTTAATTGCACATACCCAATTCAGCGCTGAGAGGCGGGTGGGATGAGTCTATGCTTTTTTTTTTGGCAGCTGCCCGCAGCGAAAGCAGCGCTTGCCCACTGTTCCCTTCCCACTCCAGCCCCACGGCTGCGGGAGCAGAGCTCCGGGGACACCGGGGCACTGCGTCTGCCCCGAGCCCTGCACCTGCTGTTGGACCGATCCCGGTAAAGCTGTCCTAAATGCAGTCCTGAGGCCCTAACCCATCTCCTTGCTTAAATGCACTGCACTTCCTAACTAATAGTAAATGAACACCTCCAGCAGCCGCGCGAGCCCACCTGGCATCCGAGGGCCGCACGGAGGAAGCCCAGGACAGTCGGAGACGCAGGGGCAGCGCCTGTTACTATCATGCGAACGCACCCACCGAGACTTGCCTGTTTGA
>VZSC01010788.1:20368-33804 GCA_013398225.1 Steatornis caripensis
GCCAGTAATTTGCTAACGTGTCATAGTGAAGTATACGTTAGTGTCTCCGCCTTTTCCTCAGACAAAATGGTTTTCTGTCACTGTTCCTGCATTTGCCAATGATTTTAGCACCTTCGGTTGGGGTTGCGTTCTGCTTGGTCATTAATTAAGTTGTATTTTGCGTAAGTCAGAGCCGAACATAGCCCGTATCATTTATACACATGCCGTTCACGAGCCTTTGAGTCTCAGACAAACTCTGTTGCCAAGGGAAGCCTCGTGTTTGTGGTCAATTGACACAGAAGGATGAGTTGCAGTGATTTTCAGAAGCTGTAGGTGTTTGTCTAAAGATGCGAATTAACCGTCTTCACTGCACATGCAACTGCAAACAGCAAACAGGCTGTAATTTGGGGAGAGGAGCAAGGCAGAAACGGGTCAAGGTTGGTCGAAATGGGTAGGCAGTGGTTGTGGAGCGGCTGTGGCTCTGCCTTCATCTAGCTTACTGCAGGCAGCCTGGCAAAGGACAGCCTTAGAGAACTCAAGGGTGGCACTGAAACAAATTTAAAGGCTTAATCTTCGGCCACAACATCCTCCAAGCTGCTTAGGGTCACACCACCAGCTCAGCTCCTGCGTAGCTGCCAGCCAGCTCCGGAACAGGAGGGAGACATCAGGGCAAAAACGCTTTCCCCTCGTTCATGCCCAGCCCACTGTCTTCTATTTACAAAGAATAAACTAATATTTTCTGAATACTTAGTTTTTACCTGCAGGCTGTCTCCATGGACGTAGATCTGGGCAACAGGGTCACTGCGGATATAGATATTCTCTATCTTCTCTGGTGCAATATATTCTCCCTGAGCAAGTTTAAATATATGCTTTTTCCGATCAATAATTTTAAGAGTCCCGTTCTGTTAGGAGAAAGAAATGAGAGTTCCCAGAGAAGTTATTTAACCATGGAGACTCAGGAAGCAGCCTGCTTTTAACAAACAGAGCTCTTTAAATTGCCCGCGAATGCTTCGCTGGCACATCAAGCTCATTCTGCAAAATAAAACTTAATCCTCTGTAAAGACAGATCTGCTTGGAAATCTAAGTTCAGTACTTGAAAATTTACACGGCATAATACAACTGACAGCAGAACTAAGCGCCTGATCGGTACGCACAGGTAACCATTTCCCGATGTCTCCGGTGTGAAGCCAGCCCTCCCGGTCCAGCGCTTCAGTTGTCTTCTCTTCGTCTTTCAGGTAACCTTTGAAAACATTTGGCCCTTTCACACATATCTGCAAAACAGTCAGAGTCGCTGATAAACTATTTTGCTATTCTGCTGTAAATACCAACAAGCCAAATAGGAATTCACCAAAATGGAAATATTTTAAAGGCTGACTTAAGGACTGTGCTCTGTGAAACAGAACCGTATTGTGTTATAAAATTACCTATGGATTTTTTTCAAACAACCTGAAATATGAAGTAGGGAATGCAAAACTGATTTGCTTGAAGTTGATTTGCATTCGGCTTGCAGTTAAAAAACTCGAAGTTACTTCAATACATGTAATTTATGTGCAATATAGAAATAAAAGCAATGCAGGAATCACAGCAATTCAGCTCTTCTTAGCTGAACTAATTAATTCAGTCTTAGCTGTTAAGGTAATCAGGCATGGCATTGGCTGGAAGTACTGCCACAGCCCCTTTTAATTAACACTTTGCTGCTCTATTGCTGAATTGACGTTTTCCTTCCCTGATTGTAATATGTAACACATCCGCAACCATGCACCTTGAAAAGGTAAAATGCTTCTATAGCTACAACTTAATACAGTGTTAGCTAGTGAGAATCGGATATAAGAATGTGAGTTGCTACCTCTCCTTCGCCTTTGGAAGCAAAATAATTCAGCTCTTCCACATCCTTCAATCTGATTAAGTTACAGGGCAAAGGGGCTCCTACGTGACCTGGAAATCAAAGTTATCAAGTCACTTGTCGTCTCTCCTGTAAAGAATACTTAGCATTTTATTATTAGTTTCTTGCACAGCTGTAGATACGCCGGGTGCTCTTGCAGGAGCTGTGTCTGTGGGTGGAAATCATGTCCTCAGTTAAGGTTTTGCACTGTTAAGACTAAATACCCGAACCTCCTATCTGGATATATGGAAACCCTGTTTTCAAACAAGTCAAAATACAGACCACATCTCCCATACCTGCAAGAGACTAAACCCTTTTTTAAGCTTTGCTCGTTGTGAAAGCACACGAAGCTCTGGACCCCCGTTGTTTTAATCACCCGGGAATACCAACCGCAGTGATGTTACGCTGAACACGCTTCCCCCCGCCCCTACAGTTTCTCCAAGGATGAAGTGAGGGCAACGTCTGCTGCAGCCGACAAGCACTGCCAGAGCGCTGCGGGGTGCGAAAGAGGCTGGTTTTCCCCAGAAGTAGCCACTTGGAAAAGCGGACCGGGAAGAGGAGTCGCAGCTGTGCGTCACAGCACTTCGTGTGCTGTAGCTCTCACGGGTTGAGGTCTCGTTTTGCAGCGGAGCCAGATCGAAGCGCACCGAGGATGAGGATGCGGCGTTGGCAGGCGAGGGGTGCTTTGCCCAGTGCTGGCCAGGGCATGGGCAGGGGGCCAGTGCGCAGCGAGTCCCAGGACACGCCAGTAACCGCAAGGGGCTGGTTTTGGTTTGAAGAAAACCAAACGGATGGCCACTTGTGCTGGGAGAAGGAAGCATGTGCCACGGAAAATCCGTGTTGGAAAGAGGGAAATGTTTAACTGGCCAGACCCATTAACGTCTGATGTCCAGGTTTCCTACTAGCGTTCAGTTGAATGAGTGTGATACCCATTTCAAAACGTTTTTATGAATACTGATTGATTATATTGAGAAATTAAGCCACGGTACTTGTACGTATTATCTGAATCTCGCTTAGTGCTACTTTTTATCTGATTTTGTCAAGATACAAAAGTTTTGAAAGCCTGAAACATATAAAGTACCGAGTAGTGGTGGATCTGTGTTCGAAGCCGGGGTTTGCTCACTAAGTACACGAATGTATTAATCTTTTAATTGCTCCAGCATTTCATTCAAACAGACATTCTTTTAAATTCACGTCCAGTGCTCTAGAGAGGACTCACGGGGCCGGCAGTGCAGAGTGAGGGCATCACAAATAACAGCTCAAGCAACAATTCCAAGTCTCCCCAGGTGAACGTGCCCTGTCTATTTATTCTGGACCAACGATACTTTCAAGAACATTACATTTGCTGAAGATCATTCACACGGTGGCGGATGTTGCGTACCACCCTGTGATGTTACCGTCCAGGATTTTCTAAAGAAACGTGCATTTCTTTACGTTTGGAAGTGGTGGAAGAGAATCATTACCTGATGTCCAGTCACCTGGGGTCGTAAAGGTGCATCCAGCTGTGCATTCTGTTTGGCCGTAACCTTCATAAACCTGACAAAGAAACGGGGATCTTTAAAACAGCACAGATGATGTCACTATTACAGAACAAAATTCTAAGAGCTGCCTTCTGTTGGCGCAGCCCTGTGAGCTGATCCTGCCGGCTGCGATGCACGGGCACGCATTTAACACAGGGACGCTTTCCTTGGCTCTCTACACAGAACGCCATTTACACGACCGTGAATTACCACGGCTCTGTAGGGCTGACATTAGTGAGAAGCCAAGTTCAGCAATTAGCTTTTGAATCCAGAAGTGTGTTACTCTACGAGAGGAATTTATTAGAGCAGGAAAAAAGGTATTTTTGTGGGACATTTGGAAAACACACCTTTCAAATTTTCTTGGCCTGATTTTAGGCTCTTGAATGAGGCCTTTTAGTTGCCCTGGGCTCCCTAATCAAAGAGAAATAACGCAGTGCACATCTCAAGTGGGTTAAATTGCAACCTGAAGATTATCTTTCTCCATTTCTATATGGAATAAAACTCACCTAACGAAGTTCCTAGCACGTGTACAAGCACATTTAATTGCACATACCCAATTCAGCGCTGAGAGGCGGGTGGGATGAGTCTATGCTTTTTTTTTTGGCAGCTGCCCGCAGCGAAAGCAGCGCTTGCCCACTGTTCCCTTCCCACTCCAGCCCCACGGCTGCGGGAGCAGAGCTCCGGGGACACCGGGGCACTGCGTCTGCCCCGAGCCCTGCACCTGCTGTTGGACCGATCCCGGTAAAGCTGTCCTAAATGCAGTCCTGAGGCCCTAACCCATCTCCTTGCTTAAATGCACTGCACTTCCTAACTAATAGTAAATGAACACCTCCAGCAGCCGCGCGAGCCCACCTGGCATCCGAGGGCCGCACGGAGGAAGCCCAGGACAGTCGGAGACGCAGGGGCAGCGCCTGTTACTATCATGCGAACGCACCCACCGAGACTTGCCTGTTTGACAGCAGGAGAAAACAACAGAAAGCATCACAAATTACCGCAGATGGCAAAACCAGAAGCATCCACGAGTCTTGCTTATACAGAACTTGCACAAAATGCTCTCTCTAGAATAGCTGCAGCTGTGCTATGGAAATATGAACTTGCTCCCAATCTTTCCTTAGGGATAAAAAGCCAGCTAAACCTTAAAGGCAGTAATTTTCCCGCTCGCAGGTAGAAATAGTGTCCCAAGAAAAAAACCATTGGACGTACGGGGGCGGGAGTCCCACGTCTGCAGGGCGAGCGGCTCGGTCTCGACTCCCGCGGCCGCCGGCGCCCGGGCAGGCTGCAGAGCGGCGGGGAGGCAGCCTTGGCCTGCAGGAAGCACAGCGGGCTCTCGGGAACTGGAGGGTAAAAACCAGATTCTTCCCTCCCCTCCGCTTTGCTTATTCGCACCTCGTGGTTTTCAATGAATTGGCTCCCAAGCCGTCTAAAATAACGCTGCCCCTTCTTTAAGGCAGATGACCTTCAAATACTTGTGGAGGGCGCTACACCAGCCCCTGTGCCGCATTTTGCTTCTTTTTTCCTCCCTCTTCATTTCCTTTTTCTTACTCTAAAAGCAAATAGAAAACCCAGCACAAAGGAAACAACTCCTGACTGAGTCTGAGTGTCTCGCCAGATCCTGAGTCAGTGCGCAGCCCGGCTCGCCTCATGTCTGCACTCCCGTCAGCGCCGTGTGAGCTCTGCTGTCTTTGCACGCTGAGGACAACTAATCCGTGGGTGAAAAGTACAGTCAGTTTCTTTAGTTAAAAGTAAAGTGAAATGCCTCCAGATAAGTTATCCAATTAAAAAAATGAAGTAACAGAGCCTCCCGGAGTAGCACAGCACCCAGAAAACCTGGTTTCAAGCCAATTTAATCCTTTTTCCCTGAGGACGTCGGGCACACAGCACAGCATTCTGATTTCTTTGCCCTGTTGCTAAGCCGTGATTTACACGTGCATTATTCCCTACATCCTTATTCTTGTTTTCCTGGGGGAAAAAAAAAGCAGTTTTGAATGCGCCCAGTTGAAACCCAACCCTAAATCCAATCGTACCTATGGAGAACTTGCAGAAAACTTTGGAGCACCGTCTCTTTGACCATACTCCTCTTTTCATGACCACCTTCCTGAATTTCATCCCCAGTGAGAGGAGAGAGGAGTGGGTTTGATGCCGTCCTCTCCTCTGCCTGTCGCTGGGCGAAACCGTTTACCCATGGGGCACGGGCAGAGCCCACGGAGGGTGCCCAGGCCCCGCAAGGCAGAGCACCCAAACACCAAAGGAGGTGACAGCAGCTCTGGTGTTGGAGGCTACGATCCTGCTTCTGGGCGACTTCACCCAGCAGAGGGCAAATGCCTCCGCGCCGCAGCACGTCCCTCCTCGGTGCCTGTGCAGGGGCACAGCTTGTGTCCGAGAGCCGCCAAAACCAGGCACTACTCTGCAAGTACGTGATTTCTCGGTGCTGCCGAAGGAGGCGTGTGGCAAAAGCCGTCTTAGGCTGCCTCGCGTTTCACCCTTCCCCTATGGAAAACTATCCCTAATGGAAGTGAAATTTTGGCATCTTACGCGTGGTGTTTAAAAATAAATACGTAAATAAAAATAAACATGGCAAAAGTTAACGCAAAAGTTGGCGGAATAGCGAACTGTGTTCCATTTCCTTTTTCTGTTCAATTTTTCAGTCTCCCATTCGCTAGTGAGTAGCAACTGCTCATCATCAGGCGAGCAGACCACACCGCTGTTAAGGAAAACCCGTGATTGCTAGAAGAAATGACAGTTCTTTGACTTTAGACTCACTTCTTAAATTCCTTACCTGTATTTTATTAAAGAAGAGTTTATCCCACAAGCTGTCGTTCCTAATGATCCCGTTTCGAACTTCAGCCTTCTTCCGTTTCGCAGCAAATTCCAGAACCCAGCGCTTGAGGGACGTGTCCGCCTGGCTGAAGATCTGCCGGAGCGCGGGGTGGCGGGCAGCGCAGCACCCGAGAGAGAGAAAACACCAACAGCTCTTCTTACCGTTACAGCTACGCAGTTCTGGCGGTGCCAGGCAGGGTGTAGTTATGTTAGCGGTACCGTTAAACAAGGCTGCGCTAGGGTTTCGTTAGTGGGAGAGGGGGAAGGAGTGGTTTGTTTCGCTCCATTTGCTATTGTACATGTTGTTCCTTTGGGGAAAAAAAAGAGGGTGACGGTGCGGGGTTTGACTCGATTTACAGGACTGCTATTTCTGAGTGGTTTCCGTGATAGGATTCAGCGGAATCATGCAGTCGGAGCAACTAGGAAAGAGCCACTGGAATATTAGAGCAGTTACCAGCGCCGGCTGATGAGCTGATGGGGACTGCGTTTACCTGAGCTTAACCAGACTCCAGCACAACTACACCTCTACAAACAAGAAACCCCCGGTGCCCGTCCCTCTCGGGAGGCACCAGAGCCCCTGATCCAACAGTTCTGACCTTGGGGAAAAACTAAATCAGTAGCTTGTGCTTCAGCTCGTCTTTAGAGGACAAGTCTTCTCAGGGATAAACATTCCTAGCTGGTCAAACAGATTTAACATGATGATCAGGCACGTCTGTCTGAAATACCATTCAAGGCCACCTCCTAGTTTTAAGGATTCCTAGATCCAAAAGCCAACCTCACATTTACGCCACCTAAATCCTCATATTCTTTTTGCAGTGCCCGATTTTGAGCTGTCATTGCCGCCAGAAAGAGAGATTCAAGTTCCAGAACTGGTTGAAGGGCGCAAAAAAGTCCTGGCGAGCCCAGGTTCGACTGGTGTTCCTGTGATAAAAAAATCCCTCGTCTCTGGAAATGTCTCTAGCAAGCTCCGTGAGAACAGGGTAAGGGCTGACGCAGAGGGGTTTCACATAGCCGCGTCTGCAGCCTGTGTAAATCGGCATAATACAGACTTACAGACTGAAGCAGCTGTACCAGTTACACAGGGTAAGAATGCGTTTGCAGCAAGGCAGAAACAATACAACCCGCTCAGGAAATCTCCACGACCAAGGGAATCCTTTCAGATAAGTACTAAAGGGACACAGAACTCGATTACCACAAAAAGAACAAAATCAAACTCACCTTATCGTACATCCTGTTCAACAGCCGCGGCACGACGGGGAAGATGGTTGGACGCAATGCTTTCATGTCGTCAGATAAGAGACGAATATCTCCCTGAAAAAACCCAATCCGCCCTCCGTGGCAATACACGACAGACTGACGGGAAGAAAAAAGGAACACGTGTAACCCCTTTGCTTGCAATTCCCATGCCACAGCATCCCTCCCAAGCGCAGAATTCTACTTTCAGTAGGGCAAAAAGCGGGGCTTTAGAAATATATATGTAAACGTAACCATAAATTTTGCACTGAATAGAAATATACGGATAGTTCCGGGCATTTTTCAGTGCTGGCAATTCAGCATGCGCCAAATATGCCACTGTTTCTGGAAGAACAAGGAACCAAGGCTTCCAGAGGGGATTTCCCTTCATCCCCTGCGTACGGGGATGGAGAAGTCCGAGTTACGGTCAGATTCTGGATCTGAACTTCTCCTCTGAAGCCCAGGCCTACCATAGGAGCTCTCAGCGTGAGGACCTATTGCCGATAAAGAAACGCGTATTAAGAAACATTGTGAAACACTGAGCGGCAGCCGATTTTTAGATGTTAATACTTTAGTTTTGTTTAAATACAACAATACGGACTACGTTAGCAATACAGTGCCTGATCCTGTATCCCAGAAATAGAAGCCCACTTCATAAAAGGCGCTTTACTCGTATGGAAACTACAGACCCAGAAGTTTCGTACTTGGCAAGAAAACAGGCCGCTTTAACCAGAGCGGAGCAGAGCTGGATGCGCGGGATCGGGCAGGGCAGGCTGCCTGCAATGAGCTAACTGGCAGCCGAGTGGCACTCAGTAAGCCCGCAGAGGACTAGTCACTAACTTGGTAATACTGGCATCGTATCGCTCGTGATCCTGCTGGAGAACGTCCGGAGATCAGCATCCCTACCCCTATTTTAGAGCGCAGGCAGGAGAAGGCGTCCTCAGCAAAGCGCCCGCGATGCCGGGAGCTGAACCCAGCCTTCCTGAGCCCGGGCCAGCGCGCTCGCTTTTCTGAGCTCTCCGAGGCCCGCACGGAGAACCTCAGCTCCCTTTGCTGTACTAAAAATTCCTCAAGAGACGCTCAAGTCTTTTTGTGCTACTCCTAAAAGTCTGTAATGCCGACCGGCGTGCTCTCGCTGCTTTGTCAGCCAGCTAGAGACTGCCTCCGTCGACTGAAACCGCAGGAATTTTATACGCGTGATGTGGGTTTAACAAACATCACGCTGCCAAATCTGTGTTTTACACCGCACGTGCACTGGATTTTTTTTTTTTTTTAAATGGAAAACAGAACCAGCGCGCTCACTGGGAATTATAAAGAACTACTAGAAATTTCTACCTTTGCAGAATGTACCTGTTTAATTTTAACTGTAAGTACCGGGAACTAATAACGGTCGCTAAAACTAGGGAAGCTGACACAGTGCTTGCTGTTCAGAACGCTTTTGAAAGCGACTGCGTTAACCCCTTCTGAAAAAACCTTTATACTAATGAGCTTTTTCAGCAGGGAGGACAAACCTGAGCATCCTTCGGAGGCCTGACCCTTTCGATATGGCAACATCCTGTGGAATCAGCTTATTTCAAATGTTTGTAATTTTTTTTTCCCCCCCATCAGATGACTTTTTAATAACTATTTTCTTGTTTGCTGGCAAGGCAGTTTGCCTGAATAGCGCTGGTGTACTGCCCAGCTTGCCTTTTAAAATTAGGCTTACGAGCGAAGAGAGGCTGGGCTGTAATTCTCCAAATCTTTCATGGACTTTCACTTCCAATTTGCAAGTGTTTTAACAGGGCGGAATACATTATTTCTGGCACAGGCGTTACTAAGGAGTGGGAGGCTTATATTCGGATGCTAGTCTGACTCAAAAAGTGTGCTTTCTTCACATATCGGATCAGCTTTTTGTTCGCGGCTTCTCGGGCCGGCATCTCATCTGACTCGCCCAACGCACCGACTGCAGCACAACTCATCGCCCGTCTTTTCGGAAAAAGAGACGTGAAAAGTCAGTCCTGCGGGCCGGCACGAGTTAGCACCTCCGTTCGCCATGCTTTCCTGGCTTCCAGTTAATGCCCACCGTACGCTGCCCTGCCAGGAGGATCACGTGTGCCACACCACCACCCGAGTTTCCTCTTTCTCAGCGTCTGCAAGGTTTTTTTGCAGATCTGGTTATCTACGCAAGAAGAGGGTTTCAGCTGATGGAGGAGATGGCACGGAATTCTTTTTCCTCCCGTGATACCTGATCCTATAGTGCTTTGAAAAGCCGCCCCCAAAACCGCACAGGCTTCTGCTCACTGACGAAGGGCCGTTTTCCAATCTCAGAGCCGCCGGCGCGAGCTGGGAGAGCTTGGGAAACTCTCTGGGAATCGCTCTGGGCTCACGGCCGTGTCAGCGACACTAGGCCGGGCCCTGGTGTTATGCATGGGACACTTCTGGAGTACAAGCGTTTTTTTAGTGCTACAAGGTATCGCTGGTTATTTAGTATTTTATTCTATTTATTTTTTTTTGGCGTGGAAAAAAGAGGATTTCCACTGACACTAGGACCTTACCTGTACCATTCTCTCAAACATGTGTGCTAAAGGCAAATAGGAAATGTGTACATCCTCACAAGTAGGAGACCACTGACTCTGGAAGAAAACACAAGGAGCCCCACGAGGCCTCGTCAGTTCGGGCAGGTTTCTTACCTGTATAACTCTTTCAAACATGTGAGCCAGAGGCAGGAAGGAGATGAGCACATCGTCCTGTCTCGGAAAGATCACTTTCTGCAGGTGAAGGGCATGGGAGACAGAAAGGAAAGAAACACTGACAGGAAGACAACAAGAAAGTCATAAAACAATAAAAAGAAAAACGGCACCAGAGGAGCAAAAGGGTAAAGATTGTCGAGAGAGGAAGGGAGCAGCGTACGAGGTGAAGCGTTAAGCCACAGCACCAATGAAGCTCGGTTAGCAGGAGGAGTAAAGAGCACGGAGATGTACACAGAGGGCAATGGTGAGGTCTCTCCACGGCAGAAGGCGTATCGTAGCCACCCAGCTCACGCTGGAAACAGAGGCTCACCCTGACAGAGAACCCAGTTTTTATCCACTGCTTTTTACCGCGAGCTGCTGAGACCGCGCTTCGCGCTCTCAGGCGCGCGCAGACCTGCAGGACCCTGGTGCAAACCTGCGGGAGCCTCCGGAAGGCGGCGGGGCTCCACAGGCACGTCGCTTTTCCACATTGCGCAGAGCCCAGCAGAGATTCACGGTGTTACTGGAATCAAAGCTGTAGACTTTTTCTTGGCCTTAGGTTAATCATTGATTTGAATCAGAATACGTTGGGAAAATTAATGATTTTTTGCAGCTGCAAAAATTAATGACTTCTGTTAGCGTTTCTCATAATTTTAAGTGATTAAAATGTGATTTTAAGGGCGTTACCGCTGCCCCACAGACGGGTGCAGTGGGGAAAAAGAAGGCTGGACAAATTATGCAAAAAATAAAAGTGACCACGGTCTTCCATTTGCCAAGGTTTAAATTCTGTCTTGCAGGCTGGCATAAGCAAAGGCCCCCAGAGCCTTCCCTGATCCATGCCCCGAAAGAAAAGCAGCCTTTCTACCTGCATTTCCAAGGGTAAGGCTTGCCGTAATATTACGGATTAGAAAAACTGAAAGCACGAACACCTTGCACCAAGGCGGGCGGTTAGTGGAAAATGGGTATAAAATCTCTGAGCTCGCAGTACCAGCAGTTTATACCCACTTTGCATCTCCACTGCTGTGACAGCATGGATAGTCCACGGCCTGGGACACGGCCGTGGATGGAGGCGCAGGAGTTTCTTCCTCGGGGAATGTCTTATCGAAGGTAAATCTGGGCAAGACAGATTTGGGTGCGCCCTCCCAACCATTACCTAGCGAAGTCAAACACGATTGACCACGTGGGTGTTTTCAGCATCCCGTTTCGTATTATTTTGTGTGTCAGCCTGAACTAAGCCGTTAGGGCCTGCAGATCTATTTATACATTATTTCAAATTGGCTTCATTTTCTGCAAGCGCAGTAATGCAAAACCATTAGCATCACTAGCCAGGCTCCTTTTTGTTTGCACGGCTTTAAGTGCCCAGACGAGAAATGATTTGGTTTTAAATTGGACCAAAACGATGACACTGAATAGCATTGGCACAGCCGTCCAGCTAGATGTGAAAATGAAAACAGCTCCTTGGCATTTGAGAACAACCGCATAATAAAGCTCTAGGTTCACTTCAAAACATGTTCCATTTATAAAAATCACTGAACTAAGCAAAACTGGCACAAGAGTATGTAAACAGCAAGCCTGCAGTACTTCTCAGCTTTAGGTACTTTTCTCTTAATCATTGACACCACTTTCAAGTATTCTGCACTTTGCTCGATTTCATCGCTGTGGTTAGTCAGTGCCCGAATCGTGCGGGCTGGCTACGGGCATTTACACTCTCGCCAACCCCACTCTGGCGACAGGAGCTATTGAATTTACAGCCCTCACACTGGACTTAGTCTNAGTATGTAAACAGCAAGCCTGCAGTACTTCTCAGCTTTAGGTACTTTTCTCTTAATCATTGACACCACTTTCAAGTATTCTGCACTTTGCTCGATTTCATCGCTGTGGTTAGTCAGTGCCCGAATCGTGCGGGCTGGCTACGGGCATTTACACTCTCGCCAACCCCACTCTGGCGACCGGAGCTATTGAATTTACAGCCCTCACACTGGACTTAGTCTCAATGTGATACATTGGAGAATAATCAGTGCGTCCCATTGCCGTCAGTGAACACTAAATCCATTCCTACGGGCCGGTCCTGGAAGATGCCGAGTTCGCTCGGCTCCCTCTAAATGAATTCTTTTCCAAAATCAGCGTTCCTGCCCTTTGAAACTCGGACATATCTATGCATCAGCTCTCATTTGTGCCTCTCCCTGCCTCTGAAGCCACCGACAGCTCCATGCCGCGAAGCCCGAGGGCTCGCTTAGGGCAAGGTGCTGTACTGGCAGTTCGTACTGCAGGTTACTGCAGTCACAACCCTCCAAACACTTGAACGTACGAGTTCAGCGGGGTTTCTCGCACCACGTGTCCAAGTTTCTTTACAACACTGGTCTGGAAATCTCAGAAAGTACAAGGATTAGGATAATAAGACTGCAGTATTTTCAGCACCAACAGTAAGACCAGCAAGGGGTATAAGGGAACAAATTGTGCATCCCGTGTGTACGTTGCTGCTTTCTAGAACTGTCTGCTTACTACAAAAATAGATTCTTTATATTTGATGGGTACAAGCTGCACATAACCCTCAGCACGTTGTGCCAAAGCAACTCGGCTTCCTGTGTTGGTTCTAAATGCGAGTCTACACGTGGCACAAAACATGTTATACGTGTGCTTGGCCAGCGCTATGCTTCTTTAGAAATACGTGTAATGGGAACCAAGATACACTTTGATGTCGATGAAATGAACCGTTCTCGTAAAAATGCGTATGTTCCCTTACATACACACTTCATATGCAGAAAACTTTCAAATAAGTGAGGACCTTCTGTGGGCATCGTTAGAAGCGGAGCCCGTACTCTTTTTCAAGCACCAGTTGCAGCTGCACAGGGCTCGTTTGCTTTCCTAATTGTTTGAAAGGACTTAATTGATTTACAGGAGCCAGAGCAGCTCCTCAGAAGCACTTTGAGCCCTACAGAGCCAGGGAGCCAGTGCTGGAAAGGGGATTTAATGCCCCCCGGTGCTGTAAGCTCAGACTTGCTCCCATTTCCGTGGATTTGGCCCTCCGAGTAAGAGAAATTTCACCTCTTAACTGCAGGAGCACATTTCCAGCCCACGCAGGGACACAGCTTAACCCACACGCTCTGCACATGGCAACAATCTCTAAATCAGGGTATTCACCTCTGTTACTTTCAAAAAGCCTGAAAAATCAGCAACCACGTTCCCATGAGTCAGCATAGCACCTTTGGGGTTTCCTGAAAGGAAACAAAGAGTGATTTTAAAAGATGAGCCAGCAGGTCATTTCCAAAAGCTTAACCCCCCCCCCCCCCCCCCCCC
>VZSC01010788.1:33920-53079 GCA_013398225.1 Steatornis caripensis
CCCCCCCCCCCCCAAACAACAAAACAAAACAGGAAAAGGTTAAAATATTCAGTTCTGGTTTTGAATTTTAAAACTGAGGTGATCTGCAGTCATTTCTGTGCGGTAACATGCACCAGAACCCCTTATTGCAATCCTCAGAACGTAACAAAATCATGCCGTAAACACAGTAGAACGTGAATATTTCTATTGGAGACTCTGAACAACCGCTCCCACCAGAAATGGCCCAACTGCAATTCATGAGAGCGCTCGGATGGAGCCGCTTGATGAGCACGGCCATCAGACCTGGCTGGCTGTTCCCAGCCTCTCCAGGTAGGATTTATTTCATACAGATCTTGCCTAAGAATGATCCCCAATCCCAACGAACCCCATTTAAAAGGCTGTTAAAGTCTCACTTAGCCAGCGCACTGGATAACTTGAATAGTGCGGAGAACAGGTAACACGGTAAAAATTAGGCTACAAGAAGACCCTGTGAGACCGCAATTAAGGGAAGTCATTAATACTGTCAGGAGCAGGGCAGAGGTGTCCTGGAGACAGCACCGAACCCATTAAGGAGCCGGCAAGGCCCCCGTGTTGTGTCCCAGTGCCCATGCGGGCACCTCCGCGCCGTCGCTATTTGCTTTTTCACCCTCTTTTCTCTTCTGAGCTGAGAACCCTCCTTCACCCTGTGACACAGCTTTTGCATTTCCTATCTGTTCGCACGCCAAAACGCGGGGTTTGTTAAACAGCAAACGCGCAAGGCTGAAACGGGCGAGCACGCAAACCTGAGCAGAGGGTCGCGTTCGAAGCGCCCTGCCTGCAGCGCTGGCACGCGGGGCTCTGCATGTCCTCCCGTCGCAGCACTGTCCCTTTTCATCACCTCGAAGGGTTTACAAGGTGTAGCTCAGCTCGAATTAAGATTACAGAGGCAGCCTCTCTCTCCAGCGTGTTTTTAAGCAGATTGTTTTAATTCGATCACACCACTGCAGCGTAGCTCCTGCTACGCCGCGCGGAAGCAGATCAGAGGAGCTTTACCTGCAGGTACCCCGCGCGGCCCCGGCACGGCGGGCCCAGGGATGTCCCCAGGAGCTTTGCAATGCCGTTGCAGTCAATGATGGATGCAACAGCGTCGCAAGACTGTAAATCAGCCAGAATTTCATTCTGGCTTCCCCAGATTAGGAAGCGGCAACGGCGTTTTGTGAATCAGTTTCAGCACAGGAAAATCCGCTTAATCCTTTCTGTTTCGGGGCAGTTTGGAGGCTGCGTCACTGGCAGCCCTTCGGTGCAGGCGCGCGCCCACGTGGCACAGCCCGGCTCAGGCCCTGCCAGCTTCACCGACATCGCTTCTACCCAGCCTCTCAAATAGTTAAATAAAGGCCCAAACAAAAGTAGGAATTATTGCACGCGTTTATTGCGCTGAAGGACATTTTGAACACAAAAATCACCGAAAATCCGCATTTGGTGTTCCAAGTGCCTTTGAGTAATTCAGTCCCAAATACTTGCAGATGACCGCAGTGCGCAGGGGCCTGTTGTGGTCTCACTTACGCTCGTCCTCATCCGAAGCTCAGGGGTGAAGCTAAGGCTGACACCTCCGCCAACCACAACTGCTCCTGTCCTGACGCGTTGTACAGACGGGCTCGCAGGCACCGGCTCAGCCAGGCGGGTTCCGTTTCGAGGCGCTTGCTTTCACAGCTGGGTGCACACGTGGATCCAGACGCCAAAGAGAACTCCACGAGCCGACGACGGTTGTAAGCACGTGCCAAAGACCCAGAAACCGCTCGTGTTAGTTTAGTTGTGTCTAGCCAAATAGGCGCGCTCGGCCCCTGCGGCGTTGCACAAGCTTCTCCGCGTCGGCACCCGGCAGGTCGAATGCCGGCGGAGAAGGTGTGCTCAGAACTGGTTTGGAAATTCAAAACTGCGCCCTCCGGCTATACCAACGGCAGATCTGGCTCCTGCACCTTGACACAGCTCTTCAAAATTTTTTTGGAAGATTTCTCAGGTGCTTTGAGCCCTCGGACTCATTTACTCGCTCCACCTCTGACTTTCTTTTTAATGCAAATCCAGTTCCTCTGTCCAAGTCACCTGGAAGCAGTGTGAACATCTCGGCTCCTTCCGCCACGTCCTGCCCGCGGTGGGTTCAGCACCCCAAGCAGGCTGTGGTGTTAACGCTGTCAAAGCGGAGCTCAAAGCAGAGCAGCAGCGCTAGAGCCAGGGCAGCCTTCATGAGAAATCCCGAACAAACCGTGCTGCCGCAGGGGTGCTGCAGCTTTTTGGGCTGGGGGATTCCTGTAAATTTGGACCTTCTTTAGCAGTTCTGTCTTAAGAGTTAAGCCAGCAGAGCAGCTGCCCCCGTCGCTACGAGCCCTTTCCCAGGTTTACCACTTCGAGAGGAAAACAAGGTTGGCAGTGACAGTGCATTCCTTTTGTAAAAAGTCGGTGCCACGTGTGTACCACCGCTCTCAAGTTTGAGTTTCCCTGTAAAGACACAGCCTTGTGAGCGTCCTGTCATGGAGACGGGTGCGCTGCGATCCCGGTCAGTTAATAGCCCAGGCAGGGCAGTTTCTCCGTATCTCGGTGCCACGCTGGTTTGACAGTTCTCACAAGCAACAGAAGAACCTTTTCCGCGTCACTAAATGGGTCTTTCAAGAAGCAGCTCTAGCACTACTACTACTACAGCACGGTGGCGTGATCCGTCAGCATTTTGGGATGTAAGCGCTTCCCTCCCTCCGGGAGCCGCCGGCAGTCAGGGATGCGCGCTGGCAGGCTGGGAGAAACCACTGGGAAGCAATTTTTATGCCATCGGTTAAGGGTGGGTCCTGGAGAAAATGATAGTTTGCTTCTCCAAAGTAGCCAGCGTGAAAACTGGTATCCTGATGGTTTGGGGACATCCGTGTGCCTTTGGCCCGTTTGTGAGTGCTGATGATTCTCGGTACAAAAATGAAAGCTGGTCTCGTCACCTGAGCTCAGCAACCTCAGTCTCTCCCGTCAGCCTGTGGGGGCATTTGGAGATCTGATCCTATCGAAGAAAAGCACAGATTAAAGTCCACTTCTGGGGTTTTTTTTTATAAACGGCTAAAACTGTTTCCAATTCTACAATTTCCAAGTTACAAACCCGATAGCGAAGATCGGTTTCACAGCACACAAAAATATTTAGAGCCCTTCAGAGCTGAAAAAGCATTTGTGAACATACCCATTGGAAGAAAATTCTAAATCTGGTCATTAAAAATATCCTAATGTGGTCTATACAAAAAGCCAAGCCTTTTACATCAAAACACAACCTGGAAAACAGACCGGAGTGTTGATGCAACCCCTGGAAAAGCCAGAAAGGGATGTGCAAAGTCCTCCAGCAGCAGAGGACGGGGCGGTGGTTCACAAAGCATTGCTCTGTGAGAGTTTAGTTCGCAGGTGATTTGCAGAATTTGAAATCTCTGCTTTGGGTGGGGGAAAGCAAATGAGCTCCCCGATTGTCCTGTTTCTGTAAGTGCAGGCATGTTCCCAAGAAAAGCACAAAGTCAGAAGCTGGCCCATGATCGCATTTGCACGTGAGGAAAGAAAATCATAAAACTGTTCTCTATTCAGAATTTCTCGTTTAGAAATTCAAAATATCAACGAAAACGTGACTTGAAAAAATAATTGCTCTGCACTTTAAAATCCACACAAAGAAATTGTGCCCCGCGGTATCTGTAGGCGCGACTCCTCTGGTTTCCTACAAGTCTCATTTGCGCCTGCCCACTTTGCACTGGCACAGCCGGTGCTCGCAGCCTACACGGCGGTGACGTCCGTATCCTACGCTGGGTTCAACCTTTTCCTTTTCGGAATTCCCACTGCTGAGACAGAGCAGAGTCACAGGCTCCTTTCCCACAGTGCCCTGCCTCGGGTATTCTGAAGCGCACAGAACTAAGAATGACGCATGAAGGTAAACAACCCAAAGGCTTTTAATACACTTTGAGTTTGTACTTGGAGTCGATCAAGCAGTTGCCTACCTGATCCGCAGTACAAGTCTTCTCCAGGAGGTGGAAGATGAAGACGTCCCCTCTTGCTCAGCCTGATCTGCAGGCGTTGCACTCCGCAGGTTGAGCAGAACAAGCAACTCCCTCCTTGGAGGGCAGCTTGGTGTCAAGCGGCATCTTCTGCTTGCCTAAGTGAGTGGAGGCCAAATCGAGGATGCTTTGGGGTAGGACCAAGCAATCGTGAGAGCACAGGTGAACCTGGAAGAGCCGCTCCCGCAGGCCCTGGAGCACGGTCCTTCCCCGCAGGGAAGCATAAAAGCGGCTTCCCAAGCAATCACGCCTTGTGCGTCTGCACTGTCTGCCTGTACGGCTTTTTGGTAGATGTTGCAGAGGTCGAGTTCCCGAGAACACGAAATTCCTGCGTGCTGTATGAAGACCAGGGTCCCGAGAGAGGAGAAAGCACTGCTTCTGCTAAGAACGGGCAGGAAAGTGATGCTGCTTGTCCTCTCCAAGCAAAAGGGGCCAGCAGCACGCGAGCACCAGCAGCGTGGGCTGCCCTGGCTTGTCCCGGAGCCCGCCCCGGCACACGGCGCCCCAGGGCCAGCCCCAGGAGATGGGCAACAGGCGAGCACACTGAGGGAGAGACGGCGGTGCTGAGGGCGTTGGTGCGGCTGGGGACATTGGTCTGCTTAGGATACAGAGGGTGGAAAGCTGTGGACCTGCACTTCGGGTTATTTTTGTAAACATCTGCAGAAGATAAATACCAGTCAATCAAGCGCTTCGCAACGACGCTGCAAAACGGGAAGGAGAAATAGGGGCAGATTTCCAGACAACTGCAAAATCGTACTGCCAAAGCATATGTCAGGGAATTCAAGTGAAAAATAAATATACCATTATTTTTAATTGGCCATCTACGGAAATGTATATACATACATATTCTCAAATATTAAAAATGCATAGAAAATATCATTGCCATATCAGTGTAACAGCATGTTTGCACGTACTGAGGTGGCATTAATAATTAATTTGATAATCTATTCTAACATTTCGAGATTAAAATGCCTCTTCTTTTACCTGTAGTGCCACTAGTAAAACAGACAATTGATAGATCTTCAGGCCGAGGAGGCTGGAAATACACAAGGAGCATAAGAAAATGACATCAGTCAAATGGAGAAGGGTCAACGCTAGGCTGTTGTCACTGATTAAACTTAAAGACTGTATTTCAGCTCTGCCATAAAAAGCTTTCATTCCCCTTGGCAAATATAAAAGACCATCCTAAAACTCTTTTTATCCGGTTTCTCCAGTTGATGCAGACTCTATTTCTCCCTTATGTTTTGCTTCAGCTGCAATAAGGGCATGCTTTAGTGCAAGAAGTCTTTGACGGAATATTTGTGTCTTGCAGTTAGTATTTTCAAAGACACCCTCTACACCTGTAGGCGTGTGGGAAAAGTTGAGATAATTTACAATTTCCAGATAAATTCTGGAAACACGCGTTTATCCACAACAGGAGACAACCTTCCGAAGCTGCCGATTGCTCCTTTTTCCAGCACTATCCCCGTATGCTCAGCACCACTGCGTGCGTGTGCTGTTTTGGGTCACCAATGAAGAAATAAGCAGCCTGAAAAGCAGAGACTGCTCTTGAAAGTTTTGCGTGAGTATGAGCAGCCAGTGAAAACATATCACTGCCGCTTTCCAAAAACATCCCAGAGAAATACTGCCAAGTAGTGTTTCTGAGCTATAGAAACCCCCACCGGAAAGCCAAGGGTGCAAACACATCCCCCCGCCACGGTGCCACCTGGGTACGGTAGTGGAAGCAGTGTGGCTTAACAATGGCATTTAATTACTGTCCCATTAACATGTTCAACAGGGATGAGCTATCATCGCAGCTAAGCGTCCCAGGCAGAGGGTATGAAGCAAATCCCCTCTCCAGCGGGTGGTATCGACAGCCCCGGGGCCCCGCCACTGCCTCCCATGTGGAGAGGGGGTCCGGGAGCACTGCCCTGAACACACGCAGGCTTCCTTCTGCCCTGAGCAAACCCTTCCCTCTCTTATCAGTGAAATAAATGTAAAACAGTCAAGCACAAGTGGGAAAAGCAGCGTGCCAACACTCACCACAGGCACATGCCGGCTCTCACGGCCGCAGTCCTGAAAGAGAATAAAGTAACGAAAATTATTTCCGCTTTAATTCCTGGAGTGTAACCCCACTTGCTAATGATCTGCAAACCGCTAAGGGAGAGTGTGAGCTAGAGCAGAAAAATTTGTGGCTAACACTTAGGCCATCTTTTCTAGCCAAAGTTTCCTGCGTCAACTGCAATGCCGTCCTTGGATTCCAAGCAGTGCTTGGGTTGGTTGAGCTGCATCCAGGCTGTTTCATAAAAGCGTGAGGGTGTAGGCTTACACGTAGGAGGACAGTGTCTCGATCAGCAACCGCCCTTCCCAGGCCTAAGCAGCAGCTGATAACTTATTTGAGCAGGAAGGAGTGAAATGTTGTCTCCTACCAACAAGGAATAACGCTAAGAGGCTACTGCACCGAGCATATTACCGGCGACAAGCTGCTCTTTTGTGCTCCCCACACACCGAACCCACCACGCAGTTCACAAATCCTCGCATATTTTACTGTCTTCTTACAGAAACGACAAAATACAGTAAAAGGAGAGGGAGAGCAAACTTACCTCCACCTCCTGCATGGTCTGGATGCGAACCCCACAGCACCTCCCTCTCTCCGTCAGCTCCTTCTCAAACGGGTCCATCAGGATGATGGAGCTCAGACCCGGCGTTTCGCGCCTCTCCACGTGGTCGAGGAGTATTCTGGCTTTTTCAGGTTTGTCACAAATGACTGTGGAAATGTCAGCTGGAAGAAAAACAGCCAAACGAGTTGTTTTCAGTAAACCGATTTTAATGCAAGACTGGCTGCTGGCTGATAGCTCACTTGGTATCAGTACTGATACTCACTTCAGGCTAACATCAGAAACCCTAGAATATAAACACACATTTCTCTTAGAAAATTACTGCAATTTTAGCTAACTTAAATCAATGCCGAAGCCGTAGCTGACACCTACAATTATTCTGGGATTCGGTTCAAAACACGAAAATTGCTCACCATGTGGGCTGAAAAATCTAAGAGGCAAAATACGAAGCAGCACGGGAGTGGGTGGCCGTGGAGTATTTCCCACGGCCAGAGCAGCCCCATCCACGGCTGTGCACGACCAGACGCGTGGGAAATGCAGCAGAGGCAGCCCTGACCCAGCATGGGGACACACCGCTCCCCAGAAACCTCTCTAAGTGACTTCAAGACACTCAATGAGTAGAATCACCCGTCTTTTGGAAAGCAGAAGAAAACAAAGCATTCTGAGAAGATTACATCAACTTTGTTTTTACCTGTGTTGACGATGTAACGAATGGCTCCAGGACCTAAGGTGTCGTAGAGGGGAACGACCACCATGGAGTAGGTGTAGCAAGCCAGCTCGGAAATGATCCACTGCAGGAGGACATTGAAGCGCGAAGGTGAGAAGCAGGCCGAGGGAGCGGATTTAACACACTCGAGAACAAGCTTCAAGCATAAAGCAAGCTCACGAGTCAGGAACATTATTAATACAGCATCGAGTCAAACTTAAAATCTCACCTCTGGACGGTTTTGGGCAAAGACCCCAATGAACTGCTTCGCAGATGGCTTGCAGCCCTGCTGAAGAAGCCCTGAACCCAGAGCTTCTGCTCTTTCTGCCACCTGGAATTAGGAGAGGGAAAAAAAGAGAGGAATATAAGTAATACCAGACTAAGCGAAGACTTAGCTTACACTGGGAGGCTCTCAAATTATTGTATTTGCTATGTAAAAGCCCAATTTATGTTCCCCCGAGCCATTAGCAGTTGACTAGCAGTTGACCTCTGGCTGACAATGCCCCACGGCTTTGAGCACGTCAGCACCGCTGTCAAGAGCGGGCTAACGGCATTGAGCCGGTCCCCAAAAGCCGACACACCTATATAACACTGGGATGTGCCCAGCTTGGGGAACCAAGAACCCTCGCTCTAGCGTGTGCGCGTTACCGACGGGCACCTTAGCACCCCTTCTTCTGCTGGGCAGGGTGAGAGCGCTGGGGGAGAGGACTCATTTCCAGCTCACCTCCTTGTAGGACAGCCACTGGTAGGGCTGCTTGGGCTTCCTGAACCCCAGGCAGGGGCCGTTTTCTGGAAGACACAAGCAGAGATGACGGAGTTACGGGGGCAGCGCCAGGAGTTGACGTGCTGCCCAGTACTGTGCTGTGGGGACGCAGCGGAGCCCTCAAAGAGTAAATCCGTTGTTATCGGGGTCGGCTCTCGCTCCTGGGGCAGCGCTCACAGCAAGCCCTATCAAATTAAACACACGAGCACACCTACTGGGGGACCAGCTGCTGGGATCTCCCAAACGGGCGCTTCAATCCTCCTCCCTGATCTGCAGAGGGGGCGGCAGCAGTTTGTCCCCAAGCAGCCTCATTAAAAGACACTTCTCCGAAGGTAGTGTGAGCATGGCTGCCTGACGAGGGCTGCCATCCCAAACACCGGCTCCTGCTGCTTTCGCTGCCTTTGGATTTAAACATTTCAAAGTGAAAACTCTTATTTTCAGCACGGCCTGCTGTGGAGGAGGGATAGACAATATGCAGCACGACACGACGAGAGGGATATTTGAGAAGTTTAATTAATTTGCAAACTGTACTTCCCTGCACAAGATCCATCCTCCATGCACCTACTGAGTAATTTATTTACCCCTGTCCTGCGGGGTGGACTAGTTGCAATTCTACTGAGGCTTTTGGTGGTACCAAAAATAATAATCTGACAATGAAGTTGGCGTATTCAACAAGGCGGGACGTCGTAGGCAGTGGACACAGAAATTGTTACGATATGGCAGGGAAGAGTCATCGTGGCTTTTTGGAGCAGGAAACGATGCCTCACAAGTGCGTGAGATCTCTTTGACGGTACCATCAATCGTGGGGTAAGGGCGATGGACTGATATACCACACTCAGCTTTCCTAAGAGCTTTTCGCAGAGTCTCTTGCCCTGCCCTGTTGTGGAATAAAAGGTAAGCTGGGGGAGTTACTGATGAAAAGGCAGCAACAAGCAGAAGTAAGTATCAGCGTTTGCAGAGG
This sequence comes from Steatornis caripensis, assembly GCA_013398225.1. Classification (NCBI taxonomy): domain Eukaryota; kingdom Metazoa; phylum Chordata; class Aves; order Caprimulgiformes; family Steatornithidae; genus Steatornis; species Steatornis caripensis. The sequence continues at coordinate 42,964 of VZSC01010788.1, forward strand.
AGGAAGAGCTCTCTTGGGTTCCACAGCTCTACACCTGGATCAGCCCCGTTTAATGAATTCATAAATGTTCTGGAAATGAATAACGTACGATGAGCTTTGCTGCTGCTGCAAAATTCAGGACGTTAAGCTGTCTGCCAGTGGCGGCAAAAAGATCTCGTGGTACCAAGAGACTGCACAGTAAAATTCAATGGCATTAACGGCAAAATAATACACGTCGCAAATAATAACCCTAGTTACAACCCCCATGCTCCAAAAGCGGCTGCAGCACCTGTCCTGCCCCTCGCTGGGCCTCCTCCTCCCTTGGCCTCCACTCCTTTGACCTTGCACTCTCCTGGCCTCTGACCTCTACACCTCTCGGGCCTCCCATGCCTTTTTACCCTCCGACAACATTTAGGCCTCCCACACTGTTTCAGCCTCTACACCTTTTCAGCCACCAACACCTCACCGGTCTCCCACACTTCTTCGGCCTTCCACTTCTCTGAGATCTCCACCTCGTCGGCCTCCAACACCTTTATCAGCCACTGCAACTTATTGGCTTCCACACCTTTTTGGCCTCCCACACGTTTATAAGCCTCTGCACCTCATCAGCCTCCCACACTTTTTTCAGCCTCTACACCCCATCAGCCTCTACACTTCGTTGCCCTCCCACACCTTTATCGGCCTCAAAGCCTCGTCAGCTTCCCACATCTGTTTCAGTCTCTACGCTTTACCAGCTTCCAACACCTTTGTTGGCCTCTACGCTTCTTCGTCCTCTCACACCTTTATTGGCCTCTACAACACATCATCCTCCCACACCTCATTGGCCTCCCATCATCTTTTTCAGTCTCTATACCTCATAGCCTTCCACGCCTTTTTCATCCTCTGCGCCTTGTTGGCCTCCCACTCATTGGGCCTTCTACACCTTTTTGACCCCTACACTTGTCGAGCCTTCCATACCTTTTGGGCCTCAACCCTTGTGGGTCCTTCCACTCTTCTTGGTCCCCTCACACCTTTATGGCCTCCCACATGTAATAGTCCTCTACAGTTTTGGGGCATCCCACACTCTCTTAGGCTCTACACTCTCTGGGCCTCTGCTCTTCTTTGGCCTCCCATAGTCTTTCACCCTCCCTCTCTCCTTCAGCAATCGTATCTCCTTCGGCTTCCCACACTCTTTTTGCTTCTGTGCTCTTCGTGCCTCCTGCACCCTTGGGGCCTCCTGCACTTTTTCAGCCTCTCCACTATTTGTGCCTCTCCCTTTCTTTCAGCCTCTTGCTCTCTTGACTTCTACAATTGCGTGGCTTCCCACATTCTGGTGCACTCCCACTCCTTTTTGGGCCTCCCACACTCTAACGGGCTCCCATGCTCTTTCAGCCTCTACACTCCTGGAGCTTCCCTAAGCCTTTGAGCCTCCTACACCATTTGAGCCTCTATGTTGTCTGGTCCTCTACCTCTCCCCACCTCTGCTCCCAAGCCTCCTCATCACCGTGCTCTCACCGGAGATGCTGAATCCCCTCCTGAAGACCTCGTACATGGTCCTGGCGTCATCGTAGTAGTGCGTCAGCAGCTGCGGACTGTCCCCGATCACCGACCGGCGCGCCCCGGCCAGGCCCTGCATGACACAACATGACACGATGCGACACAGGCGTCAGCACCACCCGACAGGCGGGAGACGGGAAGACCCCAAACCATAAAGCAGCATGCTCTCCAAATCCAGAGGAGCCTCTGCAGTCACCGCCGTGTTCCTGCCCCAGCACCCGAATGGACAGGAGAGGTGGGACGCCCACCTCAGCACCCCAGTAACATGGAGAGGAGCACTTGACCCGACTCATTCCCGCAGGAGACAGTTAATATTCCCCAAGAAGATTTGAGGAGGAATTCCAAATCTGCAAGTAACGGAGTGGGGACGTCCTGGGGGGAGCAACTGCTCCGGACTCCACAGGTCCCCAGAACCAGCACCGCAGGCACCTTCTCAAGGACACCCAGACCACAGGAAGGACAGACTAAAGCAGAGGCCAGACTCCAGACCCCAGCGCGTGGCTTCAGTGGGGGCTGTTAGGAGTGGGCAAGGGTAGGCAGGCAGGGTGAGGGTGACCGAACCGGGGCTGCGCTGTGAGCCAGAAGAAAGTCTCGCTAAAGCCCACAGGGGAAAACTGTCTCGGAAAACGTAAATTCCTCCCACCCTTTAAAAAAGTTGTTGGAATTAAAGAGAATAACGTTTCAGAGGGGACATCGCGAAAGGCTTTAAAAATTCTCATCACACTTCCAGATATTAAGTGGAAACAATTTTCAGAAATATTTCTGCTCTTTAAAACAGAGCAGCTTCATTAAACTTTAAAACCTTTCGCAAGCAGGAAAATTAATAACTCCTCAAACTCACAGCACGAATTCGGGTCTACTTTTTCTTACTATTACAGAGTTTGCAGCAGCGAACTCAGTAATAGGCACGCACAAGAAGCGCCAGCTGATTTGATCTTATCAGCCGTTGCCTTTCAGCGGTTTCTCCCGTGCAGTGGCAGCTCTTGCAATTTTCAATCATGGATGGCTAAGCAAAGCTAAGACCAAAATGTTACTGAAAATCTAAGAGAATAAATTAACAGGCTGTATTCTAGCTTTCCAGTTTACAGAAAAAGGTGAGCTAAGGAGTGAAGCGATCCCTGGCACGGCACAGCGCATCACACGACCGATTTCAGGACAACGTTGGGGAGCCCTCGAAGCAAGGACAGCACCTCCTGGCATCCCCTGCAGTCATTTCCAGGCATGCAAACCTCGGGTGAAACCCAGCCTCTCCATCCAGCGTGCCCCTGGCCTCACCTCGACTTCCTCCGACTGCATCCGCAGGTCGCAGGGCGGCTTCACGGCCCTGGGCCGGCTGGCGAACCAGTAGGCGACGACGGCCGCGAAGGCACCGATGCCCACCAGCGCTGTGGCCGGCAGGTTGCGGAAAAACTGGCTGAGGTCGTCGAACTCGGGGAGCCGCAAGCTCCGCAGGATTTCCTGAGCCTGCATCTTCTCCACGAGCGAAACGGCAAACTCTGCAAGAGCCAGAGGGACGAGGTCAGGTCACGCCGTGGGACGGGCACGGGCAGCACGGGCCTCTGGGCAGCTCGGGACGGCGAGAACGCGCTCTCCCTTGTCACCCATTGCAAACACACTGCTCTGCTGACCCACAGGGCCACCAACCACCTGAACTTGAGAAGAACAGCATCTGTGGAAGAGATACAAGGAAGAAGGAAACGTCTCTGCGAGGGTGAGCCGGAGCAGACAGCTCACCCCTGAAGGACGACTGAGTACAAACGTACGTTAGGCGATGCAGCTGCAGTTATCTGCAGCAGATGGCTGAAGCCCAGAGCTTGTCACCGTATCTACGACTGTACCCTCAGGGCTGCCAGGAGCTTGCTCTGCCTTCCCTGAGCAGGACGGGGCTGCGTGGTGGCCACAGCCCCCGGCAGGCTCAGGTAGCACGGTGCCAGCCCCGGCCACGCGTGCCCTCGGCTCACACGGAGCGGGGCAAAGCCAGCGTGCCTCTGCATGCAAAACGCTGTGCAGACGCGCTCTGAGACACCACTTTCTGCCTTCATGCCAGCGTCGCCCTGTCAACTTCGGGCGCCTTATGATTTATATCAGGGTGAATTATAGGTGATTCAAGCCGAGGAAAGTTTCGTTTCATGGTTTCAGTGCTTCCTGGAAGAAACAACGAGGGACTGCAGAGTGGGGATAAGGGAGTGCCGGGGGATCGGGCTGAGAGCACGCCACCGCGGGGTCCCCACCCCACGGCCCCGCCGGACGCGACGCCTCCGGGTGCTCAAGGGAGGGAGAAGTCCCAGGGCATTCCCCAATGGGCCTTCCCGCGGGGTGCAGCCCCGGCGTGAGAAGAGAAGGGCTGGAGCCTTGGCTCGTGGCAGGACACGGTGCGGCTGCTGGGGGCTCCCCGGCCCCTGCTGCCAGCCCCTGCGCTGCTCCGACAGCGCTGAAACTAAAAGCGAAGAGAAAACCTGGAACACCTTCTCTGTAAAGAGGGCTGTGCACAGCGGAGACAGGCGAGGGGACAAGTTTCATGGCACAGGACAGTGACACCCTGCCGGCCCCAGCTCATTCCCCTTGCACCTGCCAGCACCACCGTGCTGTGGGAGCAGCGAGGGCGGCTCTCGCTTGTGCCGGACTCACGGAGTGAGAGCAGCTCACTGGGAAAGCGAGAGGGCAAGCAGCTGGCGGGGACATCTTCCCAAACACAGCCCCCGCAAGCCGCCGTGCTTTTCTCTGTTGCATACACAGAAACGGCTGCCGGCGAGAGGAGCCCAGCGCTCAGCTCACTGCTCCTGGGGTGCGAGGCGAGGCTGTCCTCAGGGGCCTTGTGTTTGGGTGTTGAGTACACAAGAAGCATTTTAAGTAACTCTTACTTACAGTAACGGCCCAGCATCAGCTCCCTGCCAGGGAGTCTCCAATGACGGCCAGCCCTGCAAGGGACAAGCCAAGCAGATGCTGCAGAGGACGGGACCCGAGCGGTTAAGGTTTCCTGTTAAGCCCCACAGCTCTATTTATGACTTCACCAGCAGTCAAGATCTTAAAGAAAAAGCTTTCCTGCCGCAGGAGCCCAGGCAGCCCCCTTCCTCTCGCCGTCTGGCCTCCCTCCAGCTCGCAGAGCCACCGAGTGATGAATGGAGGGGCTTCGCTCCCGTGGCGGGGCCAGCACTTGGCACGCAATGGCGCCGCTGACGTTAACGCTAACCAGCTTTTTGCTCCTGGGAACAGTGTCTGGGTTACGCCGAAGGTCAGGGCTACCCTCGCGCAGCCTTTTCCCGTATTTGTGCCGAGCGAGCTCTGGAGGCCGGCGCGGGCCAGCCGGCAAACAGGGGGGCACCCGCCGCACAAGGCTCCGGAGGAGGTTTTTAAGTTTGCACGAGAGGAAAAAACCCCACAGCGAACAATTAACTTCACGCGTCATCGGGCTGCAGCGTGGTGGGGGGCAGCAGGGAGCGGTGGCGGTGACACAGAGCCCATGTTCGGGGCCATCTCCCTCCTGTGGGCTCTGGCTCCGTCGTCCCTTGGGCCAGATGCTGCACCCCGGGGCCAGCCCAGCATCCCGCAGCCACCTCTGCTCCCCCAAGAGTTCCCGTGTGCGCAAACCCTCTGGGACCACAACCAGCCCCGCCAAGAACGGTTGCAGTGATCCCAGCAACTGAAACAGCGCACAGAGGATGTTACCGGGCAATACCCACCCACGGGGTAATATTCTCCTGAGCTTTGAGCACCTTTCCAGAAACCTCCGCCTCTGATAAAGCACTGACTACGTGGCTGCGACGAGCTGAGACGGAGTGCTGATTTCTCCCCTCGATATTTCTCCTCGTCAGGCTATGAACAGCAGCTTGCCAAACGCACTTCTACTAGCGAACTACAGAAAGTGGGAGAGCTCGGTGAGGGAGCTATTCATTCACTGGTGAATTAGCTATTTGTGCAAAAGCATTTCAGCCAAGTCCCACTTAAAACTGTCCGCTCCCCGAAACACAGCCTGTCCCACCAAAGGTAGCCGCCCAATTTGCCAGAGTTGCTGGTTACGCTGAAATCTTGAGAACGACCCCCTCGACATCAGCCCGTGAGCTGGTTTTTTTCCGCCAAGCCGAAAGCAAAAAGCTGGGAAGGCGCTCGTGGGAACAGCGAAGCAGCGGCAGCGCTGCCGGCGGGGGGATGCATGGCCACAGCCACGCGCTTCTGCCCTGCTCGGCTGCGGGCATCGGCTCGGGAGCACCAGGGCTTCCTGCACGTCTGTGCGGGTACCGGGCACCCACGGACACCTGGAGCTGGCGGTGCTGGCAAAAGGATCGCGACAGTCAGGGTTGCAGTGAAAACAAGTGTTGGAAGTTGGAATAACGAGTGTTATTCCCCTACAAATTACGGGAACAAAAGCCCTTCTGCTAGAATGCAGATAACGAAGAACGCGTGATTACAGCTTTACTGACTTTGCATCCCTCTGGCGCTGTCAGGTGTCACTTATGCCCGTGCCCGGATTTTGAAAAATTTGCTCTAGAGACATCAAAAGCGCACTTTTAATCTGCCAATGCAATCTACGATGCTTTAATACAGAATTAAGAACGCTAAGAGGTATTTGGCTTGAGCAAAGTGACGGGCACGGTTCTCCCTGGGTCTGCATGGAACATATTCCCTTTACGGGGGTGCTGGCAGGGACACCGTGAACCACCGCGTGCCACAAGCCGGGTGCTGTCGGCAGCACCTGCCTCCGCAGCGCGGTAAAACGTCCCGCAGCAGCCAAAGTTACACAAGACCTACAGGGAAACCACGTAAACCGCTCGCAGGCCATCCGCTCCCGGGGGGAAAAATCAGAACGTTCATCTCAACCAAATGCTCGCGGTACATCTATTACTTCTGACCGCTTGTGCCACATTCTGCTGCCTTCTGCTAAATTCCTACTTGGGCCATTACTTCCCACCGACCTGAAGTTTTTGCCGTGCAGCAGATCGTATCCCTGAATCCTTCATTCATAACCGCATCAGCCGGATTAAATCAGGGAGGATGACCAAAAGACAGAAAATCACTTTTCCCTGCTCAAGGGAAGCTGCTGGCCCACTTCCACGGTGAACTTCAAACCCCACGACTTCACGGTCGCGGGAATCTCTTGGATGCTTTGTGATTAAATAAAAAATACGTAAGTGCTTCTTGTTAGCGACTCATTTGAAGTACACCGCAGGGCACCTCGGAGCACGCCACAGTGAGGGAGATGTCAGTAGTGGCAAATAATATCAGGAAATACACTTGGAAGCAGAAATCCATGTAGTTTTCTGCCCGAAGGCAGTGACCAGTGTGCTGGGATCCCTGGGAGGGCCAAGCAGAAGTGCCAGCGGTAAGGAGAAGGCTCACAAACTCATCCGCTTATGTTTTTCCACTTTCACTTAATAATCCAAGTTCAACGAGGACTAAACACGCACACATTAAGAACAAGATCCCGTTCTCAAGAGCGAACTCACCCAGTCAAGGGAAGCTCCCGGCACCTTTGAATCCTTTTATTCAACCCGAGACCTGTATCTTCAGTCTCTGGCCCCCGTTTCTGATCACATTTGATTTCTGCACCACAAAGCTCATCCAGCTCGGCTATTGCAACAGTTTGTCTTGGTTTTTTTGCATCCCAAAGCGATTCGCGATGAGCCCGTCCTTGATCCGCTCAGGGCAGCAATCCTGCCTCGGGAAGGTGGCCAGGAAAGGGGCCCAGGTGTGTTCGGGAGGAGCAGCACGGTCCGGACAGGAGAGAAACAGCCCGGCGCCCTCCTACCCCAGAGGAGGCTGTTTCTGCGTCGCCTGCGGAAGCAGGGCTCGGGCTGCCCGGCTCACAGGCTGCTCCGACAAGCTGAGCACCTCACAGTCACAAATATATTTCTCACGCGATCAGGAAAATCAATGATAATAATCAAAAAGAGCCAGCACGGTTGAGCTGGATTTCCCGTCAGCAAGGCAGCAACAGACCCCAGAGCGTGCCGCGAGCAGCCGCGGCCGTCACATCGGTCTCAGGAGCAGCAGCAGGACGCCCTCCGCACCCCTTCTCCAGCGGTTTTGCCCCATTTCTGTTACCTGCGGTGAACGCGCCGCCCTGCTGCCGCGCGCGCTCCCCACGGGCCAGCGGCCGCGGGCGCAAGCGAGCAAGCACAGCATGGCCTCCGTGCACGTGACGCGTGGAAACACTGACGTTTCCAATTATTCCAAGTGGGACTTCACATGACCACGCGATTTCTAAAGCATTCCCACGGCAGAGAAGAGAAACAAATACGCGAGGCCGGGACAGAAGAAAGTGATTCCGAGAAAGGAAGCAGTGCTGGTTAGTTGCTAGGAGGGAACAGCCATGGGCGAGCGTCTGGGGCTGCCCGGCACGCCTGACCCTCCACGCCCAGGGTTTGGGGTGAACACGGCTTCTGCAGCCAATTTTTTGGCAGTGAGCGGTGCCACCGGGCTTTGAATCACCGACCAGCCTTTGTTAACCGGCCATCACCACAGGACAATGCTTATTTATTTATTTTTCATTACAAATGGCACTATTGTGCGATTTGGTTCTGATCTTTTCCTGCTGGTGGTGATTCTGCAACTCCGGTGCAGCCAATGGAGTTTTCAGCGCCACGAACCAGTGTGGGAACAGCCTCGAACTACTGGTGCACGCATAATGCAGTTGAAATTTTACCCGTGAATTTTACCCGTGAAATTTTACGCAGCCGTGCAATCACATCCTTCCCACCATACCGTCAGTGCCCGGGCGCCCGCTTGGCAAGGAGAACACCTTTGGAGATGCCTTTATCTCCCCGCCCTCCGTGCGTTCACAGCACGGTAGGGAAGACGCGGGTGATGCATTTTACACTGGAAACCGCGCAAAGCGTCTCATTACTATCCCTATACCCAAGGAGAAAAAAAGCCTACTTGCATTTGACTTCATAGCGCTAAACCAAAATCAAATGAGAGGCTTTTCGGTACGTGCGGGAGGATTCACCCTGCGCGGTGGGGAACTACAAAACGCAGCCAGCGGACGCGCGATGGCTCAGAGCCTGCAGCTTCTCTCTGGGCGAGCTCCGAAGCGAGAGGAATGCCCCCGTCAGCCGGCGCTCGCCGCCGATCCGTGTCCCTGGCTACGGCACCGGCTGCTCACTCATTTCACTGAGGAAACAGAATTTACAGGATCTAAACCGTCTCCGTCCGGAGAGGCAGATTTAGAGGGATTTCACTCAAGCGAAACAGCGCGAGCTTTTTTAACTCTCCAAGCTGTGTGTTCTCACACTCGGCTCCGCAGACCCCAGGCGCTGGGATTTGTAGTTGCTTTCCTGAAGCAGGGCTGGTGGCAAGATTTGCACAAGGAAGCACCCAGCAAACTTTGGACCGTTCTCCCTTACCTCCCCCTGCAGAAGGAAAACACGCTCGCAGTACGCGCTACGCAGGGCTCAGGTGACTTCGAGACCAGGACTCAAATCACCTCGTGGCTACGTCACTACGCCAGAGTCTCCATTTACAGGTGTAAGGGAGCATCAGAATTCACAGGGACACGTGAAACTGGCCGGTATTAGTCAGACCGCATCACTGGAACCCGTTTGCTAATCTAAACGAGAGCTATCGCAGTCATTAACGTATTTCTGAAAACCCGTGCGCAGAGGCTGCTGCAACGGTGCGGGCAGAGGGCTTTGGGGGGTTTAGTGTATTGCTTGCAGAGTACAATTCTTGATGCTTTTTTTCCTTTTTCCAAGCTTCACGCAAGCACGCGGTGGGACAGCAATCCTGGGAGGAGCCGCTGTCGTTACATACGGCTCAGGTACCGCTGACTTTCTCTGACTTGGCCAGGGCAGCAGCTCCTGGGAGACCACAGGCTATGAATCCCTAATCACTGCTGTAATTAAAACCAGAGACGATGCCGAGCCAGCCTCTGCCATGCACCTCCGCAAGTTTTGCTTGTACGGGCACAGAAGATGAGGAGCTGGATGAACCTCCTGTTCCCAGCCCAAGGCTCATCCAGGTCGCAGCCGGGCTCGGCCGAGGGGGGGGGACACCGGCCGTTCTGCAGCAGGCTAGCGTCACACTTCAGACAGAGACGCAGAAGATTTTACGAGAACAAAACCTGAAGTCCAGCCTTTGTCGTGCTTCAGCCACAAACGCAACACGCAGTTTATTCAAAACCTGCAGACTTTTTCTTATTTGTTTTAATTAAAGAAGCGAAGATTTGGGAAGCTCAGGGCACTCGGCCACCTTTCTGTTTTGAGCTAGTTTGGGATTAAGTCCATTTTATTCTCTGTTTTAAGAGTTTTACCCTACAGTGCTTATGGAAATGGTAATGCCACGCTTTATAGCGGGCACGAAGCCAGCTGAACAGCGTTAATCACAGAGAAAAAATGCCATTATATACTCATTCATCATCATAGATAGCTGCTGAAAACCTTCTGGAAGGGTTGCGCTGCCGTGAGACAGGAAGCCAGATAACCTGCGAGCCTTACAAGCTGCTTGAGAAAGAGCGAAGGGGGTGATCAATTCAAAGGGAAACTATGAGCACCAAAAGTACCTGAAACTACGAAAGAATCCACACGCAGAAACGCAGCAAACCGCCCTGAANGTGAGACAGGAAGCCAGATAACCTGCGAGCCTTACAAGCTGCTTGAGAAAGAGCGA
>VZSC01010789.1:7651-47334 GCA_013398225.1 Steatornis caripensis
AAGAGCTGAATGACTGCAGGACCACTCAAGCTTTAGAGAAAGCCAGAACTTATTTCAGGTAGTCAGTCTGAGAAAGACGCAAACACCCAACCACTTGCTGGCCTTTCTGCAAAAATAGGGGGATAGCTAAATTATTTCTAATTTGGTTACGAGGTTGCCAACAGGGAAGGGATGAAGAAAATCCAGAGTTGTTACTCATGTAACTTATTTTAAGTTTATTAATATAAAAATTGTTTGCTAAATGGTTATAGAGTTATGTCTGCAAGTGCACTACATAATGCAATCCTTTATTTTTCTTTTACAGTTAGCTGACCATGAGCGTGTATGAGTTTATTCAAAAATGTTTGAAGTCTAAATATTTCACAACAGGAAAAGTCTTATTCACTTACAAGTGTCTATAACCCCTCTCTGCAATACACTGAAGAGTCAGGAAACTAATGGACATACGCCAGGAACATTTAAGATAACACATAAAGCCACCTTATTAGATGAAATACAAAAATCAGAATTTACATGTCCAGAAAGAGTGATATATGCATACTTTAAACAGCAGCAGAGAAACATTTCTGTTGCATTTGAACTGTCACTGTAGTCACCTGCTTACTTTGGAAGTGAGGTGAAACATACTGCAACTAGAGGCATGATCTGCAAAACTCCAGCAGTGTGCTGCTGCATTATTTTTTATTCTTACTTTTGCGTTATTAAATATGCTCTGTCATTGTACCTTTCTTTTTAACATCTTCTCCCAAATTTTATGCATCTGATTTCTGCACCCAAACATCATTATTTTTTTAATGAAAGTCAAGCTAGATTTGCATCATGTAGTAACCTTCCTCAAAGAAAGAAAAATATACATAGGTTTTAATTAAAAATAATAACACTAAACTATAGCATGCTTTATAAAGGCTGAAATCCTTTAAAATGAATACTGAAATATTTGTAATCAGCAATTTATTCAGTTGTTACTTGTAGAGGAGACATAATACAAGCCAATTCAGTGATATTTCTTTTAATTATTATTGCAAGCATTTTCATCACTTTGAAAGATTTGGCCCCTCTACAAATCTAAGCGGTGTTATTAGAGCTTATGAGGTTTTACATAATTGAAATACAGCCTGTTCTCTAAGGTACTGAACTCATGAATTTGATTTCTGGTTTTTACAGGAGTTTGAAGGGGCACTTTTAACTTGCAGTAGTAGTTCTCTTGATCATCTCCCTCATTTCAAGTCAATCGCTGTGCAAGAAACCCAGGTCTCAGAACTTTTCATATTCCTACTGTTTGCTACCTCTGCTTATAACACACCGTCACAGAAGTGGCATAGGAATTCACCTTTCTGCAGTTGCACAGTGTTACAAGGCACACTGTGGACATTGCAGCAGCAATGACCTCTTCAGAAGACTAGTCTAGACACATGTAATTATCTTTAAGTATTAATAGGAAGTTGGCAGTTATGTTAGAGAACAAGTACACAGTATACTTGTTTTCCCCACTTGAAGGCTAAAGATTTAAATCACTGACCGAGTAGAACAGGAAGCAGAACAAGTTCATTGCTGTTGCTTGTTCAGCCCTTTTGACTTGTTCATCCATTAAAATAAGTACATGCCCAGGAGAAGAGGTGTTCACACCTCTGCAAAATGGGAAGTGTTCTGCAGCTCCAGTTGTGCTAAAGCAACTGAGAGTCAATCTATGTACCTAACTGGCAGCTCTCAGATCTGGACAATAAAACACCTCCCCATGTAAAGAGCTGTAAGTCCTCTCTGTGTAAGATACCAGAAATTCAATATTGCATATCTGAGTTTGTGATATGCATAACAGCATATTTCAGTGGAATTGCTGACCTGCTAAAATACCAAAAATGAATGTGTGAAGACATAAATTATTATTTATTAATTAATTCAGCCTTTAACATTTCAGATACATGTTTTTGTTTATTACTATTGTGCTTTTTCATCCAATCTGACTGTATTAATCTTCACAAGGAAATTAATCTCCATCAGGCAAACTATTGATTGAGCACTGTCACTTGATTACACAAAGCTAAGCCTGTGACGAAGGTGTTCCCAGAAGTGCCAATACAACTACATTATGTGGAAGTTCTTTCATACTGTCTGCTCAAGCTTCAGTAATAATGAAAATCAAAGCATATACTGAATAGGACCTTGCCTTTGTGGAAAGAGAGGGAAAAGGGAAGGATTGATTCTCACTTAAATATTACTGAACAGTACAATGAATGGCCTAGAGCTCTTGTACAAAACTTGTCCTGGCTGACTGGCCTTTCTTAAAGCCACAATCATTTTCTTTGATGTAGGAACAGTTTTTCTCTCCCCTCCTCCTCCCTCCAACATGGAAAGTGGAAGAAGCCAAACAATTTGTGATTACTTGACAAGCTACATGATCAACACCAGTGCCCTGCTACTTACTTTAAGGGACAGCAGCAACACAAAGCCTCCCAATGTGTGTTTCCAGCCAGGTCTTTGCAAATGATACTTACTGCAGAGATCCATATGCCTACATGTGTCAGTAGTCTCTTGCCTGTGAGAACATCTGGGGTAGAACCTGATGCTGTTGCCAAGAGTTTCAAATAACACTAGAAACAAAACTCTTGGAGCAGGCCACCCAGCACAAAATTAAACACTGAATTCACCTGTTTGGACATTAGTCAAGGGTCTAATTTCCTTGATGTGCTTCCATAAATACTCAGACACACAAGCCTATAAGCAAGTATCAGCCTGAGGCATGTTTATGCTTGCTTTACAAATATTTAGCAGAAGGTTTTTACTCAGTAAGAGCACTGAGTAGTAGTAGTAGTTCACCAGTGGGGAAGCCGTTCTGTTGCAGGCACTGAGGTTCTCACCTGCCTGAAGTCATCCAACTCCAGAAACTCGCAGAGTCACAGGGTTCACACGGAATTGGTTCTTTCCAGAAGCATGTAAATATTGGTGTAAACCTGAAATGCAGCACTAGGGGAGATGAAGTAATTGCAGCTTTTCTGTTGGAATTGAAGCTGAGCAAAGGCAGTCTTTGCCTACATGTCTTGTTTGCTTCCAACTGAGTCAGTCTTATGCATTCAGGTGCTTTTTGATTGATGTTAAGGTAGTTACTAATCAGAATATCCTGATAGAAACAAGAAAAAATATAACCCAATTCACTGATATGAAACAGGCCTTACAGACTTTGATCCATTCTGTGTTTTGGTGGCTGCACTTACAAATTTACTAGGCTCCCAAAGAATTTTTACAACTTGTTTTTCTGTTCCCAGAAGTTAGCCAGGAGTACTGGATTTATGACCTTTCCAAGTAGAAAGAAAAATTATTACACAAGAGTCAATTATTACTCTGAAGTTTGGAGGACGACAAATTATATAAATAGATGCCAGTTCAGATACCAGATCATCTTCCTGCCCCATGCAAAACATCTTCAGAGAAGCCACAACTGAGAGCAAGTAACAGACTGGGAGGCCACTGCCTCCCCCAACCATCTCGCTTGGGGACTTTCTCATGTTACAGTGACCTCTATAAGCTTCAGGAGGCTGTCTCAAAGCTTTACACTACTTCCATAGACTGCAAATCAGCCTTTTCTTGTGTAACAGTATTGCTGCCTTCAGCATTTCGCTTCACCGTACATGGAGGAAGTACCCCCCTCCAGCTGTGATAGGGGGATAAATACACCTGGGTTTTCGTAAGGTTTTCCCTACTGATAGTCCTCCAAAAATCAAAAGATATTAATGAGTAACTTGGAGAAAAAAATGCAAGATTAGCAGAGAAAAATAACTGACTTTTTAACCTAGGTTCATTACAGCTAGAATCAAACATTACATTCAATACAGCAATGCCTGCAGCAGGCAGGACAAGCACTCTTGAACAGTTCCAGCTGGTAGGGAAATATTGGGATAGATTCCTTGGAGGGCAGAAGCCACTAGGCAGCTGTCTCAGGTGTTTCCTGTTTACATAGTCCTCGGTGGCAGCTGTGTGCCAGGATCTTAAAGATAGTACAATTCATAAAAGGATCTGTGCTAAGATAAGGGGAGCAGTTAAGCAATCCACAATCCAAGACATACACTTTTACAAGGCCTACTTTAGATTGCATTAAACATATCCAGTTAAAGCAGCATACCAGCTTCATTTTCAGAATTATGTAACAAGGTTATAATTTTGTTTTCTGTGGAGGGTGTAAGGATAAAATTGCTATTTTTCTAAGAAATTATTCTATCCACTCTGGTAAGATGACCCCTTCTGCAGTGTCCAAAAAGGTATTCCTTGTGTAGCTTCAGGCACATCTTAAGTGACACACTGTAAATGGAAGGTACAACCAGAAATCCCACCTCTCTAATATGCCTCTCTTCCCCTCCCCAAATGCCTTCATTATTGTATACTTCTCTAAAGAAGTAACTTCTTGCATTCAATTTATTGCTTTCAGCTCCAATCCTTGCAGGGGCCCTTACTCTCCTACTCAGTTGTTAGATTTAGGGGATAGATCTAGAGCATCCTTCACTGTAAAATACTTTATGCTTTAGAGACTGTATTTTATATGCTCACACATTCACCAATGAGGATTTTAGCTGAGATAAAGAACTTGCAAAGCTTCAATAACAGCGTGTATTTATTCTGAAAGAAATACCACTGCTTTTGTATTTCTAGAGCTATGTTTTAGTTGACTGCTATTTGGATTCATGCATACCCTCCCATAGCCAAACCTTAGAGGTTTAGGAAGTTGGCAGGGATACCAACTGTTTGAAAGTTTAGTTAATCACACACAGCCTGTGTGCATCAAACCCCAGCAATGTGAGAAACACCTCATTAACTGAGCAGTCCCAGATCTTTTACAGCTGTGCTGAATGAAACTCAGGCAAGCAACATCTGGAAGCATCATTGAGTCATGGCCTCCAGCCTCTGTACCTGCTGCTTGCACAGCACCACAGTTCAGCAGACTCAGTTCTCAGTGCACCTATTTGGGACAGATCACACCATCATGAATGTACCTTACTTGTAATCTATCTTACTGAAAATTACATAATATAGTACTACTGGTGTATGGCATGACGCTCTTGCCATATAGGCATATTTATAAAGTGTTGGTGATGTATTCAGCCCCCAAAGACCAAAGCAAGCTGCATACGCACTCCTGGGCTGCACAGCTCTCACTCACAGGGTACAAGCCCAAAGCCTTAAAACACAAGAACATGAAAACAGGGAAAGCACAGAATAGATAGGTGAAGGACAAATTAATAGTTTAAGGACATTTTATAAGACTATAACTATCAGTTATTAGCCATCAGCAGCTTTTCTAGCTAAAGCCAATGTAGTCAACAGCTCCAATAGGCAAACGAGGCCCTTGGCAAATGAACTGCTGCTCTTTACAGCCTGGAAATACACAACCTTGACTCCTTGAAGCTGTCTCCACACTATCATAGACCTTCCCATCACATCCCAATTGCTTCTGCAATATAACCCTCACCATTATTTTTGACTGCAGAGCATTTCAGCTCCTCAGAAGGGCCAAGGCAAGCAGCCAGCCAGCAGAGCCTTCCAGGGAGGGCTTCCCCCAGCAGACACACTTCGGGCTGTTTTGTCCAACCTCTGTTTCGCTGCCAGGCCTGCGAGCCCTTATCCAAGCATAGTGACATGTTGTATCTTCTTCACCAAGGGACAAAGCAGAAGGGCACCTTCCCCATGGCACCTCTACTGTCTTGTATGCTCAAGCACCATAGGGTTTACTTTCTCAGCAGCAGAAGAAAACAGAGCCTGCTTTCATCCTCAGCATCCAGGGTGTCTTAGGACCTCTGTTTCTTACACAATATGGTCTGTAGTTTAGTTGAAGATCACTGGAAGTTTGTTTTGTGGATGTTTAACTGGTGTGACCCTCCCTCACAGCCAGAATTTGAGGAAAGGGGCAATGCTCTGCTCTCACCCTCACAAGATCAGGCTGCTGGTGGAGCAGCGGGTGCTCTCACTGGCTTTTTTCCCTTAGCTATGTGCCAGTGAGGGATCAATAGAGCAGAAAACAGGGACAGGGGATTTCCCATGCAAACTATGGCTGAATAACTGCTTGTCCAAAGAGAGGGATTGCAACAAACTGAAAGAGGAATGAGGAAAGGAATGAAATAACAAACAGCAAGAATTTAAATGAAAGCTGGAGAAGGATGCAAAAGTAGCAGCAACGAGAGATTAACAGAAAATGCCTGACAGAGAAAAAGGCAGGCACAGGAGACCACAAAGCAAGTCAGAAATTATGATACTTCAAGAAATTCATTAATGGAAAAAGAAAACTGAATTCCAGGAGAACAGGCCCACCTCTGATTCTCCCAGTGCAGCAGCTGTGTGCAGCAATGCCGCAGCGCAAGGCAGCTCCCTGAGCACAAACATCCCTTCTCCCAGAGCTGCCCGCCCCCGGTGTGAGCAGCCTCACACTTACCTTCATCCACCAACAGAGGAGAAAGAAGAAAAAAATCAAGAGTGCCACAAGAAAGGTCAGAATATCACAAAGCCTAACGAGCTCCAGAACACAGCCCCCATCTGAGCAGACAAAAGCCAAGCAGCCTTTTTGTAGCTTGGGCTGACACCAGACACAGAGCACAGCCAGTTGCAAGAAACAAACCTGGTGGGCAGCATT
The DNA here is from genome assembly GCA_013398225.1 of Steatornis caripensis. NCBI lineage: Eukaryota > Metazoa > Chordata > Aves > Caprimulgiformes > Steatornithidae > Steatornis > Steatornis caripensis. The sequence continues at coordinate 14,262 of VZSC01010789.1, forward strand.
CCAGCACCAGCAACCATACTGCCCTGCCACAGGTATGTGGCTTAGGTGGCAGCAGCCGCGAGCGCGCTCCAGGCTCTGAGCTAGGGGAGCTTCACCCACACCTTCCATACCTTTCCCCTGTTTAGAAGACTTGACATTAATCTGAACTGTAAAACTTGACACAGCCTTGCAAGAGCTGAGGTTTCTGGAAAGGTCTCGGCACTGCTGCAAGGCGGCCACCGACTCTGGCTCAGCAGGTACAACTGAGTCTGGAGACAGAACATGTTTTCCACTGTCAAAGTCTGTGTCTTTCTCTCAAAAAAAGGCTGAACTTGTACCTCAATAGCAAGAAGAGACAGCAAACATACAACAAAAGTTTGCACAAGGGAGCCAAGGTCTGAGTGAGCAGCAGACTCCAGTTCATTTAGCAGCCAAGAGAAACTCCAGCTAGAGTCTGCCTAACAGATAGCTAGCTTTCATTAAGGAATATCATTACCTAAATCTTCCAGGATGTGTTACCAGACATCTGCTGCTTCTCCTCAGAGGCCACAGCAAAAAAACTCTGAGCTGAGGGCAATTTTGACGCAGTTAAACCACATACAAAATTGCTGGCAGCTCACTGCCTTCCCGTACATACTCATATTCTCTCGTTCTCTCCAGACAAGCATATTCTATCAATGCTGTGTCAGTTTTCTCTTCAGCGTTTAGTGACAGAAGCCCATTATACTACTCCCTCCAAAAAGCAACGGACAAACCTGAGATCTCCTCTCACGCAATCTAGGCCCAACTCCCGGGCTGAAGGCAGCACTGCAGCCCCTCAAGAAACCTCCACTGCTGTGAGAGCACAGGGACAAGACAAGACGTTGTGAGGGAAAAAACCCCCCAGGGCCCCTGGCCACCACCTTTTATACATTCACCATCCTTATGGCTTCGTTATGGCTTTCAGGTGTGTGGCTCCTGTGCTGAAGGAATTGCATTGAGCCCTTGATTAACTGGGATAGAGCTGTTAACACTCCTGGCTCATTGTCTCAAAACCAACATGATTTTAACTCCTTCCTAACTGGTCTACTTTTTCTTTTACTATTTTGCAAAACTAAAGACTTGAGACTTATTAGCTCTGCTTCTGCTCTGCACATATGCCCCAGTGCCCGGCTGCTAAACCTCTCTGCATCTTTATCCCATACTTGTTTGATTAAACCACTTCAAATAGAAATTGGTTTTCAACAGATACGAGTTTCATTAAAATACACGTGTAGTCATTCTCAAAACACATAATTCTTCACTGAGTGTCCACTGAAGTTCTCTGGCAAGCAAAAAGTTTCTAAAGCCTTTGGGGGGGGGGCTGCAGAAAAGAGAGAAAAATGCACATTCTGATTGCAAGTAACTTACAGTTCTCCCTTCTTTCCATCATATCATTTTATTCTCTGTTTTAGCTTTGATACATGTCAGTGTAGTAATAATTTTGTGTAATGAAGCTCTAGGTGGGAGGGGAGGGCCTTAAAAATAAAAATGTTAAAGAGAAGGTGACAACAGCTTGCGCAAGAGTCAGGGACAGCGTTTCAAGGTGGACGTAGCATCTCGCGCTAGAATCAGCAACTGCAGCCGAGCCAAAAGGGAAAGGCAGGCTGATGCTCCGTGACGGCTCTCAAGGGGACAGAGAGAGGGAGAGAGAGCAGGAGCTCTTCTGGGGCCGGCAACCAGGGAAAATGGTTTTGTTCCTCAGGATAAGAAAATAAGAGGCTGACAGCTTTATGCTGGGTAAAATAAATGCATCTATACAGTTATAAAGCATAGTCGCAAGAAAGTAATGCAGTGTATTGTTTGCTTTACAGCTTCAGACTCTTGCCATGGAGGAAGTATTGGTGGGAACGATCCTGGCCCCATGGGAAATACTGCTGGTCATTTTTGCTGCAGTGCTGATAATGAGTTTTCTCATGTTTCTGCCCCCCACTGTGGTAGTGATCTGGAGAATGAAGCGCATGCCGCAGGTCTCACTGCGTGGCTTGGTGTGAGCCAGCCCCGGTACGAGCCGTACCACCACCGAACCCCTGGAAGCAGTGGGTTTCCCACTCTATTGCTGCTAAGTTCCTGTGAAAAGAGATCGTGTATAATTTTGTCTTCATCTACTACAGTTCCCAGCACTTTGCCTTCCATTTTTTGGCTATGTTGTGATTACTTGTGTTGGCTTAGTTCCTAGACTGACTTGTTCTCTTGCATTATACTGGACTGAAAAGAAGACTGAAAGAGAAGCAAGCATAGTACAGCATTGTATTCCCTTCACGAATATCAAGAAAGCCTGCCTTTCTGTAGTTACACTGTAAATATTACCAAAGCCTTTAGCTGAGACAGTAATGCAGGTGGACAATAGCAAAAGCAAAAGGTTGTGGTTTAGTCCGATTGATTGTACTGCGAAACCTGAAAGAAATCCAACAGAGAATGGTGCAATAAATAAGCATCTTGTGCTTCTTTGGTCTGTTCTGTAAACTTACTGGCCTAGATGGTTTTCACTTCTTCTATATGAATTTTCCTCTCGCTGCAAATCCCGAGTGCCAGAACACAAAACCCTCCCCATCCCGGGGTTAGAGCAGGAGCATGAGGGATGGCCCAATGCTCAGACATGCCAGGCCAGACACCAACTTGAAGTTAATGCAAACATAGAGCAACTATTTGCCTCAATTATATTATGCAAATTTACTCTGGGAAATAATGTGATTAAGTTTACTTTAGTTTTTAACAGTGTTGTGTAGGCTTATTGGTTCGACTTCCCTTTCTCATATCTAAATAACTTCGACAGAGGGACTAAACAAAACTGCTTCTCTGCAAGTTTATGGGAAAAAAACCCCAAACCAAACTGCAGTCTCCAGCTTAATATCAAATTCATGCCACGTCAATTAAAGCTTTCCAGCCTAATTCTTCCACATTATGGGATGGTCTTTAGCAGGACTTCTGATGCACAGATTTAATAGTTTCTGTTAGTTTACAAGAGCAATGGGTTTGATTTCCTCATAAAATCCAATACTGAGTTTCTTTTCTTCTGTTGGTTGGTTTGGAAAGTCACAAGAATAGCTCAGTATAACCCAGAGATAAATGTTTTTATAGCATTAGTAGAAAAATTAGAATGGCAAGTGCTCAGCGCTTCACATATTTTAAATAAAATCAGCATCAGCTGATAATGAATTTGCCAGAAACGACAGACTCAAAGACATTTAACGTTTGGACTCAATGATCTTAAAGGTCTTTTCCAACCTAAATGAGTCTATGATTCTGTAATTTCATTTGATACAGATTAGTTGTTTGACAGAAAGAAACAAACCCTCCAGCGACTGAAAAACCGTTGCTTTTCTTTAAGACTACAGCACTTTTGTCTCCAAAACAGTGACTTAAGTTACTGCCTCATAGTTTATAGGCAGCCAAAGCAGCCAACTCATCCCTTTGTTGGTGTAATTGCCTGCTACAGTCATAGTCATACGACTGTCTGCTTCTGGGCCCAAAAGCAACTGATGGTTTTCTTGCTTGTAATGACTGGATTTTGAGTCTGAAAGACAGTGTGTAATTTTATATATGTGAACCATTTAACTGATTAATGAGGTAAAGGTCAATTAGACATCATGTACCACATAACTGTGCTGTCTGTGTCTGAGAGATTCACAGGAATAGGGAAAAGGTAAAGAAAAGAAAGGAAACGCAAACAGATGACCTGGCTGTCTTCAGATCTACGGCTTCAGTGTTTGCTCAACAGAAGAAAATTAAAACAAAACCCCAAGCACAGATTCCACTGAAAACCAAGCAAGCAGTAAGGAAGCTTTTTGTTTAGTTTTCGCAATAATTCACACACACATCTGTTCTGTTGCTATAGCTCCACAAATAAACTGCATCTCCAGTGCTATGTTGTCTTTGGTCTTCACTTGTACTGAGTACCAGGTGGCCAATGGCCCGCGATTTTTTGGTCTTCACACTTCTTACTCTGTGCCTGTGGTTTTGCAGAGCACACACACACGTGGGTGCATGCGGGCGGTGTAAAAGCGGGAGAGTTCGCGGAAGGAAGGGTATTGGAGCAGGAACAAGTGTTTTTATATTTAATGAGAAGAATCAACAACAACGACAAAAAATCGCTTGGGTATTTGTTCATGTTTAAAGCTGCTACAAATTCAGATGACCAGCTGAATTTTTGCTAGCTCTGGCAACCGCCAAACCTGTCCCAGTTTAGACCAAGTTCGGAAATAGAATGAAGAGGGGAAAAAATGGGGAGGACAACTGGCCAGAAGCTGTGGAAATCTTGGGCTAGGACCAGCACTGGACCTAGTAGTACCAGTAGGACCTGGTGCTACTGTGCTGAGACAAGAGCATCTCAGCTGGTCAGCCCTGCGCTCAGCCCAAAGCCCTGGAGCTCTACCCTCAGTACGGCCCATCTCGACTCTATTACCAAACAGACTTGCTTTGCTTTTGTACTTTCCCTCTGAAGCTAAGCCATAGCTTGTGGTAACCACAACCTCTGCCTAAGGGCGGCCCCCCAGATGTGCATGCCGCATGTGCCAGGGAGTGTGAGGAAGCGTGAGCGCAGAAGAGCACTTGCAGCCCCAGATCTCACAGGGTGGGCACAGCTGTTGTTGGAGCAAACCAAGGGTCAATAGGACTTTCTTTCCAGGACCACCATGGGTTTGCCCACGGGGAGACTGAAGCTGATCCTTGACACACTAACCAGAAAGCTTCTCATGCAGGTCCCTCAACACCCACCTCCTTCATCTTTTCGGTTGAGAAGACGTAATGCAAATCTCTGCTAGTTCAGGGTGATCCCAGTTCTCACATTTTGTGCTGGACCAAATGTTACGCTTTTCCTGCCATTTTGCCTGGTTACAGCAAGTATACAGGACACATTTTGACTCCTAGAAGTGCATTGAAGTATACCTAAAGGCTTTGTCTTTCTGTGGGATGTCCTCAAGGTGATAAATACAGGTGAGACCTTTGAGTTGCCCCACCAACAAACTGCAAAACACTGCACCTTAAACAGCTGTGTACAGCCTGATTTAACCCCGAATCAAGCAGGTGCATGAATAAATAATTATATCCCTCCAGCCAGTAAATGTTGTGACTTGCATTGCTTTAATGATCGTCAGAGCAACAACGGTGATTAATTGGCAACTGTAGAAGCAACTAAAAGTACGGCCCTTTCTCAGTAAAGATGACTCCTGACAGAAGATTATTTCTGGTAACTGTTATTGTGTTTAACTAATGACTGCATCCATTAAACAACTGTAATTCATATTTAATTCCAGCTGGACAAATTTAAGCCGTGAAAGTGATCTTCTTTCTTTTAAACACCTCTGGCCTGAGATACGCGATTAAGTTTAGCCTATAGAGCTGTACCCAAGAGCTGAGGTCAAATGATAAAGATCTCTAGTGTGTAAGTAAATAAAATCTATATGTTTACATGTCTTAGCAATTATTTCACTGCTCTGCTTCGCTTTTCAAAATACCCACGTCAGATCGCAGATGGCTGGTTGGTCTGTGGCACACGCATTTTGGCACTAGTAACCACAGATGATACAATCAGCCTCCTTGTCACGGTTGGAGCCGTCGATGCCTTGCTCACCGAGCTCTTTGAGGAAGATGTTTAGCTGCTCTGTCTGAGTTTCAGTGAAGGCTAATGTGTGCAGACAGGTGCTGTTGGTGGGGAAATAGGCAGATTTAGCTCCACCGATGGCCATCTCAGAGGCTGGAAAAACCAAAGAGAATGACAAAAAAAGCAGCTGAATTACTTAGCTTAGATTTGTCCTGATCTTTAAACAAGTGCCAGCACTCCCATTTTTCCAGATTAAAGACTTCAACTTGGAATAAAAGTGCCTAGATGATTGCTTTTGGTAAGCCCTGGGAAACAATTGCATTCATTAGCAACAAAGCACTATCATCAACAGTAAAATATTTTCCATTAACCATAGGGGACAAAGGTTGGCCCTTTTGTGTGTGTATGTGCATACTTATTTTTAAATTAAGGCAATAGCAACGGAATCAGACAGCCTGCTTAGGGTCACAGATTGCTCACTGGACACAACGGGAGCAGTCTTAAAACCCTTGGGCTGCCACTTGAAAAAGGCAGCATTGCTGGCTGGGGGCCAGCTGCTCGGTTTCGTTGTGTGTACATACAGGAACAGCACAGGTGTTGGCCAATTTTGCCGAGGTTCTTCAAGTGCTGTTGCAAGATAAACAGCGTTTTTTTGTTCTTCTGCTGTCTGCCCAGAGGGTCACACAGGCCTTGTGCAACGTAGCGTTTATGTTCAGATGATAACTATTTACTGTTTTTTAAAAAGTACATCTTCCCACAAACATTGCATACATGTCACATTTGCTATCCCAGGCTGAAAACAGTAACGCTCACCTTCCTAGGCTTTCGTGGTGGTTTTAAAGCTAACGTGATTTCGCGTTCAGCAGTTTGCCAGCCCAGCACTAGCTCTCACAATGTCACATGTGCAAGGTTGTCACACATATGCCAAGAAAACAGAAAATTTTCTTTCCTCTTTTTTTTAAACAAGCCTCCCATCGCTGTGACCGGGTGTGTTTGAGGAATACTCACGGTTGCAAACAGCCAGTGCGTTTCCCCCAACAAGCTGAGTTGTCCAGGAAAACCCGGTGGCATTGCCACATACTTCGTACAGCCTACTTCTTCTGAGGAATTGAAAGTCGTAACCCTTAGGAGACAATGATGGGGAAAAAACAAACAAGCAGTGTCTTAGGCTACATCATGGTAAATGTCAGATGAAGAAACATTCAGGCAGTGAAGGTCAATACAAACACTACAACCTCTCCCTGCCCTAAGGAAAAAAAAAAGCATAAAAAGGAGAATTATGCATTACACAACAAACACTTGTAAGTTAATGAATAGATCCACCAATAGAACAGCAGTGAACCATGAATATTACCTGGTTGCACATGGGTTTGCAGTATTGAGCATTGTCAATGATGACACACACCAGCCCGCCATTCCTGGGGGCTAACGGGCGCGGGCACCGAGGCAGCTGCTTGCAAACTTTCCAGTGGGTTAAAAAGAAACAAAAGAAAAAAAAGGGAGGCAACAACACAAGAGCGAAAGTGAGTATAAAAGTCTTCCCCTTCTCAAGCAAACTCACAGGCAGGCTAATTTACCTGGGCATGAGCGATAACCGCTCCCCCTTCAGCTAACTTTGTCAAAGTAAGCATTTTTGTTTGTTTAAAACAATTTATTATTTTCTTGGCAACACCCAATTTTTCCATCACTCCTCACTGTGACAGTGAAGTCCCTGTTAGCCCCAGTTACACTTTAAAAGTAGCTCAAAGTGGCGTTCACATTCAGTGCTATCGCACGACGCTGGGGACAGCGGGCCCCCTGCGCGCTGGTGCTGCTGTGTCTCACAGATGCCTGCCAGCGCCGTGGTTAAGCAGTCTTGCTTTCCGGCTTAATACTGAGATGTCTTTTATTTTTTTCTGCCTCAAGAAATGCAGACACTTAGCTCATTCTGAGTGTAGGTAAAAAATTTTTGTTAGTGCTTCTCCACTGCCGCTGCATTCAACGCCCCACAAAGGGGAGCACAGGTTCAGGAGGGGCCTTACATTTCTCTTGAACAGGGCGCAGCTGATCAAGTGTTTCTTGCAGTGTCCAGGCCAGAAAATTGATTGAAGCTTTGTCACCCTTGGAGATCATTTCATGAAAGCATTTTGAATATTTCTGTGGAGTTAGGGGAGAAAAAGGGCAAGTTGGGGAGGAAAGGAATTCATTTATAAAAGTGGTAAAATATTTTTTCATTCAAAAAAAAAAAGGCAGAACAAGAACCATCTTGAAAAATTGCATAGCTTTAAGGAACACTAATTTTCCCCACAATGCTTTTGGAAGAAATCTGGTAACATTTTTTGAATACAGTGGCTAGATAGAGTTATATTATATTATATATATATATATATACTCCATTATATTGAGTTCAAGAAGGAGGACTGGTACATGTTTGGGTTTTTTGCCTATACATGAAAAGATGCCTTTATAAACAACTGTATGGATCGTCTTTCTCTACAAAACATTGGTTTGCTATGCTTATCTCCGAATGCTGCATCTCACAGACTCTGTGTGTGTAAAAATACGTATTTGTGAATGTGTGTAAACAAAGAAGTTCCTGCATTTTTATCTAGCTATTGCTCTATACCCATATAAATAGCTTTCAGTCCATATGTGTGTGCCTATGCACATATGTGGATAGTGCAGAGCTGTGGTAAACTCCACAATCAAAACACAAGTGCATGCCAGCATTGGAACAAGACACCTATTCCTTTGAACTTACACAGATGCAAGAAGAAGGGCAAGTGCAATTTTCAGGGGCGGCTGCTGAACCACTAGCCAGCCATGGTTAACTCTACTTCTTGGGCTGAAGCTTTCAGAAACATTGTTGCAAGTGATGGACATCAATCATACAAAGAAAATTACATCATTCAAATCTCTGGGGGAGAAAAAGTCTCAGATGCCTGGGAGAATGCCTTGTTGGCACGTGCTGCCCTCAGCCTTTATTTTTCCCTCCAGGTGACGAGAATGATACTCCAGGCAGAAGCTCGCTATTGGTTCCGAGTCACTGTTTTACAGACAGATGTCTTGACTGTGTGTGAAAAGAATTTTATAGGCTCTGCCCTGGTATTTACCATTTCTACCATACTCAAGGGTCACTGTCTGATCACTCCCTTACAACATGCCCAGCCCACAGAAGACAGGGGCACTAACTCATAAAACACAGGCTTCCAGTTGACTGACTTTACTTGTAGTTAAAGTATTTAGCACCGTATGCTTGAAAGTGGGATTGAAAACAACATTATGCGTGTAAGACAGAAGACATATCTGTTGATGTTCAAGCCACTTTATATCTCTGGAGCAAAGCAAAACTGGAAAATACACCTGCGAGGATTTTTTTTTTTTAACTAGCTGTAACAGGTCCAAAGACACGGCAGGTCAAATGCCACTGATCTTTTTTTGCTCTTCCATCTTGCTCCCCTTCCCATTATGTACTTTTGTTTTGGGCCAGAAGTTGCCAAAGCAACACGCGAGTCGTGCCTGCCCGGCCAGTGCATCCCTGCACAGGCAGAGGCGGCGGGGCCCTGCTGCTCCCATCACCACCACCACCGAAGGTGCGTGCAAAGCAGGTCCGGGGCTGGCCGGTGCAGCCAACCTCTTACCTCAAGGCTCTCATTCACATCATCTATGGTTGCACTTTTACAGTCACTTTGACTGGCAAAAGCTCCGGTTTCAGCAAAATCTAAAAGACAAAACAGAAGCGGGTACATAGCTGGTTAATAATCCCTTCCGACACATGAACAAACGCCGAATATCCCATAACATTACTTGTTTATGGGAGTTGTGCCTCTATTCTGCGGTGCTAGCACTGTCTTGTATACCTGGGGCGATCGGGGCTCAAGTGTGAATAAACTGCAAATACTGATTTATTCTAAAAAGTTAGCACTCTGATCACCTGCTTGTGGCCACCCAGGGCTGGATTCCCAAGCGGGTTGCTTAATTTCTCTAAGACAGTCACTATTTAAATAATCGTTAGTGATATTCAAAAATGGCAATATCTTACCATTAAGAAGCACTGCTAAACTTACAAAAACCAGTGTTTTCCAGAGCGGGCAGCAGCTGAACAGCATCTTTTTCTGCAGGAGATCAGGGGCTAGTTACTTGTTGCTTGTGGATCCTAATTGCTGAGGCGCTGGACTCAGGCACAAAGCTGCATGTCCGTGGGTCACTGGTTGTTTACAGTGTGCCTCGCTCCGAGTCAGTCCTGAGATAAGGCATTAGCATCAGATGGGGGGATGCACATATTGCCCAATTTGCTGGGAATCCAGCAGGGAGTTTGCCAGCACGGTTTAGGGAGGGCAAGGGGAGGTTTCTCGTTACCGTACTGAGGCAGCCTGGCTTCCTTGCTGCTGCCAACCCCACCGGGAAATTTTCAGATTAACAGGTTTACTGTAAACATGTTTGGTGTATGCACACTCTGCCGTGTTCTTGCTTTCTCTCCCCCCACCTCTCCATCTGTCTCGGTTTGTCTCGCTCACACACACACACACACATATATTTATATTCATATAGAAGACATAAGTATGCCTTACTTACAGGGCTCAACCCTGTATCTCATGCTTCAAGAGAAAGCTCAGAACATCAGGTGATGGCTAAATTGATTTGGACCAAGGCATGTGCTCTAATAGATATCATGTAGTATCCAGAGTTTAGCTCCTTGGCAAGGAGCGCAAGTTATGGTCTCCAATTTCCAGCTTCTGGGTTATTAAATACAGATTAAACAAAAACAGCAACAGCACTAGAAAAGGAGGAGGGGAAAAAAAAAGTCCTGAGACATGAACCTACTTTCTGTGCCAACTGCATACCCGCTCTCTGTGTGTATATTATATCAGCAGTGGCACGGTATTTCTATTTGTAGGTTTGGTGTTTTTTTAATGGGGCCAGGAACCTCATATGCTTCTATCCATTTACAGGAAAAGCTGGATAGCTAGCAAAATTGCCACAAAAGTTCCATCATTTCTGCCCTATACATTTACCATCGGATTAATCCAATTACCTAGATAATGCTCAATGCTAAGGGTGTGACTGACTGACCCCATCTGTAAACTGCAGGTTTCAGAGTCACGGCCTTTCACCCAAGAGCCTGCCACACACACCCCATCGCCAAGCCTCCGCACTGACCCTGCCTGCCCCCCAAACCAGCTAGGCACGCACACGCACTCTCTCCAGCAAATTCTGTGCTGGTTGTTACTGTCATTGTCATAGCAGAGCTGTTCACTTTGCAGACGTTTGCTTTCGTTGACACAGGGACATTCTGCTTTCATGTTACGTTATGCAACACATTTATTTATACAGCACTTTTTCAGGTTTCTTTTTATTTATTTTTCATCCGCTTGCTTCTGCCAGTTGTGGTATAACACACTACGACCAGAAGATCCTGGAGCGGTGAAGCCAATAGTGGGACTTCCATTGCCTCACCAAAGCTGTGCCTTCTTATGCCATCTCAGGGATGTCTTGATAAACAGGTACATGTAGGACTGTAGCTCTTCCAAAAAACAGTTCTGTGGCAGCATGAATGGTGACTTCCTCATTATTAGTAAAATGCATTTGTATACATTACTGATAGGTAAAAGCGCGTTAGCAAAACAAGTCTTTAAGGTATTTTCCTGCTGGAATGTATCCAGGTGTCGAACGAGGGCCACTGATCAATGCTCTAAGTCCCCAGGAGATCAGGAACTACACGTAAACCTACTACTTGTTTGTCTCAACTTACACAACATAATTAATAAAGTGGATAAACTTCTGCCTTGAACAGATAGAAGTTGTGTTTGTGACATACTTGAAGAGAATGAATGGCAGCTTTTCTTTAATGATCATCAGTCAGGCACTCTCTGTCCTCCTCAACATCTGTTTGGGAGACACTGTACCAAGGAATTTAGTTAAGAGAGCAACATAGGGTGGCAGCATTTCACCATTGTAGAAGATCTCACAGGATGCTGCTTGAACCATAAAGCTAGGATTAAGTGACTCGGGAGCCATACATAGGCAGCCCAGGTATTGCAAGATTACATTCATCCTTGTTGCCTATTGGCAAACAAAACTGATCACAGAGGATAAAGGTGATCTCACACCCTCCCCATTTAAGCAAACCTGAGATTAATCCACAGTCCTTTGCAACAAGTGGTTTGTCGCCTTACAGGACAATATAGCTCATGAGCACAGAAACGTCCCTGTCCTCAGTCTAGACTGTAGCCAGTCCACCATGCACAGCAGCTACCTTGATCTGTCAGAAGGAGAGGCTGTCACCATCTCCAGCAGGAGTAACGGGGTACTGGTACCCAGACTGAGTAGCTGGGTACTGGCACAAACAGGGACATGACTCGGCACAGACGCGCTCCCCCCGCTGTGGAAGGACACGCAGCCACCTAGCGGCTACTTCTTCGGTGAGAGACTGCTGGACAGGGTAGCGGTCCCAATTTTAACCTCACGCTACATACATATTTGTTGATGTTTTGCAGTTATTTCTATGTACTTTATTTTATTCCAAGATGACATCAAACCTAGTAAGCCATGCAATAAACCTTACACATGGGAGCAAAAATTGTGAGAGAAGACTGTATAGCACAAACTTAAGAGTTAAAAATAAAAATCTAATACTTTTCCACCAAGTTTCTATTAATCACAAGGACCAAACAGTGATCACACATGTAGTGAAAGATAAATTCATATTGCAATTCCAAAATCTAATAAAGTTCAATTATGTTGGTAAACTAAAATCCTACAAGAGGCTGAGTTGAGATGGACCATTATACTGCAACCTTAACAAAACAGAAAAAGAGGCATCTTTACATCCGTGGTAGGAAAAAGCTTTTTATTCTGATTACTGTTTTATAGGAGAACACTTCTGTTTCAAAACCACAGGCGATTGAAACCCAACAGTAACAGCACATACCCAGTGAAGGTGATTTAAATATTACATATATGTTAACGTCTTCTACAAAAGAGGCCGACATACAGTTATGTGATATTCAGCCTTCTTCCATCAAAGCAACCCCACGGCTGTATGCAATGCTAACTGCAGTAAGGAAATTGGATCCCAGGATTTCCTGTTGTCTAATTAGAGGCAAGAGATCTGCTGATCCTTAGTCAGAGTCGGGAAAGTCGTCTTCGCCTTTGCCCGCGAAAGGTTTGAGGTTCAGCCATTGGTTTGCATATCTGAGTCGTACTTTGCCTTTATCAAAACAACCAATGGAGCAGCAATATAAAGCAAACTGTATTTTGTTGTCTTATGCTGATTAAAAAAACATGACTCTGTCCTTTATATCTTAGATAATAAAAGACATTGAGGGGTAAAAAAATCAATTTCCAAGAAAAATATCCTTTGCTTTCTTTCCATTTAAAATCTAAAATTCCTTTTGTTGAATCCAAAGCCGTCAAATTTCATTTTCAGAAGCATCCTCATCATCAGTGGACTTCTCTTCCTTTCTGTTTTTAAAGGGTAACTGCTAGTGTCAAAAAACAAGTTTTTTAGGCACCTCCCATGAGAATTCATTTCTTCCAAAGTGACCGTAACATGCAGTCTTCTGGTAAATGGGCTTTTTTAGGTCCAAATCCCTGTGTGTATAACAAAAAGCAGAGAAAATTCTTCACATTAAGACATTTCATTGTAACTACCATTAAAATCTTGATGTTTATATCCATTTCTGCCCTTAGTCAAGCAAGCATATTCTGAAGATGCAAGCATACCAGTAAACATGTCCAATGGAGAACCATAAAAATGTCAACAAAATTTATACTTTAGGGCTATAGGAAAAGTCCTTATTATTCAGAATTACTAGTTTTAATGGAAAATATGAAATAAGCTTAAATTCCTTTTGTAAAACAAAACACATCTTTTTTTTCACAGCAAAGTAACTTCAAAATCTTGGAATACAGAAGTTATTTTATATTATGTGAATTCCACATGCTATATAAGGGCAAATGCTGAAAGTACATGCTTCGTATGAAACTTGAAAAGTACATCTGTTTTAGCTCAAAATATATGACACACTGGTAGATCCATAAAAAGTATCAGCTGCGAAGTCTGACAGAATGAGAGAAAGTCTCTTTTGTACTGCACGGAATAACCCCCATGCTAGTTCAAGAGGCTGACTCTTACATGGTAACACCTAATGGTTTTGCAAGAAATCATTTCTAGGATGTGATCACCAAGGTATATTCCTTTTTGTCTGTTTCTATACCTGACAATGACTCCAGGCCGAAGATCAAAGTTTTTGTGCACTATGTCCAGCAGCTCTTTCTCTGTTTTTTGTGAAGTTCCGTAAGTGAATAGTGAAATGGACAGTGGATGAGCTACTCCGATGGCATAAGAAACCTATGGCAAAACAGAAGACATCATAGCAAGTAAACACGGCACCTCAGTGGGTAACAGTATGCAACAGAAGAAAGCATTCACTCATGAACCATCTTAGGAAAACCAAGGCCTCTCTCCTTCACTTACCATATTTGCGCAATCTGCACTTGTAGAAAAAAAGAGAAAACTTTGAAAATGTTGAAGTGTCTGGATAACTTCCCCGTTACCCAGCCACCCCATGCTCATTTCGATGGCAGTAAGTGTCAGAGGGTTGAGGGCTCAATAAATGTCCAGAAAAACAGCCAATAAAATGAAAGCTGAACAAAAAGTTCCAGCTTCAAGAAGCTGACAGGCTATTAGTAACATTACAGGGGTCTTGAACAAAGTACATCAGGGTCTTCCTCTCCAACCCCAAGCCATCATCAAAACTGCTTCTACTACAGTGTCTTGCACAATGTGTATTCAAGGTAAAGCCGAAAAGAAAAAATCTTTTCGAGAAAAGCAACATTCATAGCAAACCATACCTGAACAAGAACACGGCGACAGAGCCCAGCTTTCACAAGAGACTTGGCCACCCAACGGGCTGCGTATGCAGCTGATCGATCCACCTTCGTGTAGTCTTTGCCAGAAAAGGCACCACCTCCATGGGCTCCCCAGCCACCATAAGTATCCACAATGATCTTTCGACCAGTAACACCAGCATCACCCTGAATCAGTAAAAGAATTTGCCCATTTTACAGCAGTTACAGCTCTCAGACAAGGCTATACATCCTTCAGCAGACTACAACAACGTCTAAGTAAGTTCACCACATATGGATTGCTGTGGGGTAGCTTCAAGGATGAACTTGTCTCACCGAGCTACAACAGTGGCTATAAATGTTCTTTAAAGCAGATTCATAAGACAAGCCATTCACAAACAGTGTCTGGTGGTCAAGTGAACAGGTTTACACCCAGACAGAGAGCACGTACTGCCTGTTTCAAAAGAAAATATTCCAGACAATATGAGACCTTTGGTTTAAAAGTTACTTATCTACCACATCCAAACTCAATATACAGTATTGCTAACAAACTACGTGCCATATAGGAACCAGAGAGATTTTACACTGTTTAAAAAAAAAAAAAAATCAGGCTTTCATATCTTTTGTCAAAATCTGAAGTCGTATGAATATTAAATAGCATATGTCTTCTCTGTATTTACAATTGAAAGTTATGCCAGCACTACCTTCTACACCATTACATGGAGGCTGGCAGCCAACAATTCCAGTGCAGTATCATTACAGAGATTGTCATACAAGTATCTACTAAAAACACATTTCCAACCCCAAAATATTTCTTCTCTAAACTGTACACAACAGGTATGGGGTAGCAGGCAGTCATAGCTAATTGAGAAAGGATTACTTCTTTCTAAGAACAGATGCTTATAGATGAATATTCTAAAATATTAAATAAGGAAGCGCAGATAACCTTCTAGCTGCCTACACAGCTATCCTGATTGTTCCTCGCAAGAACTTGATACCTTCATTTGATCTTGGTTAGTTGATCAGTACCTGCCTGATTGCCTGACACTCAGGTTACCAAATGCTTAAGCTTTCTCGTATGAATGGAAACATGGTCAAACTTGAAATTCAGTCTCCACCTGCGCAGGCGGCAGGTTTGAATTTCTCTGTCTACAGAATATCATGTCAGTAAAATTCAACTTCTGCAACATTTGCACAGAAAACACAAGTGGAGAGTCGAAGTTTTTCATAGAAAGACTGTGCATATACACAGAAGAAAACCTTGGGCATTGTTTGTTCCATTCTGCTAAGCAAGCAGCAAGATGTAAATTCGAATTGCAGATAGCTGAGCTTGTCTGAAGGAGCCTGTCCTCCTGGTGTTCTGCTTGAGTCAAACCTTAATTTCTGGTGGCACAGATAGTTGCAATGAGAATACCTTGTGTGCCGCGACTGACTGCAGAACTGAGTGAGAGGAAGAGAAATGGGCAGGTGAAAGGAAAAAAAACACTCCTCGTTTTAAAGGTGCTCAAAGAACAAAAATGTGTTTGTAAAGCGTGTGGAAGTCACTTTTGCTATGAGCTGTAATGTCCTCACAGTACCAGCGGGTGTTGCTGTTGGGATAACGATGATAGCAGCAAAATTACTAATTTTGGCACAGCCAGAATTGAAGGTACCATCATGCTCGAAAACATAAGGTGAAAATGCCAAATGAAATACATGTGTCTTCCTTAGATGAACTGAGCTGGAGATTAAGATAGCCTTCTATAGCTAGCTTTGTTAAAAATAAAGCTTAGTAATATTCTTCTGAAACGTAATCAGAAAGTCCAAGACATAAAAGACAAGGAAAGAAGTAGTTATTTTCTGATTGCTGCAATGCAATTGTAAATTGCACAAGTGATGACAGCAGTTGTAAGGCCACAGACACACAGGCAGATTGACCCATACGAAGTAAACTTATCTCAGGTTTAAAAAGCTGCAAACATACCCTGCGATGTGCCTGTGTTTGTAAGCGCAACCATAAGCAATTCAGTTGAACCACAAGAGTAGAAAAGGTATTCCTGGTTGGCTTACCAAATGTAATTGTATTACATTTTTAAATGGGTGCATTTCAGCGGATACCTGCAAGATTTACATTTTTAAGGGGCACAGTTCAGTGCACACCTGAAAATTTTCGTATGTATTTTCGTGTAGCCTTCTTTCTGCGTGTAGCTGTAATTGCTGCATTGGTTCATTTGCTCCAAGTTACAGCACAAACTTGCCTCTCCATTTGTCCATAGTCTAGGATACCAGCAATACACAAAATTGGACTGACACAAGCAATTCAACTACACAAAAATAAAGTTTTTGTATAATCATTATTATAATGATTAATCTCAACACCTTCCTCCCTGCTCCATGGCACTAATGTAAAAAAGACACAGCATCTTAGAAGTAATTCTGGCAAATTCCAGTAAATGAGTGAATGAGAAGAGTAAAGGAAGAACAATGTCTACTTGGATGGGTTGTAAAATTGGACCTAATTTCAGGAAGGAGCTTTGAAATTTTGCTGTGATAGTTCTGGAGGGAACTGAAGACTAAAACATTGGGAACGGTGAATTTGTTTTCAAAAACTAAATCTCGAGAGTCCTGATCCTACAGAGAGAGGAAGTTCCGCCCGACTTCTGTGAGCACAGGATCAAATTAAAAACTTCAGCTCCAGCGTTGCCTAGATATGCAAAACCAACATTTGTTTTCTCATCAGGAGAAGTCTATCGGAGGCTGGTTTTCAGAAGAGATGAACACCTTCAGCTCTCATTGGTGTCAGGCAGAACAGCGTGAGATATATGGATCTGAAACCCAGGATACTGTAAGAGAAGTAAACCTTCTCTGTCCATCCCTCTGTAAGGCATGCTTTCCATAAGAAAGGATGGTGTGTGTCAGTGCTGGACTCAAGAGGATTTGAGGAAACCCAGAGCTGGGCTGTACATTTCACACACAATGTAAGATTCAGCTCAACTTGCCTGCCTAGTCACAACACATGTATGATAAAACCACGCCCTCAAACGTTATTTTGAAATACAGCACATGAAACCCTGAGTGCTTCTCACACATTCAGTTGCAGCTAAAACTTCCGCTAGACAGCTTGCTTCTCACACCTTAGGACAGACACGCCAGAAAGCTGAGCATTTCTTCTAAGACACACCCCCAATGACAAAGGCAAGCTGATAAAAGCAACAAAATAATGCAACACAAACCTGAGGCCCTCCAATAACAAAACGTCCACTAGGTTGAAGGTGATATATAGTTTTCTCATCCAAGTATTTTGCAGGTACAACAGCTTGAATCACACAATCCTTCAGGGCTCTGCGCATATTCTCCAGTGAAATGGTTTCATCATGCTGCACAGATATCACAACGGTGTGAACACGCACTGGGATGACTGCACCGTTCTTCTGGATATACTGAACCGTGACCTGAATAGAACAGGGAGAAGGAGGAAGAAAAAAAAAATGTTCATAGAAAACATATTACCGGTCACATTAAACGTCATGCTATGCTATTCCACGAGAGAAATTGTAGCAAAATGTCAATGCTGACATTATAATGATCACTGCTCACATTGTTGCCAAGGTATGAGAAATGAAGCCTATTTTCTCATTCTTCGTTTTTGCAGTGCTGAGAAAAGAAAAAAAAAAAAAGAGCCAATACGAACAATCTGATTTTCTATGAAATTGTCCAGAGTGTGTCCTTCAGCCTCAGAAATTCACGTTCTCAGTGCATCTTCAAAAAGGTCAGCCCGAATCCCTAAATACAAATAAATCCTTTGGATCTCCTGTCACTTTTTGAACGAGCATAGACTGCTTGGGTTTGAAGGGTTAAATGTTTCTTCACTGGTAGGTGGTTAAGTGCTGGTAGCACTCTGGTACAGGTTAACCACTTTCCAGCAGTCAAGGAGACAGTATCATAAGCAGTGGAAATGCTTTATCTGCTACTTGTAGGTTATGTAAATCCTGATACTCTGAACACCACCGCTTGCTGTCTTTGAAAAATAACACTTTTTCTGTCCAGAAATCTTAAATATTTTTAACTATCATCTGGACTATTCATAGCAGTATTTACCTGTGTCTTAGAGTCAGGCCTCAGCCAGGGAAGTTCTCCACTACGCCTCAGCTCTGCTAACCTGGCATTCAGTTTATGAGCAAGAACAATTGTTAGAGGCATACATTCTTCTGTCTCATCTGTTGCATAACCAAACATCAAACCCTACAGGAGGAGAAGAGATACTTCAGTCACTGTTAAAAGCACCACAACTAAAGGCAACGAGATTTCATCTGAAGCAAAGAGTAAACAGTACCCTCAGGTTTACTTTCTACTGTTTTACATTACAGTGCAAGAAGCTTAAACTCAGATCAGGCTCCAACACGTTACAGCGTAATGAGAAACAAACCATGTTCCTAGAATTTTTCACTGAAAGCCTGAAGGTTTACATGTTGAGCTAGAAACCGGGACAAAAATTCGGAAGTTTCTGCGAAAAAAAATCATGTTCTTTCACAGAAAAAAAGTCTGTTGAAGCAAAACGATTTCAGGACTATTCTGTCATAGGAAAGGTGCTCTCGTTAGCCTGGACAGGTTGTAGAGGCTTTCACATATGAGTGCAGGCACACTTACACTGCAGCTCACATCTGACATTTCAGAGGAATAGGATGTGACTACTGCATGAAGTACGTACCAGTCAACACGTAAGGCACCTGCCTCAGATTTTCAATACTCCAGGCTTCTAGTCACAGCTTCTACTGTTGTTCAGTTATGTTTCTTGCATCAGATTATCATTCGTTAAATAGAGGTTACAGCATTTTCCTTCTCCTCATCCAGCATATGTTGCCATTAAAAAAAAAAGACAGGAACGCACTTTGATACAATGGGAAGGGGGGCCATCAAAGTGCCACAGAAAGTCAGATATCTTTTCATCTTCTGTAGTATTAAGTCCCCATGACAGCATAAAAGCATTTGTATTTAGTCCTCAAGGGTTTTTTGAACAATATTGGCTTGGCTCCTGGACTCTGATATCTCCACTTACGGTTCTCAACAGCATTGTTATAAACTAGATGTTACCACTAATGGTAACTACTGTAAATGTTAAACTGACTCATACCGGCATCAGTCAGATTATGGAGTTTTTATGTTAGCATCATTCTCTTGGGAACACATCATAATTATCTGCATATGTTATTTAGCTCATAGAAATGCAGCTTGGACAGCCTTAATTATGTGAAACACCTATTACAGTAGCTGCCTCTGGGAAATAAGTGAGAATTAAAAGTAGTCTGGCATATTTGCCTTCATTGTAATAATGCTGCAGACAGTTGAAACCACCTAATTTTTTGCTGTGTAAACTCTCAAGAGCTCTGTTAAAGTGAAGATATCCTTTGTTTATTCCATCTTACAAGGCAAGTCTGGCTGCAAGATGAATGGTCTAATGAATCTAAAGCTATTCAACAAAAACATGAAATACATGAGCAAAAAACCTTTGCTAAGTTCTAAAGGACGCATCATCGGCTACTACAAAGTGACAGAGCTCTCTTGACTCGCATGGAGTGCTGTAACAACCACCAGGCAAAATTCTGCCCTCAAAGAACTTCCAAGTGTTTTAACAAAAAATATGGTTTTTCTTCTAGGCTAGCCCAAGATAGAAGTGTGGGGATCTCCACATGGGTTTTGATTTAGAAAACAGGGCAATGAGATGGAGTAAACTTTCCATTCAAACAGCTTTGATGTTTTAGATGTGATGTCGTGTCTACCTGATCTCCAGCACCAACATCCTCTTCATTCCTGTGTAGATGAACACCTTGGGCAATATCAGGTGACTGCTGTTCCAGTGCCACTAAAACATTACATGTCTTGTAGTCAAAGCCTATTTGGGAAAAAGAATAGTGGTAAATTAGCTTTCTCTGTCACAATTAAGGTAAGTAATATGGAACCATACGACAAAATTTTCATTCTGAAGGGTATCAGCACGGACTCACATTCTGATGGACACCACAAGACAATTTTAATTCTGAAGGATATCCATTCATAAATCACAACCTAACTGCTATTTTTAGTTAATCTTTTTGTCAATACGACACTTAAAACCTTTTTTGTGAGGGGGTGGGGAACGTAGGGTTGCCTTTATTGCTTGTTTTCTCTTGCATCGGAACCCTGTGCCAAGCCAATTCCGATTATGAATTGTTAACTGCAGAAAACTAGCCTAAAAAGTAAATAATCAGCCTCTCCCAAATAAATAGTATTAAAAACCTCTACACAAATTCCTAGGACCCGATGTTTTCAGCAACTGAAGGCTCTGCTCTCTGATACATTTTTTGTAACGTATGTAAAGCGGTGTCTGTACCTAGGTCTCTCATGGGAGTTTGTGCGAGAGCCACAAACCGAGAAAAAAACAGATTCAAGTATCACAGCAAATGTGGAAGTGGGAATTTACTTTACATTACTTTCAAAGACCAAAAGGAAGGTTTCAAAAAGAAACTGAAAGACTTACAGAAGATTGTGGCAAAATTCCCCACCTGTTCTTAGGCATATTAACAGTAACTTGCTTCTCTCCAAATCCAACCTTTCCTAGAACTGTAGCTACTGGCAGCTGCTGACCAAACTCACGTCCAGCCAATACAACATATACACGTGTCCATATGCATATGATCCATTTCAAGAATGCTCTTCACCCTCTTTAAGTAGGCTATGTAGAGAAGAAAATTATATTTCTGTGTGTAATTGTTTGTTTCAGCTTTTTGATTTACTTCTGCATAGAAATTGTTTTTTACTGGATCACTGCATCTCCCCTTATCATTTTTGGCAGTTAGGATAGAAAGGAGATTTATGACCTACTAGGATTTGCCAGCATTTTCCGAAAGCACTGCTGTTACATGATGGTGGAGGTAACCTGCAGATGTGCTGCTATAGTATTCTCCCACCACAATCTCCCTCTAAATTCAGTAGCAATTAAAGGACTGCAAGAAACAACTTTTGTAACCAAAACTTCTTAGAAGATGCACTTCACTGTAACAGTACACTTGGAATATTTGTAGTGTATACACAGATACATGGCAAATCAGAAGGTGAAATGTGTCTGGTATATAAAGCGTTTTGTCTTTTTCATCACTTGTATATTACACAAACCAGATTTGGACTGCGCACTCTGCAGCGTTAGGAGGAGTTGTTCAGAGCTAAGAGAGCACCTTGCACAGTAAGATCCTGCTTTACACCTGGGAATCCTAGATGCTACTTTCACAGTACAAATACTTCCACAGTACAAATGTATAATGGTATAATGAAATGAACTAGGTTTCTTCTTCCCTCTCTTTTGCGTTAAGATGGATCAACCAGCTTGCCAAATGAATAACTGAGATTCGAGTTCTTTCAAGTTTGGAGGAGTGGTACATTCTGTGGCTGAAGCTGCAGTTACCTATTCTGGACCACACCACAGTTCAAAGTATATTCTGCCTGCTCCCTTTCAGTTTTAACTAATATATGACGGTTTTTCTACTTACTGGGATAAAGCCAGAAAGTGTATCACGGAGCACCATGTAAGCAGCTTTCACACAGGATATTCAGTTTTTATCAGGCTTGCTAAAGCCAATGTACGGAAGTGGTGACAGACCTGTTTTGCAGTTGCCTATTGCTTGCTCTTCAAGGATTTCACGAGTCTTTCCACCAACCTTTAGCTGAATCATCATAGCCAATATGTCTAATTGCATCTCGGACAACTCGTTGATAATCCACAATAGCACGAGATGTGATCTCCCCACAGAGCAACACCATTCCTGTCTTACATACTGTCTCTGAAAAGAGAGATGAAAACAGGATTGCAACAGCAGAACAACCCAGCCCACTAAGACAAATAACTACGTTTGTGATGATGGTGATTTTGAGAGATCTACTGGGTATGTACAGTAAGTCCTTTCTACCCATATTTTTAGTAAGGTTAGCTCCTTCTACAACAAATTCTTTTTATGTACACCATATGCCTGAAAGTAAGGAAAAGACCAATACGTCCAGTTTACAAATGGGAAAGTCAAAACACTGAGCATGATTCAATGATACGCACATATAGCATTAAGCTGTGATTTCTAAATACATGTGATCACTCTAAGATACATACTGAGGCTAAATAAAACTCATCAGCGATCAACTATTTTGAAAACTTGCCTCCAGTCCCAGGGTGAAGAATCTGAAGATGGGGCTTAGTTACATAATACATGAACTGTGGTAATGACCTGAGGGTTGGTGATACAACTCTTTCTGAAGAGATTTCAAAAAACAAGTAGTTACGGGGACTTGGACTGTAAAATTAGTACTTTATTAAATACAGCAAATGAACTGTTCAACAAAACATTCAAATGTCGTTTCAAAAATCCACTGTAATGAAGCTCAAGCTGTTTCTCCCAGGAAAATTCGGTCCACACACAAAATTAACTATCCTACCCTTCTACAGCCTGCTTAGGCTTCAGTCTTTATAAAAACTTTTACTGTTTCTTCCCATGTCTCCTTCTCTTGAAGACTGTAATTCTTACATAATTTTTTGTGAGTAAAATGAGTTAGCAAACGATAGCATCAAGCTCTTTGGAAACATCATAAAAAAAAAGACCGGTGGCTGAGTGATGAGTTAAAACAAAGAAGCACAAAACTTACCACAAGCAACCTTGGCATTTGGGTCCTGTTTGAGATGGGCGTCTAGTACAGCATCGCTAATTTGATCGCAGATTTTATCTGCAAGACATAAAAGCTGTGATTCAAAACCATAGTACTCAATACAAAACATGGACTGTTTGCATCTCTTCGAATAGGTAGGTGTTTCAGCAAGGAATTCTTTTATTGCTGGTGTGTTTACTGGTGTATTTAAGCTAGCTAAATAAAAAGACATCTGAAACATCCTGCAAGCAAAGCCAGTAGATACAACGGGGAATTTACTTACTTTGCTTTACTGATGTAAACTAATACTGACTACAACTTTACCTGTAGTTTTCTGCCCTTAAGTGTGAAATAAGTATGCTATGCATAGAATTACCTGAGAGGCTTAGAGGCTTTATTCCCAGCCTTCTTCTCTAACACCCCAAGCCAGCAGAGCATGCACTCCTCAGAGGTATTCAAACAAGAAGGTGTTATTCCACCACCACCTTGCATTTCCCTAACTGAAAGTTAGAATGTACCTGACCAGCACTGCTGGTAAAGCCTGAGAAAGTGTTTAGATTAATACAGGTAACGCACAGCTCAGAGCCAAGTGCCTGTTTCAGGTTTGCTTCTTCTCACTGCTTCCTACCAACCTGCAATGCCATGTCCTAGTGATCCCTCCAACCCACCTGAGGCAGGGGAGTAAGTAGCACACACAGAAGCAAGAAGGGGCTGAAGTTTGCCTGAGGTAAATCTTGCCTATATCTTCACTTACATCCCAAATACAAAGGTTTCGGCTCAGGTTTATCATAACATTCTTTTCTCTTTTTCTTTCTTTCTTTTCTTACCTTTTTAATGAATAATGAATCTTAGTCAAATAATGTAGCTAATCTAATGAACACAAAAGGGCAGCACGGATAACAATATCTTCCACATTAAAATGGTAGTTATTCTCATATATTTTAATTTTATTGTCCTTAGCAAATGTCTAGCATTGCATACTATGTTTAGATGTTGCCATAACATGCTGTGTGGCAAAATAAATTAATCTCCTGCCTTGCCATTTCCAACACAATCTGTTGGAAAGCGATGTTTTGTAAGAGCATGTCATTAGAGACTTTTAATACATTTAACCTCAAGTCAAAATAAATTCTCATTTATTTTCATGAGGAAGGTGTACATTTAGCTAAGAGGAGCAAATCAAAGACCAGAGAACTAATGTGATTCTGACACTCTTATCTCCCATATTAACCACTTCAACACAAAAAGAAGGAAGGCAAAAGACAGTTAGCAAATGTAGGCTGCATTGGAACTTTCAGCCTTGTAAGAACTGTACGTGGATTACTAAATTTGGGACAATTATTACCAAAGAGGAATCAGACACCATTCATGCAATTTAGTTAGAAGTCCAAACGAACCTTGTTTAGCAAGACTGGGGACAAAGGTGGCAGGATTTGATTAAAATGTATCTCTTGCTCTCTTCAAAGTTTCCATTTTTATAAGGAAATGTAGCCATATTGTTAAGCACAAAAGCAAAAATTATTGACGAAAATATGTGATATTTTATTACCTGGGTGGGACAACAGAGCACCTGGGATAGGATGACCTTCTTAGTGCAGGTCAAACGCCTTGCAGTAAACTCCTAGCGACTGGGACTGCTTTACAGTCTTTTTTTTCCACTACCCAGAGATCCTGTGCCAGGAACAACTTTTATCCCTGTTCTTTCTCCACATGAATCATGTCTCAGCTGCATTAGATGCCAGTGTCCCATGTTTGCCTAAGTTCCCTGTATGGCACATACAGGGGTGTTATATACATTCTTTCCAAAACGTTCAAGAAGACCACAGGTAATCCCATATGACTACTTCATCCTCATTTCTCCTTGTGGCACCTATCTGGTACAAAGAATCTCGTGTCAGTTTTGCTTGCTGTGGTTGAAATTAATTTATGAACTGAAAGTTTCATGAACTGTCTCAATGGAGCATTAACCATAGTAGGCAGTGAAATCAATAAGTGAAGATTTAACAGGATGTTGTCATGGTTTGTTGGGGGTTTTATTCCATGAACTGTACCATTAGTATCTACAGTATTTCATGGATAGTGGTAGAGAAGCAGGTCTTTCACTTCCCTTTCAGAGAAATAACACAGCAAACATTCACGAACAAAAAGCACAGTCCACATTTACAAAAGGGGAGAGTTTATCTTAAAAAACTGTTACTCTGAAAAGATCATGATGGAAAGCCAGACGAACAGTTGACCATACAAAGGAAATTATCTACATGCAATAGCATTACTGTGATTGCTACAGAAATACTAGATTTTGGTGGTGGTACTCCAAAAATGACGTTAAGAAGCGGTGGGAAGGTTTAGGACAGACTGAGAAGAATGCCCAAATCAGAAAAGTCTATCTTACAGGAAGAAATCAATCAACCTCAATCTAGTTTTGAAAGGCTGAAGGAAAGGCAACCTACCAGAGGAAATCCTTATAAGCATTGAAATCACAGTCTCTAAGAACCTAAAAATATGTTGAGAGAAAGGTTTTTGTCTGATGGACAATAGCATAACTACAGTTGATAACTGGAAATTAAAGAGAGACAGATAAGGATTCAAGAAGGAAAACCTTAACAGGATGAGAGCCATTGAAACCATTCTTCTAGAGGTATGCAGGATTCCTTGTTCCTTCGAATCTCTAGATGAAAATGAGTATCTTTTTAAAAGGTATGAATGAAATTCAACCATAATTTACTAGAATGCTGTGCTAGTAAAGAATTCTTGCACAAAATATTATTATCTGTGTAAGAAGGTCAGACCAGATTATATATCAGAGGCCCCTTCTGGTCTTTGAAATCTATGTGAGAATTTAATCAATTATAATAACAAATTAGAACAACTTAATCTACTATGCCGATAGCATGCCTTTAGATTAAAATGGGCCGAGACAAATCAGTTTGACAATTCATGTCATATCTGATTGTTGGTGCAACAAGCAGGAGTTCTACTGCAACTAGATCCAAATACAGATGCAGATATATCTATCAAGACTGCGAAGAGAAATCTAGTGGGATGATTGGCTGAATAATGCATTAAATTAAAAGCATGTCTATTAGTAAAAGTCCCAGTTGTAAAATAAAACCAAGCGTTCCGTTTTTAGCAATGCTTTGCAGGCTTTGTGCACCCTTCATTCTGTTATTTAAATTTCTGATCTCAACTGTCCCATTTCTCGTATTAGCTGCTAAATGTGACAGGATATGTCTGTGCATTATTTTATTCCTGTTTTGTTCCTTCTTTTTTTGGAAACAGGGAGAGAATAACAGACCACCTCTGGTGAGGCATTATCATCTCAAAAAATGCTGTAATAGCTAAAACTTCAGTTCATGCATACCTTCATGTAGTGAATTACTATCCAATAGGATAAATATTGTAAGAATGATGTCTAGGCTGAGGATTTTTGACTGAGCAGGAAAGTATTAGATAACCATGAATGCTTTTCATGAAATCCAATCATCCCACAGACCCAGTCTTATGGCAGAGATGCCAATTAGCCATAAACCAGCTCTTGCTAACTACAAAAGGAATGAATGAGTCTAGGGAGCTGATGATAAACCCCACTCAAATGCCCGGCAGTCAAACTATGAAGTAAAGGAGGCATTCAACAACATAAGCGATCTCCAATAATTAGAAGGAACTTCACAGTTTTCCAGATAGATGGACGGAAGTTTGTTAGGTGAATGTAGACTGTGTAAGAGCCTAACACAAGCCGTGACAACTGCAAGTTTTCAGAACATCCACAAGAATTCAGTTTCACGGATTCACCACACACACACACAAAAAAACCTATGAAATGTTGATTTTCTTGAGAATCTGTGATCGTCAAAATAAAATCCAGTATTTTTAATGATACGTCATTTATATCAACAGAAAACAATAATTTTAAACTCGAATGTGAAATTATATATTCAAAATATGATAAACTGAGCAATTCTTGGATTTCTGGTAAAAAACTAAAACCGTCAAGAAATGCAGATACTTATCATGAGCACTTCTTAAAAAAATAAGTTTCCCACAGGAAAAGTTTCACTAGAAAAACTCTGAATAGCTGAATTGTGCTGTATTACATTTTTCCGATTTAAAAGACTCTTGAGGACTGCTAATTGATAACGGCAGTGGAACTTCAATATTAACACTATACTGTTTAAATACCTTGTACATCTGTTCTCTTTGTTCAACATGCAGTTTACTCAAGTATTATGGATATTGTTCAGAATATACAATGTTAGATATTGTTAAGTATATATAAAGTTAGATATAAGACACACAAGCATCAGCTTACTGGAAAGATCTGAGTTTTCTGTTTGTTTTTTTTCTCTTTTGTGATTTTTTTCTGTGAATATCCAGAAGATAAACATATGTTTTTAATACGGTTGAAGATCTGAAGGTGCTTTTAGCCACTGCTTTCTCTTATGTTTTCAAAGAGATTCCTTGATACTTACTGGAAAACTGAATGACATTCTGTTTGCAGGCAATTCCACCTGAAGTCACACCAGATAGGGGAAGGAATTAATCCTAAGTGGTTTGGCACCTGTAAGACATTGTGGGTCAGAGAAACACACAATGCCTTTCAAAGTACAGTGAAACCATTGTGCGGCACGGACAGACACTACTGGACAAAGCAAAATGGAGCAGTGCCAAAAAAACAGCTATCTAAAAAAAAAAATCTATCTTTCTCTTCCCCGTGCTGCTGTCTATGTTCTTTTATTATATTGAAATGAAGAAGTCACATGTAAGTCTTCACAGAGTTTGGAATTTACCCCACTAAATGCCAGGATTAAAGACCTCCTGGGAAGAAGTCCCAAATTTGATACCCAAGTGATTGTGAAGAATTTGAACTGAGAAGATGGGATAAACAGAGTCTTCTACAAAGTCTTTGGGGGACACAGGTAATACCTGTACATTAATTATTGCCAGCTATTACTCACTTCTATGGAATTTGGGCTTCTTAGTGATACACAACTCTTAGGCATTGCACAGGTATAAGGCAGTTCTCTGTACAGCCAAATAAATAAGCATGTCATATCTCCAGCTTTGTTTATTAAGAAGGAGGTCTCCATTAAAGCATTCAATCCTCAGCTAATACAATCAGACCGATTCAAATTTCCACCAGACAAAGATCTGGTTCATGATCTTCACTTCACATAATACCCTCTAGCAAAATGATACTATCACGTACACAAGAGAAATAATCAAGAACACACAAATTATCCATCTGGTATCAAACAGAGGAACTAAAAGCTCACAATAAAATTCTAGTGCTACTGATAATGTCAGAAGCCCAACTACAGCCTCAGACACTAGGCCCCATTTTAAGAAACAGCCAAGATTTTCCTGGGCGATAAAAACCTAATGGCATGTCTACACCTCTCGTGTAAAACCACAGACAGGGAAAAGGGGAGTCAACCAGTATGTAAGAGTGAACAGCTTGCTGCCAGAAACTAGAGCTATTGCTGAGATGATTAAGACCTCTTGCTGGGCTGTGTTCAGGAACGAGATTTGCGGGAGCACCCAGAGTTACTGACTGTCAACCTGTCCTCCCTGGATCTGGAAAAATCTGTATCTTCCCTTTGTCATAGGCGTTTGGGGTTTCAGTACCCTACATGAAGACCTAGGCTGTTTAAGAAAGCATAAGCACCAGAGTCTTGATAATGTCCGAGTAAATTTCAGCTTTCCACTCCCCCTACAACAAGCCTTTTGAGTTGCCACTTTGCATCTCACAGGACCCAGAGATCTGGCAACCTCTGCCAGATGAGAGGCTGTACACAAATGCTACCACAAAACAAGCGGTAGCATTGTTTCTCAAAGCCTACCGAGTGTTTCAGAGCAGGAAGAAAATAATGCTCATGGGACTTAAAATAACGCCTACTGAGGACCAATAGAGTTTTTGGAAATAAAGAAGGGAATGTGAATAAGAACTGAAAAACAAATTCTAAAACAAGAAACAAGACAAAAAGGGAATCGGTAAAGGAAGGAAACCAAGGGACAAAGGTAAACCTGGGGACACCGTTGAAGTCTTCCTGTTCTGAGACTTACCAATTTTTGCCCCAGGGGGATTAAAAATAATGATTAGAGTAGCATAAACCTGTCATCTTTGGAAATAGCATCATCAATTTAAAATGACCATACTGTATAATGTTATTTTTCCTATGAAACTACATCGCGCTACAGACGCTGGACGTAATTATACATAAATTTGAGGCAGGACCTATGTCCCAAGGACCAAATGTGGTTGTCATTTTGTGACCGTGTTACATCAGAAAGAACCACAACTGGCTTAACCTGATGTAGTTGCCCTGACATTGACAGAGATGTACTCAATTGCATCAGCCATGGATTTGAGCTGCAGTAATAAGTTAATATTATAGAAGAGTATCAGAATTATACACATGAAATTCTCCCTGTTGACGTTTTTATTCTCTGCTATGCCATTCCACCCATTTTTTACTTACTCACATAGCACGAGTACAGACCTGAAAAAGCCTTATTATAGCAAAAAGTACAGAACATCAAATCGGCTTCTAAAATAACTACACTTTTCAGGACATCAAACAGTCTATTGTCCCCTGGCCTCATTTCAGGGAACGCTTGCTGTTGACATAAGGTACGTGTTTATGGCAGATGAACTTTTGTTTTCAATAAAATTGAACTAAGCTCTGCTGACCATACATAAAGTTTAGCAAATAACTGTCCACTATTTGCTTAAGCAATTCCATATATTGCATCAGATGATGGAATGAGGGGGAAAAAAAAAATCAGCAACTTTGCCATATACAGCTGCTGGGACGCTTGATTTTTTAAGGCTTTAAAATAGCCTGCTTAGAGATATTCCTGTTGTGGGTGCCAGTTTTAGAGCATAGCATATATGCAGGGCAGTTTCACAGGGCCCATTAAGATACGGAACTTGAGAAGCAAGCTATGCATTCTTATCCATATGTGAAACTTGAGTCTATCAGAGACACAGTAGTGTCTCCCCAGCAATACTGAAAGAAATTCAGATGAAAAGGAAGAAGCAGCAACCATAAACCCCACTGCCCTCCTCAGCGTCACACAGACCCCGCAAAGGCACGCAAACCCCTGTTGGAAGCACTCTAGTTACAGCAGTTCTATAGTCTATACGGAAAAGGTCCAATAGAAATGAAATGTAAAGCGCCCTGTTACAAATAACTTCTATAACAAGATTAATAGCAGATTAATTCTTCTTCAGGCTTTAAAAATATTTCAAATGAAAATATTCTTCTTTTCGTGCATTCGCTAGAGCTGGTTTCTTACCTGGATGTCCTTCTCCCACCGACTCCGACGTGAACATGAAAGCCCCTTCATCATCCAGCGTGTAATCACATAAACCATCCACCGGCCCGTTCATGATCGTGGTGCCTTTCCTGATGGATTACTATAACCAGTGGTTGAAGAGTTCTACCGTTAGTGCCTTCTCTTAAGGGAGAAGGTTCTTTACCAGCAGGACTATCGCTGTCTTCACTTACTGCCCCTTACACGAACTTGAATCTCAGCGTGTGAAATCAGCATGTGCTTGCATCTGTGCGTGCACGCAAGGAGCATGCATGTGCCTGAAGTCTGTATCCCTACCTAGCCTGATCTGTCAGTCCCTGAGCTGCTCCTATATACGGAAAAGTGAAAGTGCCCAGATAATCATGTGAGGAAAATGGGAGAGCCCATTTCTTGGCAGGGGAGTTAGTAAACTTTAGGATATTTCACTAATTAACTCGGTTCTTGGAAACATCCTGAATTCAACCTGTGCAAGACTGGTTATCTTAGCAACTCAACTAAGCATGAAGTAATCCAGGCGTACCGGTGACAGTTCAGGGCAGCTGCTTCTTCAGTTTGTCTCTCCCCTGATTCTGGGATCTATGTTGTGCTTCCAACTGTGTGTTGTGGTTTTACAGGGATAGATGAAGAATCTGTAAATGCATGTCTTTCCTAGCAAGAGACCAAAAGTTTGTTCTGCATCATATAACTGATTTTCATTTTACTTCTTCATTTCTTGAAAAGTAGAAATGTCTCCTGAAATTGTTTTTCATTTTCATTCATTCTTCATGCGTGTTTGAGAGACGAAACACCTGATAAGATCTAGCATGATGAGTGTTTCTCATTCATGCAGACCTCTCCCTTCAGCCTTCGCTTTTCCTTCGTCCTCTCTTCTATCAATTCAGAGCTATCCTCTCTTTTTGTATCATATTCTCGTATTATAT
The DNA here is from genome assembly GCA_013398225.1 of Steatornis caripensis. Taxonomy (NCBI): domain Eukaryota; kingdom Metazoa; phylum Chordata; class Aves; order Caprimulgiformes; family Steatornithidae; genus Steatornis; species Steatornis caripensis. The sequence continues at coordinate 45,507 of VZSC01010789.1, forward strand.
TCCATAACCCTTAGAAATACATTAACTGCCAGATCTGAGTACTCAGTGCTCAGTTCTGGTACTGCAAATTTCTTCTACGGTCAGACGGTTCACGTCTGGAATATGCTGACGGTGTGACAGGTATGAAGGCAGATGGCGTTTTGTGGGTATACATGCCATTAAGTTAGCATACAAAACAAGTAAACACACCCATGGGGCAGATCCAGAAAATGCCCGGCACTACCGCACCATTACAAAAAAGTAATTATTCTTAACTCCTTTACAGAAACCATTCCAGTCTCAATCTCAGACCAAATCATTGGTCTACCAAAATAAAAATGTCCTTTTATTTCAGTGAATACTGAATCATACCCATGCATTTAGATGCTACAGTAAAGTACCAGATGCTTGCATTGGAATGAGTAACATACCGCTTGTTTCATAGCCCTTGCAATTTTGACAGCAATGAAACCCTTATCATTCACAAACCCTTGGTCAGTATTATTTTAAGAAATTGCTTTACATGGCCCCTTGGATTCAAATTTCTGCATTGCTATGTATTTATGTAAAAATTCATCAGAATTTTCACTTTCTGCCTACATTCCTGAAAACAATAACCAATGCCTGTGAATGTTCACCAGTAATCTGCTGTAGCATTAGCCCCTCTCGAATTATCATTGACTTGGAAGTGTTCATTTCAAAGACATTCTCTTGGCTTTCTGTTGTACAGAATTCATTTCACAGAATGAAAAAGCATTCTGCTATTAAAAATGCAGAATTCGCACATCAGACACACGCTATGAGGCATAGCTTTCTCTGGAGTAAACTTTCATCACCCCACTGACGCAAAGGTTCTATCCCAGCCTGAATATATTACGCATTAACACCACCTAGAAAAACAGAATTTGTAAAAAAGAAGAGAAGACCAAAGAGTAACTAATTATATTAACCCTAGTTAATAGGTAACACTCAAAAATTATATTAACTTTTAAAGTAAAATAACACCAGTGATAAGCATTCATTCTTAAATGCAATTTTTTTTTTCTCTGTGGAAGCACAGAAAGACACTGCAGGAACAGATGAAACACCTCTCACAAAACCTCTTTTTGTATATGTAAGAGTTTTTATTCTAATTCTACAAACAATCCTCCAGCAAAAGCAGATGAGATTGAAAATCGTCAGTCCGTGAGTTCCACTCTCTCTTGCTTCTGATTATGCTTTTTCTTGGTTTTCAATGCCACTGCAGGACAGAAATTGTAGTTTGGGAATCAGCATTCGTCTTTTTAAGGTAACACTTAGAATGCAGAAAAAGCTCTCTCACATAATCCTCTTATCCCATATAAAAATAAAACCCCACAAGCTCTTAAAATGCTGAAGAGTGCAAGTAATTTGACATACATGAGTAATGAGTTTGCAGGCCGATTGTTTATTTTGCTTTTATGGTTCCTCTTTCTGGACTCACATCTGGCTAGTTAAATATATTGGTCCTTGAGACCGTTGGAGAGTCACTCTTCATTAAAATAGTCTCACTGCTAATAGTATTCTCAAAATGCTGCACAGCTGCATTTCAGATATAACTTCTGTAAGACTTCCAGTTTGAATTGCTTCCAGGTGTGGTTTTAATATCAAGAGCAACACATTTGCCAGAGCATCTCAGCATGTTCTCTTCTAGGACATGTGTGACCAACTCTAAACCACGGTAGGTTAGGTAATGTTTAATTTGGATTCTCTTCCCAGACAATTTGATTTGTTAACTATTTGTAAAAAGGCAAGATAGTGCTCTACCACCATGGCTGTTTGGCACAGATCTTCTGCCTATGCAAAAAAAAAAAAAAAAAAAAAAAAAAAA
>VZSC01010789.1:50034-72118 GCA_013398225.1 Steatornis caripensis
TCTAGAGCCCTAACCCAAGGGATTCCTCCCAGTAGGTCTTTGAAGAGGGCAAAGTTAGCTTTCTTGAAGTCCAGGGTTCTAATCTTACTTGTAGCCCTGCTTCTTCCACGCTGGATCCTGAACTCCACCATCTCGTGGTCACTGCAGCCAAGGCTGCCCCCAACCTTCACATCTCCAACCAGTCCTTCTCTGTTTGTTAGTATCAGGTCCAGGATCGCTCCTCTCCTCGTCGGCTCCTCCACCACCTGCGTTAAAAAGTTGTCATCATTGTATTAAGTATGTTTCGACTATATTCTATGACCTTTACTCAGAAGATACCTAATGGCAAAATCCTCTCAATCGGTATGACTCCTGTGCTTTGAAATGAGGCTAAAGATGGGAAAACCACAATGTAAAAACAACTGTCCTTCTGTATTTACTCGTATTGACTATAATGTCAGTCCCAACCACTGGAACAGCAATATGAATCTTTCTAGTAAGTCTTCTGTAAGTCCTCATATTTAGCACCATCCCATGTTTTTGCTACTTTTACTCATAGCAGTTCCGCAAAACTACCCCTCTTTTAGTTCATGCAACACTTAACAGCTGTCAGAAGGCATGATTTCGCTGCAGCCTTGAGAAAGACCTGAAAATAATGAAGTGAACAAGATTTAACTGAGAAAAGAATTTTATGAATGATTGCTATTGATGCTGCTGATTCTCTGGACAGATATGACTGATAAATTGTCTTGACCCTAGACCTCTCATGACATATTCTCATCAGATCATTTTACTTGCTTACTTTCTCCTTTCCTATCCTTACCTGCTCTTCTCCTATACTCCCCTGCCCTCCTTTTGTCTTGCATATATCCTTTTGGTTAAAACACACTTCCCTTTCTTTTTTTTTAGCTTTTACTTACTCCTTGTCATCTCCTTACCTGTCTCTACTGATGTCCCATTTATGTTATAAACCACTGAGACTGGAGCCTACATGGATGAATGATATCTGTAGAAATGAGATAATGAGTTTGAGCGGATAGCTTACAGATAAAACACTTCTATCACAGCAGAAAGGGAAGGAAGAAAGTAGGTGTCCTTAAGACCTGATCATCCTCACTTCAGCTGCAGAAGAATCATGTTTTCACTGGAAGCAGTACAGGTTTAGACTCACTCACGCTGTTTCACCACCATGGTAACTTTTAGGTAACTTCTTTTGAGTGAGGAGGAAATCATATCAAGAACTCTGAAGAACTTCTACATGACTAGAATCAGTCATGGGAAAACCATTGCTTAAGTATACAATTTGTCTTGCGAGACAGACGGATTTGTAGAGAGCACATACTTCGCAGGAACTTAAAACTACAATTCCATTATCATTAAAGGACCCAAACACACTTAACTTTAACAATATACAGAAATACAAATAACTTATAGGAAAGTGTTTTCCTAAATAATTCTGTTTTGTTTTCTCAACTTTATCATCAGATAAGGCTTTATTTTACTAAAATTAACTGTTTAACAGTTTAACCGATATGTTTCTTATCTTGCTATTTCATTCTTATTTTACAAAATCACGCAAGGAATTTACTCCTAAACGAAACAGTTTTCCAGGTGTTTAAGAAAACAACTTTAATACTAGTTTTATTTGTGCTACTTACTAGGAGTACATATAATACAAATAGTGTGTTTTCAAGAAGTTACTGTAGTTCATCTTTTTTCCTATTGGAAATAAGCACCAAATTATGGAAGCCTCACAGGGATGTCTTTGAGGGTTTTTTGGTTTGTTGGTGAATAGACTTGATTTAGCCTGTACATTTTGGTTTGAGGTAGGTGGATGCTTTGGGTTGTTTTTAAAGTCAACATAAGGAAGATTTGTTTACCTGGATTTATTCCTTCTGTATGAAGAATGACAAGCCTCGTCAGAGCAACAGAGCTTGAACGTCAGGAAGTCAACACAGAACTCCCATCTGCTTCAGAACTCTCTCCTCTATCTATTATTACCTGAAAATGAGACTGGCTCAAGGCCTCTCAGATGTGCAGGTGTAGAATTTCACTGGCCCATAAACACTCAGGGCAAAATAAATATTGTGGGGCAGAGAAAACAGATTGTCATTATAGAAGGAAAGGAAGTAGTATGTATACCAGGATGGGTGTTGTATTACCCAACGTTTGTTATTTCATATCACCTTTCTCCTTCTCCCGAGCATGGGACCTCCTGCAATCTCTGTACACTATCACAAGCAAATCAGCTCTTTCATTCTTGAGTGTTCTTTTAACTTTTTGGGTGAATATCAGTTCCACTCAGCAATTTATTGGTGTGCATTCTATGTATTTTATTCCACAGTTACTTCAGCTTCAAAGAGAGCCTCTGCTGTGTCTCCCATCTGTCTTCCCTTCCACTCCCAAAGAAGTCTTTCCAGTTTCTTCCACTACTAACATCAAATAAAATAAGTAATTTTGCTCCTCTCCCATGTTCTTGTCCTCTTTGCATTTGTTTGACCTTGGATTCTCTATTCTGACACATCATAAATCATTGAATGTTTGAGGCTGGACCATTTCTAGTCCAACCCTCTGCTCAAAGCAGGACCAACTTCAACACATTGCTCATGGCCATGTCATGAAGTAACGTGCTAGGGCCTTATACATGAAGTAGCAACTTTGAGTTCCTTCTTAGGAAATAATTAAAGCTACTTTGGCAGCTATATTCTGCTTTCATTAAAGTCAGCTGTAGTCTTGGTACCAATTTCTCTGTCACCATTATTTTGTCAGAACTGGGACACCAGGCGGAATTGAATACAACTTAATTTTCTCTTTATTCCCTCAATAAATGTCCCTGCTGTTTATGTCTCAACCCCGACATCATTCCTCAAAGCTCTGTAAATTAAACGCCTGTTTACAAATACAGGCATTTTTATCACCTCATAGATAGACACCTCAGTTTCCTGCATAATAATGATAAATAAAAAAGTCTCTGTTTTATAATCAGGCTTCATAAATTAGTATTGTTGTACCAAATAGCAAGATTAGTTAAAGTTTAGTTTTCCTTACACTGGTTGATTTTTATTGCTTCATTTAAACAGCACGAAACCATAGAATCATAGAATGGTAGGGGTTGGAAGGGACCTCTAGAGATCATCTAGTCCAACCCCGCTGCTAAAGCAGGTTTGCCTAGAGCAGGGTGCACAGGAATGCGTCCAGGCGGGTTTTGAATCTCTCCACAGAAGGAGACTCCACAACCTCTCAGGGCAGCCTGTGCCAGGGCTCTGTCACCCTCACAGTAAAGAAGTTCCTCCTCATGTTCAGGTGGAACTGCCTGTGCTCCAGGTTGTGCCCATTGGCCCTTGTCCTGTCGCTGGGCACCGCTGAGAAGAGTCTGACCCCGTCCTCTTGACACCCCCCCCTTAGATATTTGTGAGCATTGATCAGATCTCCTCTCAGCCTCCTCTTTTCCAGGCTGAACAGACCCAGTTCTCTCAGCCTTTCCTCATACAGAGATGCTCCAGTCCCCTCGTCACTTTCATAGCCCTCCGCTGGACTCTCTCCAGTAGTTCCGTCTCTCTCAAACTGGGGAGCCCAGAACCGGACACAGGACTCCAGATGTGGCCTCACCAGGGCAGAGTAGAGGGGGAGGATCACCTCCCTCGACCTGCTGGCCACACTCTTCTTAATGCACCCCAGGATGCCATTGGCCTTCCTGGCCGCAAGGGCACACTGCTGGCTCATGGTGAGCCTGTTGTCCACCAGCACTCCCAGGTCCTTCTCCGCAGAGCTGCTCTCCAGCAAGTCAACCCCCAGCCTGTACTGGCACATGGGGTTGTTCCTCCCCAGGTGCAAGACCCTACACTTGCCCTTGTTGAACTTCATCAGGTTCCTCTCCGCCCAACTCTCCAGCCTGTCCAGGTCACGCTGAATGGCAGCACAGCCTTCCGGTGAGTCAGCCGCTCCCCCCAGCTTTGTATCATCAGCAAACTTGCTGAGGGTGCACTCTGTCCCGTCATCCAATGAATACATTGAACAGGACTGGACGCAGCACTGACCCCTGGGGTCACCGCTGGTCACAGGCCTCCAACTACATTCTGCACCACTGATCACAACCCTCTGCGCTCTGCCATTCAGCCAGCTGAATTAGTTCTGCCTTTAGTCTTTGGCAGTTTTTCCTGTTTAAGTTATAAGCTCTACAGAGCAATGTACAAGTGTTTGTGTTGCATCCTTACGTGAAGCCCTGTTACAACAGATCACAAACTTTCTACGTCCTCCGTAAATGATGAGGGGGTAGATGAGAAAGAGTGGAGCCCGATTCCATCTTCGCCTCACACAGCAAAAAGTTTTTCAGTTTGTAAATGTACCGGTGTACAACTTACATATTTAGCATTTTGCTCATAAGCAATTATGCTAAATTTAATAAATTAACCCATTCATTGTTAAAGTTATGCCTTGGACAGGAATGGAAAAGTCTTCAATTAGAAATGGTCTCCCTTTAACCTTACAGAAAGCCATCTATGTATTTTCCCTGGATGTTTTTTCCAGTTGCTACAGTCAGTTGTTTGGCTAGGGAAGGGTTCTAATCTGACATGTAACAAAGCACAACGCTTGATTTCAATTGCATGGAATGTGACACTTTAGACAGATACACACACAGCCACAGCTCCTTTCTGGGGGAATAGTTAGGACTCCTTGCTGTTAATGACAGGTCTGATCACCTGTTCAGACTAAACTCAGTTAGAGCCACAGATCTCTATCTCAAAAACAATTTGGCTAGGGAACTTCAGCTGTCTTCCAGCAGCTTAGGATCTGTACGATCTTCTGCTTTCACGTGTCTTACAACATTATTAGAGTATATATGTAAACCATTAGGATTTCCTCAGTACTTTAGGAGACAGACTGATGAATTTCAACAGCCATTTCCCAAGAGTTTTTGCCACAGTGGTTCATAGATGTTTACAGTACAGGTGGTCTTTGGACTTTGAAACAAATATTGACTCTATTACGTGAAGTCAGGTTTCAGGAACCTATCTGCAAGAACAGTTGCGGAATTCGTAAATTCTGGCTTCCTGACAAGGAACATTAGGTTAAACTCAGACACTTTTGACTTTTTCTAGATGTATAATGCCAGAAGATACTTTTCTTTCATGTGGTATAGGACTGTAATTACTTTTCCGAAACATTTAATGATCAAAAACCTTCATATAAGTCCACACTATATGCACAGTGTATGTGAAACAATAACCAATATTTGCAGATGTACCTCTTTTATGCTTGCAATGACAATATTTACATACTTGAACTGCTTGATACAGGCAAACAAACACATCTACTTACACACTCAGTATTAATCTAGTAAATAATGCATAGCAGAATTTTACATTCATTTTGCATGACTGAAAATGACTTCACAATGCTGTGAGCTCCAGAATTAGGCTTGTATGGCTATCTGGAGAAAAAGATACAACTTGTATCCAGCAATTTTTTTAGTCATGATTCCTATCCATGAGTTATTCACAGACTTTTCAGAAATGCTCCCACCATCATTTCTACAGAGCTCCAGTACAATACTGGTGCTCTGAGATCTGCAGGAAACTAAATAATCTCATAGGTCATATCTTTCAGAAATGCCCCTGACCTTGTTACCTCAGTTGGTTCAGCAAGGGAAGGTTGCTGTTCAAGTAGCAATTTCACATATTTCACCTGGGCACATATATTAGCAAACAGCAAACATCATTATCTTCCATCTATGTCTGAAAGATTTCACTGCAACTAGTCATTTAGTAGTTTCAGATAAACAAGTCTGAAACAAAACACAGCCAAAATGTTCTTAGGTATCTGCCTCAACAGAGGGCATTAGCTAATGGATGAAGTGTATGTAGCATCAACAAACACAAGTATGTAAGGGGTACTAGACAAAAATGCATACAGTAACTAGAGCACACAAACATTTCTACAGATTCCCATTTGTAGACGGAATATGGAATGGAAAATTTCAATCTCACCAAAAGATCTTCAGGCTTACAAACATAGTAGCAATCTCACAGTTTCATTATGATACTCACTTTTTTCCAGGTACTTAGCCCTGAAACAAACTAAAGTCTCAGGATTATTTCCAGATTTGTAAATAAATAAATTTGGCTTCTTAAGACAAGGCAAGTAGAGTCCAACATCTATTATGGTGTGCTATTGACATTTTAAATAGCATACCAGAAATGCTGCCTTGCAATTTTTGAATTAGTTTTGAAACTTTGTGTTCAGAGGAAACTCTGGAGAATGTCAGCAAAAACTCACAAGATACACAGTACAGGATATCGCTACACTCCCTCCACTGCACCCCCTGCCCCAGTCTTTGTTTCGACCTTATTTTCCAGAATTTTTTGAAATTATTAGGCTAAGAATTGATTCATAACAGACTAGAAAGGGACAATAAGGGTTAAGAGGTCTCTGCAAACATTTTTTCATATGCATAAATATATATATATTTGTCCACATACTTTTTCTACAGCATAAGGAATTTTTCCTATTACTTTCAACATCTCTAAACAAGTATTTTGACATCACAGGATGCTTGAAAGCACCTAATGCTGATGATACCTTGAAATGAGATAGATCAGTTGAAGGTACTTGGAATAATTAGGCTTTAAACTTTCAAGATAGTATCGTGGAGCTTGTTACAATTATTATTATAAACTTTCATATATATTGGGCTAAGTGCACAACCAAGTCATGTAATCTATGCCATTGTTTTTGCAACAGAATCCTTATCATAAGAGTGAATGCAAGCAATATCCTTTTAAAAAGCAATTTTTAAAAGTCACATGCACAACTATCAAAGTTTAAAAATAGAAAAAAGAGAATCTTCCGTGATCCTTCCAAAATGATTAATAACAAAGGCATATGCACCTAGTGGTTTCTTATTCCCCGCGTTCTTTGTGACTGACAGCCTACTCACTCTCTATTGAAAAATACAGAAGAATCACCAAAGAATGCTAAACAAACCCAGGGGCTTCTGTTAGAACTAGATGGGTAACAACTTTGCCTTTTCTGTGAGGGCAAATGTTTACCCTTCTGCCAAATTGCACTAGGTCTTGCTAAGAACTAAAGTGGGACTTGTGAGGTGTAATAATCTCATTTTGACTCTTTGCAACAAGAACTGTTTTAGCAAAGAGAAATGTCAGGACTAAGAATGTCACAACTTACCTGTTGTAGTGAAATATGCAAAAAGGACTAAAACTAACAAAAACCCCTCCTGAGTATGATCTAGTGTCAGTGTTAGCAATGTGAATTAAGACTATAAAATTCTAATTTTGGTTCTTAAGAGTTAAGATTGATAATTTTTTCATTTCTGCAATGCAGAGTATTCAAGTTATGCTCATCACAAAAATCACAGTAATCCAGGAAATGGACCAGCAACACTTGATCTTCTCAAGGAAGCAGACCCAGTTTTAGTCCTGTAAAGGGAAATTGAAGCCTGCAGCTCTTCTAGGCAGGGAAGGAGAAGGACAGAACTACCAACTACTCTCTTTTTCATCCTAAGCCCCACCCTGCATGGGTACCTAGGGTACCCACGGGTAGTAGCTCATAGCTAAACATGTGCAAGAGCTGCTTTTAGGGTATCTCTCTTTCTTCTGCCACTCCAATATTTTCTCATCCCTTGGTTCTTTTTCCCTCTTCCAGCTTTTTCCACTAATAGATTTCAGGAGTGCCTTAGTTTCCTAAATTCATACCAATCATTGATTCTGTTTCCTAGGCAGAGGACTATTCCCTGTTTTTGAGGTTGACAGCTTGCAGGGTTCCTGCTACTGCGCTCTTCTTAAGTCCACAATCCACATTGCTTGTAATTAAACACCACTGTTGCCTTTGGCCTCTCAACAGTTAGCTAAGTCAAACAGACAGTAGAGAACCAAGCAGATCTGCCATAACCAAAACCAATTGACTATTCCTATCAACTCTTACAAGAAAAAACATTTGACCTGTACATATTAGAAGGTACAGACAGTGAAGATCACATTTTCTGCTTTTGAAAATCAGTATTGAAATTAGCAACCATCATAAACCAACTCCTCCAAGACATCCACTTTTCTGTGTCATTAGAAATCTTGGCTAATGAGAAAACTAACGGTAAGTCTACACTGCAGTTTATTATTAACCACTTCCTAGTTGCTACCGATGGCTTAGCATCTCAACAGCAACTGTCAGAACAAGGCATTTGGAAGTTTTGGGTGATCAGTTCTATTTTGATACCTCTTCACCTCCGCAGTACCATAAAATATGCCACTGGGAATCTGTAAGTCTTTAGAAGCAAGGTCAGAAAAGTCATTGCAATGTGTAATTATTTTTAAGACACATACAGACATTCTCACGCAGCTGGCATGAATGTTTTGCCAAGACTCAAGTGGGAGTCCTGCCAGTAAGTTCAGTAAGCAAAGACCTGGTCTTAGAAACTAAAATATTCTCTACACAGACAGAAAACTAGAATACAAAAATAATTTCCAGGTTTTGAATTCACAAATATTTGAACCTACTTAAAGCTGCAGCTCTCATTTTTATAATGTTTATGACATTGAAATACTGCAAGGAATAAAATTTTACTTTTCTTAATACCAGGAATTTACTTATCCTACTAAACAAAGTAAATACAGAATAATCAATGGATCCTTTTTTAAAAGTTAGATGGTCCTTTGATTTAAAGAAGTGTAAAAAAGAATACTGGTGTACTGGCCCCAGCTGCATGTGCTTACCACACATACAAGCTGCAGCTTTCTTGTAGTCACAGAATAGTGACACAGTTGTAGCTGTCGGAGAGACATTTGAAGAAACTGCAGCAAAAAAAGGGAAGCCTGCCTTTACAGTACTCTATGTCAAGAGTCAGGTCAAATATATTGAAATATATAGGTCTGGCTGTCTTCTCCTGATTTTTTGTGCCAAGCCAAGCTTGGACAAATTCTAAGACAGATTCATACATCATGTAATTATGCTGAGTTTCCAAGTAATAGTTTTGGGGAAAAAAGGACTTACATGACTAGAAATTCAGATAAGAAGGTAAGGGGAATATGTGTTTAACAGTGGCCTCCGTCTGAGCAGTGGTGAAGACATTTATCCTAAAGATAGTAAGAGATCAGTGTCTATAAAAACATGATTTATTGAGATAAGAGAATAGTTACTGTTTCAGAGGGATGACTGATCATAGTTCTTGCTGAGAAACACGACTAAATAGTTTCAAAATAGAAGCAAATACAGTAACACTTAACTCAAGCTCAAGTGAGAAAGAACATGGTGGTGCACTTTTTCTATAGGCTTCACTTAGACAGATACATATGCCCACTGAAAAAATGTTGAAGAGCAGCTGCCTCAGAACTTCACAGCAGTCCCAGCCCTAGAAATTTTCAGCTGTCAGTGCCTAAGGGTAACTTTTCAGTGCAGCTAGGTTTACAATGAAACAAACAACAGATCCTGCTTCCAGGGTTACAATTATTGGCTAAATAAATAGCATTTTTTAAACTTATCTACTAAACACATCAGTGGCAAAACTGCAATTGCTTAAGATAATAATGAACCAAATACAGGTGTGTCCGCACGCAGCCAGTCATTTCTGGAAGAAAGTACATTCAGGAGGTGGAGTAGAAATGAAGCAGAATGATTGGAGAAGCCCAACACACTCCCAGGAACGTGACTTGAAACCGAGCAAAGGGAAGCTGCAGTGCCCCTTTGCTGCAATGGGAATTATTTATTACCTGAATGTTTCCTTTCTCCCGCCCTCTCTGCAACAATGAATCTGTTTTACTCTGCAGTATCTTTCCCTACATACAGTTTGAGTCAATCAATTCCCTCATGTTTTAATATATTAATATTATTAATATATTAAATGCTTAATAAATAGGATACGGCTTCTCAGAAGTAGAACTTGTGCTCATGTTAGTAGAGAGCTCAATTCTCTCTCAATTCTGTGATTTCAACCACAGCATTGTCAGCAACTTCAATGAAAACAAAACTGAGATCCTTGGAAGACTGCTTCCTCAGTGCACCAAAAAATGCTTTGCTTCAAATTTTTTTTGAAATAAAACAGCAACAACAATCAGCTCCATTATAGAGCTGAAAATATGATTCAGTTCATTAAGAAAAACAGACTAACCAAGATATTGATCAAGTTCAGACATACTTCCTCCTCCTCCCCTAGAAAAAGCTAATTTCTTTATCTGGAATCTGCTAGAGTACATCTAAATCACAGAGGAACCACAGAGTACAATAATTTATTTTGTTCAGAATAAAATATGCTGAACTCAAACACCAATGGGTTCTTGCATCAAATGCATACATCTTGCATGCAAAATCACATATTTTTCATGCTTACTTTCCAAAGATTATGGAAAAAAAGATCCTTTATAAAAGCAACTTCTGTTGAGATCCATGAATGACTACATGCAGAAAGTGGCAAAATACCCTTGGAGAGTTTGATGAAAGATTCCTAAACCTTGTAACTACTCCTTAGAGAGGGTAAGATTATTCAGATAACTTTGGTATGATATTCCTAAATATTAATGTTTTTTTCTAAATCAAACCCAAGCTTCACATTATCGTTTCAAGTACACTGAAATTTTAAATTTTGCAAAACTATGGAGAAGAGTTTTGATTTCTAGTGAAGTATGTATTTATATGTCAGTAGAGACATCAGTACAGCCTTTGTAATAGATAACAACTCACCTAAGATTAACTGACAAGAAGCAAATGGCATACTTTTCTATTTATTACATTACTCGACCATTTGTCAATGGATTTACTTTCAGGTGATAATACAAACATGCTTGGTATTAATAATAAAATGGTTTAACATAATCACTTTTTTTTTACCTCCCCCTCAATTAACTCATGTCCATATAGTCAAAGGAATAACCTAAGGAAATAGTTGTCTCAATTTTTTTTCAAGATGGCCATTGATTTTGGGTGCCCTACAACTAAAGATAAAATGGAAGCACTCAGCATCTCCACGCAGACCCAAATGAACACAATTTCTCATGACGTGGCATCTTCTAGAGCAACTTGTTTCAAATAAAATGTAGTATACACGGCAACAATTCTGACCTCTGATCAACGTTAAACACTGACTTTGGTTTACTGTAATGATTCTACAAGGTGCAGGTTAACAGGGAAGACTCACAGAATTTAAAGTGGATATATATCTGAGAGCTCTCAAATTCTGTGAATTGGTCTCCTGCATCTTAAAAAGTTTGCTACACTGTGACAGTTCAATTAAATGACATGTTCCTCTACCTTGCCTTTCTTCCACTACTATTAGCCCAATAATACCTATATAAATGTTTATAACAGAATAGCTTCTTCCATCATATGAATTGAAACAAATACACAAGTATAAAGCACAAAGACTGTATGACGGTTTATAAAGGTAATGCCAGAAAACAAACAAAAATTTAAGAAACATCAAAGAAGTGTACTGGTAAGACATTTTTAAAAGCAGATCAGTCCTTATCAGCAAATAACAGGATTAGACTCTCTTTTCTAGCTGCAGTCAATAGACAACACTGTTCTTTATCTAACCTAAGTACAGGAAAAACTTCACAGAAGTAAAGCAATTAATAGCTGGATTTAAATAGGAGTAAAGCAAAGTATGTATCAGCAAAGTTCAGAGGAATTCAATTTTACATTTAATCCAGACTAATTAATCCAATTCTCATTACCATCAGCAAATTACTGTATGAAGCTTTTGCTTACAAAAAGATAAGCTAGTTTCTTTAAACTACGAAGGAAAATAATCCATCACAAGAAAGCAGACTGCAGACTTAAGACTATTCTGTTAAAAATATAACATTAAAATATGCTTGCTGCAACATGTGTATCTCCTTCTAGGAGAAAAGCTTCTCACATTGCAGAGCTGACTTTCCATCCTTGTGAGCAGACTGGTAGTTAATCTGATTCATTTTGTCCTATTCTGGGCTTCATATCTGTTTTCATCCTTATGCTTCACTATCGCTGGAATGAGAACAGCTGTGAATGGGTGCATTACTATCAGCACGTTCCTTGGAGGATCTGTACATGGGGTCTGACAGCAGCCCAAATAAGTCTGCTCGTATTCTGAAGAAAGGAAAAGTGACAATTTCATAAATCTTCTGTCAGTATGTAGCATCTTATTTTCAGCAATGTTTTCCATCACGTGCCTCTGAATTCTATCTTCTTCACCACAATGTATTCAAAGGGAATGCAAGCTGTAGCTTAAGTTAAATTAGGTAATAGCTGGGGTTTTTTTCAGTATATGACTTCAGATTTTATGCAGAGGTTAAATTGTATTAACACTCCTGGAATCACATCATATGCAGTAAAAACAAAATAGTATCTTCTCTGTTCTCTTCCTCTTTCAGGCTCTAGCTCGCTATACTGCAAAGAAGTTTTAAGTTCAGAAGGAGAAGGCAAAGATGATTTTAAGCTGCCGTAATTTCCCTTCAGGCTTAGACACCCAAGCAGTAGTTCATCTTTGTTTTGAACTACATTCCAAGTTACCTACAGGCTGCTTTGCACCTTAAAAAAGCACTGAGCCAAGAACCGTTTACCCTCTGGTCCCATATCCAACATAAGAATTCCTATAAAGCTGTAGAAGGCAATCCTTGCACCATGTCTATGCACATCAAATTCTGAAACAGTGGGAATTCCTATAAATAAAATTTGAATAACTTATGTCTTCTGTACATAATATAACAGCAAAAGAATAGGTAAATTGGAATCTACCATTTTATTTTAACCCTTGCTAAGCAATTTTCTGATAAAAGTTTCCATACAAAAATTAAATTCCTATCTAGAAAGAGAGTAGGGAATACGAACTGCAGGATCACAAAGAGAAAGTCACAGTTAAAAATATGCTGAAACAAAATGACAAACAAAAATTGAAGCTTTCATGGATTGTAACTGACAAAGCCACCAGTGTGTTTATTTAGGATGCACTCTAGTGGACACACATATAACAAAATCAAACAGAGATACAAATGTTATGAAAAGACAGAAAATGAAAGCCACATGCTGGAAGTAGTAATTAGAATTATTTACTAGCATGTTTTAAGATACTGTCTTGAACATATTTCCTAATTAAATATGAAGGCTGAAATTTTCATAGTCAACATGATTGGACATAAAATGTAAATTGACACAAGTTACTTAGCAATTTTTTAAAATTTTAATGTAAATAACCAGATTCAGTTACACATACTGACTCAAAAGAGAAGCTCCATCTATTTATCCAGTTACTCCAGCCCTTTGAGATTGGCACAAGAAGCTGTCGTGCATAGTGTTAATAGGTGTGATTAGAACTGTAGTATCTTAAAATGCGGCCTTAAAATGATAATATTTGCACTGTTACTAATAAATATAATCAGAAACTATAACAAAATTGGTTTACTGGAATATCAACCATAAGGGCATATTCATTCCACAGAAAAGGTTCTTGACTGTCACAGAAATTGCAAACCCATACCAATGCAGAATAAACGTAGACAGCAAAGCCTCACAAAAGTAGTTCTGTTTTTCATTACTTAAAAAGTTACAGAAACATGTCTAAGTACTTATACCTGGAAGGTGACATTTTTCTCTTTAGATTTTAAAGATGTTCATATAAGACATGCCAATTAACAGCATCCGAAAAGCAATACAGCAATAAATAGGGCAACGGGATTTTTGTAATAAATGTACTTTATTATTTTTAAGGGAAAAATAATATATTACTATACTAGAAATCAACAGTGCTTATCTTTTTAAAAATTGATAGGATTATGCCTAGTATGAGCTACACAAACAGAACAATTTATTTAGAGCAGAAAAGTATTTATTACATGATTGACCTTTGTCTATTGGGTATATAGATATTTCTAACAGTTTGCCAAAGATAGCAAAATCCTTAAAGCTAGCTAGAATATAAAAAAATGAAAGTTAAAGTATCCCAAAAAATGTCTTCCATCCCAAAACTGAAGAATGCAGTGAAGGCACTAACTATGCCCTGAATTCGTAATGAAGAGTATTTTCATTATACAATGTTGGCAATGACTTGATGTTAATTGTCCACCTAACCTGTATTATTAGAAGACACCGAGATGCAAAGGCATGTTTTAGCCAAGAAGCGTAGAATTTCTTAACGATGGTGTCTTTTCCATTTATGAGCAGACATGAACATTCTTGACAACCTGTTCCAAGATATCAGTGATTACAGAAATTTGTTCTTACAAAAATTAATGCAATCTTTAAGGATCATAAAACTTATAGATAAATATGGATCAAGCTAAATAGTCTTCAAATGTTTTAGACACGAAGCTTTGAGAACTAATAATGGTACTTAGTAAAGACAATACAGATGCGATGTACTGATTTGCAAATACAAGACAAGTGCAGGAATGATTATTTTTAGACCTGACCAATCAAAACTGATATGCAGACACTTGCAGTTCACCTAATATCCGGTTATTATAAAGCCCAGAGCAAACACCTAGTGTTACAAAAAGCACCACGTGATTTCTCAGACAGACAAGATCTTTTAGTACATCCGTGTACTGAGTCACACAGAGTTCAATTTATCTCTTGCAGATAAATTGGAGAATCTTCTGATTTGACTTTTGCATCTAGTTTCATGCACAGAACTCTCTCTCCATCTTCTAATCTATAGCGGATTCTGTCTTTCTATCAGAAACCATTCAAATTCTTGGAAAATCCTTTCCAATAATATTTTGTTCTTTTAATATTAATTAAACTACCATGTTGTAGCCTCTACTCCAAAATAATCTTGATATTAATTGTGTCCATAATTATTACTTTGTCACACTTCAAGAATCAATGGGCAGTAAGTAGAAAATGTATTTACTGCTTTAATTTCAATAGCAGTTTTCTTCCTCTGAGTCAGCCATGCTAGCTACAATGGTTTAAGAACAAAAAGGAAGCATCACATGCCAGCATTAACAGACCTTATACAAATGCCCAGAAAGTAAAGAAATTGAAATAATAGGTATGTAAATCAGTTCTATATATAAAATACATAAATTAAGACATTACATTTCAGGTTCAGCAAGTAATGAGTAGAAAATATATTTACTGCTTTCAGATCTGTTGGGAACTTTCTTGTTCTGATTCTGCCTCGAGATCCGTTATATTCTAAAAACAAAAAAGAAATTCTATCAGTTGCCAGCATTAACTGAACTTTGTAAAAAGAAAAAAAGAAAAAAAAAGAAAAAGAAAAATCCACATAACAGACAAATCAGTATTCATCGATATAATTATGTATTCTTCCATTCACTCTAATACAATGACCTTTATCACCAGATTCCAATGATAAAATCCACCGAGTGTGGATGAAGTGTTATGATTCTGAGAACAGAATAGTTTCAATAGTACAAGTCTATGTATTTCAATGTTACTGATCTATTCTTAATTTGTAGTTTAATTTAATAAACATATTACTGTAAATCCTGACATAACATCACCAAAAGCCAATGTAACCCAACTTCAAATGACTTTTGGCATGAAAACTTGGAAGATGGCACATGTAAGGAGAAGCAGGTAAGTTCACTACTCATTTTCACTTCTGGTTTTGGAATCCACTTATTTAAGAACACTTAAAATATGTCTGAAGCCTCAAGAGTACTCTTACTACCTAACTACCAGGAAACTATAAAAATTGGGGCTATACGAGACCTTGAGAACTCATCTGATTTACCTTAGTGAAAAAAAACCTATGAAAACCCGACCCTGAGAATAGTCATAAGTATGTTCATAAATATATTTAGAGAACACTTATAAAAAAGGCTGTTATTAAAGCAACCTTAGGCATAAAGCATATTAATATTGCAATATAAATTGAGTTAGAATTACACTACTGATACCAGAAACTGAGTAAATTATTAAGGCTAATAAACGATAAAGGATTCTGATAATGATGTACTAAAACTAGTATACCAAAATCTCAAGTCATACCACTTGGAATACACTAACTGGAAAAAGTCAGACAGATACCAATATCTTTATGACCCGTGAATACTCGTAAAGCTGAGTGATTTTGCAGGAGTTAGCAGTATCTGTTAAATGTACTGCGATGCCTTATAATAAATGAAAGCTGATTCATTTCCCTGGACTGTCAAGTACAAAAGCAATGGGGGAGAAAAAAAAAATGCTGAGCATAGAAGACGTCTGAGGATCACAATGTAGAGCCATAGTTCTAGTACTGAAAGCAGTACATTCATCTTGGCATGGGGCTCAGATAACCTGATTCTCAGCAGGTCCTAGCCTCGGTGAGCACTGTGTGTCCTTACTATTTGGTCTTTTATGTTAAGTGTTTGCTCAGATATCTCTGCGCAAGAGTGCATTCTACAGCACAAAAAATAGACTTTACACCAACCAGAAAAATACAAATAACTTCAATCACTCAAAAACAAATGAACTTTTGTGATTTAGTATATGTTGTAGATGACTGTCTGTTCACATGGCAAAGGAAGGCTGCCTCCTCTCTGAGGATATTCGTACTTTCATTTGTAACATGTCTGAAAACAAAATGGCATTTTAAACCTTGAGGATTTAATCAGCTAACACCACACAGTCTTTTAGAATGGCTTAACTTGTACCAGCGAACAGTTGGGCAGCTTGGAGGTTGTGGCCACAGTACCATCCCTTACAACCATAGGAGAGAACCAGCACAGTCTTAACAGACACAGTTTTAACATGTCAGCACAGAAAAGCAAATCTGGAAGAATCAATCATTTATAATCTCCCTGTTCTTTCTAAACACTTACCTCAAACTGTCCATTTTCATCTACCTCCTCAACTCTGGTCAAATTAGGCGCTCCAGGTCTATCTGTAAGTTCAGCTATTGTCTTTTCATGTTCCTATGGTAATGAAAACCAGTTTTCAGATGAAAGTATTCCACATCATGAATAATAATCCATAGAGAATATATCGGATGTGTCAAAATGACATTATGTATTAATATAAAGATAATACTTCAGATGTGTGCTATACAAATGTGTTAGTATGTGAATATGGTCTTTTTATGTTCGTTAAGACTATTTTTAGCAGGTTTTTTAATAATAATTTTTCCCGTCACTTTCACACTGTCATCTTTCTAGTTATGTTCTGTCAGTATTTTAACAGAGTGCTCTAAAAACATACATATCTCTAAAATACTACATGCTCCATGTAAATTTAAGAGATATTCACATGTAAAACCTTGACTGAGATAAACATGCCAATTATCAGTGTATTTTTTTACTGAAATAGCATGAAAGACCATACATTTACATGGATATCTGTATACGCATTCTTCTGTTAGTAAAAAGTCCTGTGCACCAGGAAGATTTCAGAATCAAGAGGCATTCCAATTCCAAACCACAGTTCCTTTTCCAGGTACAGTAAATGGACTTTGCTCTGATACACAGTAGAACATTACTGTCCAAACACTTAAATTAGACATGCTTAAGTTATAATATTTTCTCATAAATACCATCAACAAATGTGAAACATAAACTAAGATGATCTTAAGCTAAGTTTAGCAATAAATTTATGCTCAGTTCTGAATATAAACTAAATAATCCTAATAGAACAGACCAAAATTTGGGTATAAAAGCCAGACTGCAAGCAAGGTGTTAGACATTCTTCCCCCATTTTCACAATTTTTTTCTAAAGTTATGTGTTAGTTCAACATCCATGGGCTTCTGCTTGTGTTTTGTATTTAGTGCCCACATTGGGAAAAAACAGCTGATTAACAGTATTTTCAAAGCACTAATCTTTATCTTAAACCTCTTGATCTTCCTGCTGCAACGGCATTTCATCTTCTTCATTCTGCAGTTCCACTTCCTCACGTTCTTGTTCCAACTGATCCTGCAGTCGGTTTAAGAAAAGACAAATTAGAAGGAAGAAAACTCACATTCATCTTACTCATGCCATTGCTTACAATGTATTTCATGATTGAAATCTTAAATAAAATAAAAAGGAAGCATAAAACATAACTGCCATGTTAATAACACAAAGCCTTTCAAGTATCATCTGACAACAATTTCATAGGTTTTACACTCGCACAGATAGAAAGGCTTTGCTAGCAAGAGGAAGAAATAGACAACTGAAGTTAGTGTACACACTTAAGATACTGTCCATTCCTCATGCTCTTTATCAGTCTATATTCATTATCTCCTATACTTTGGATTAAGCTCTTTGATACTTCTACAGTAGCTAGCACAGGCAGATGAATCCCACATAGAGCCAAAACTATAGAAAAGATTGGTAAGCAATGCCATTAACATTAATCATCGACCTTTAAAATTTCCGATTGGAAATACCTAATACAAAGTGTTTATTTTTGTGAGCCTAAGTCCTATTGCATCAAAACTTCAGAAACTGCATAATCTAAGCGTTCACATTCAACAACACTAGGGCCTAGAGAACACTGTTTGCTGTAGCATTTTGTGAGCAGTTACTACAAACATTGCCTATTGTAGTAATTAGTTTTCACATTCCTTTTTGGTACATATAATCAAAACATGCCTGAGCAAAACATGCGTGATGATAGACAAAATTATGACTTAGGTTAAAAACATGTGTCTAATGTGAGTATTGTTCAACATCTTTCCTTAGTTTACATGAAATAATTTCTTTAATTCTCTGTGAGTTATCTCTAGTCACAATCTCATATTCTTGATTCCATTTACTATTTTAAATGACTCAGGAAACCATTAAACACGTAACTTTTGATCTAAAAATTAGTAAATTCCAAATTTAAATGGAATGAATGCTTCTTACACTAGAATTGGGTTTAACAAGGTCAGCACAGATTTAAAGTTACATTATTGATTTTAACATCGTGAAAGTCAGCCACATAAAAAAATCCAGACAACGTCAACACTACCACAGCAACAGAGGCCGTTACACATGTGGTCAAATTCACATGACTCCTTTACAAAGGATAGCTAGAAACACAGATGTTCTCTTTATTTCTCATGTTTCGAGTCCACATAGTATAGGATTCAAATTGCTTTATGCCAACAGAATGCTCAGGTAGCTAAGGAAAGAAAAAGGCACCTCATTGGATCAGGCTATAAATACTGTTCTAAATATGCAATCTTCATTCACTGATTCCCAACCATTTTCAGGACTGTATAATTGTATATGCATTCTCATTACCATTTTTTGTCTTAACTGATATTACACTGAAGTACCTTGAGACAATGATTAGTTATTACTCCCAGGCCTCCTAGCAGGCCTGTAAAAAATTTTTCCAATGATTTCTAGCTTTATTTGCATAAGCTCTTGTTCATAATTAATTACAGAAGATAGTCTACTTACTTTAAGTTAATTCTCATGTAAGTCTTAAATTGGTTGCTTTTTACCTTAGGCTCCTTCATTTTTTAGTAACACTTTACCACATAGTGTGTAAGTTTTCCTTTCCACGTGCTGACTAATCATTTCAGTTATTATTTAGAAAAGTGAGATTAAGATACTTGGTTGATGCTACCTTCTATCAAAATCATTATACAGAGATTAGAAGTATACAGGGTGCTACAAGATGCCACACCATCATATACTATTTATAATTATCTATTATTAAGTATTATTAACCTGCTGATGTTCTTTAAGCTTCTCCTGGATCATTAGCTCTTCTTCCTTCATTTTGCTTAACGTCTCGAGTTCTACCAGGGCCGCCTCCCGTTCTTGTTCCAGCTCAATCCTCTCCAACATTCTCTATTTCAGAGGTAACACAGACTCAATTAAAAACATAAAGAGTGATTAAATAGCATCAACTATATTGTCATGAAATTTTTTGCCCAAGATGGATTCACCTTTTTTTCTTCATCTAAGATTCTTCTGTAATTGTAAATCCAATGCGCCAGATACTCTATTGGATCTGCTGGCCGATGCTCTACAACCTCTGCTAGTCCCTTTTTCAAGCAACTTCCTAGGCATCTCTTCAGATACTGAGACTCCATTCACATCTACTAACAACAAACAGACAGACATGAGCAGCCATCAACGTCAGAATTAAATTAAGGTTTTTAAGGATTATTGCCTCAGGCACCAAATACTGCATACGATGTTACTCTTTTTATTAACCTGGCAATTAATAGAAGAAAGTTATTTGAATGTAATATTGGTTTAGTTCTTAAAAGCATCAGTGACAGATCAGTTATACCAAGCACTGCAGAAAAAATTCTCAAAGCTCCGCCTTACTGTTTAGGCACGACTGCTTAGGCACGTATAATTCAGAAACTGCTTGGAAATGTGCTGGTAAGTCTAGGTCAGCATGATAGCAAAAAACCTCAAAACCACAATGGGACATAGAAAACTTCTATACAGATATTTGAAGAACAGTGAAGTAGTTCTGTGAATAATTAAGGATAGATTTTATTTTGAACTAACAAAGCTATCTTTAGGATATGTATGCAAGACCAAGGCCTGAAGCAATCACTCTGTATGGTTAGGAAAGGAACAAATCTTTGAGCAAGCACAAGGTTTTACTGGCCCTGCGCCGGTAAACACGTAACGCATGTGAAGCCCCATTTCTGCAGCACCTCATTTGCTGTCAACAGGCCTGAATCCATCTTGCGCAGCCCCGGCGCGGTGGAGGCCCCCAAACACGTTGCGAAGCCCCGCGCCTCACAGCCAGCCGGCAGGAGAGAACCGGGGCATCTCCCACTGCCCAGAGCAAAATGCTGCGGATCGAAAACATCCCTCGCTCTTCACGTTCACACGGGCTCCCGAGGCGGCACGAGAAGGCCTTCATTGTCCTGAACATCTTCACCTGGAGCCTCCACCCACGTCCCCTGCCCCCGGCCTCCATTTAAGGAGGGAGTCTTTAAGGCCACAACTTTTCCCACTCCCCTGAGCCACATGCTGGGTGGGCCTGTTCCTTAGCCCTGCTCCTGTAGTGCTGTTCGGATTTCCCGGGCGGACCTGGCTCATTACCCCACCTCACCCGGCTCTTCGTGGCCTGTCACTAGCACCCGGTGCTGTCGCCACCCTGCCTCTGGCGCCGTGGGGCTGCCCACCGTCGCTGAGGTAAATCACCTCGGCTCCCTGCGCTCAGCCTTCCCTCAGAGAGCAGCCGCTCCCTGGCACCAGCTCCCGGAGCCCCGAGCGCAGCCCCGGGACGGCAGCCCCCACCCACTCGCTCCTACCGGCCGCCTGCCTCCGGCCTGACGGTTCTTGGACGCCTTCTAACGCCGCAGTGGCCCGGCACAAACGGCGCCCCGCTTAGAGAGACACGCAGTGGCGAGGCGCGCGCCGCGCCCGGAACGCGCTGGGTTGCTAAGCGACAGCGCTCGCCAGCGGCGCGCGTCTTCTACGCGCCCGGCAGGAGGCGCGGCGGTGGCGGCGGCGCGTGGGGGGAACGCGCCCGTCGCGCGCCGTGTTCTTGCCGGCACCGGCGGCGAACGGAAACGGGGCGTCCGCTACCGCTCCCTGGAGGCACGGCGGGGTGTGTCGAGGGACAAGACCGTTTTAAATGCGCTTAGCGGCGTCTCTCCGCGAAGGGTTTTCTCTGGGTGAGACGAGGGGGTTCTACAGAACCGGAAAACATCTTCAGGATGAGCAGAAAGCGTCGGACCCGATGCCGCCAACTGGCAACAGGCTTCTGGTTAGAGGTTAAACCGTTTCGCGCGCGTGCGTATGAATACGCGTACGCACGAAGATAAGACTAGAAAGCAATTTAGGAAAGAGAGCAGTCTTGGAATTTTACCCTGAGGAGCCTGGGCTGACGGGGAGCGGGGGTGCCTTTCCGAAGGAAGCGGCCATGCCCTGTCCCTTGAGGTAAAGGCTTCCAGCGTTAAGGCAGACGGGTCTTTCTCCGTCATTGACAAGCTTGATATTCTGAGCGTTAACTGCACGGCCCTTATCTTGCTCGTTCCTAGCAGAAATGAACGACCGCAGAAGGAGGTATCGTCTGCAGGATGGAAGGCTGCGTCGGAGAAGCGAAGCCGTGGCAGCAGATGGAACTTGACTTTTCCAGAAGCTGGCTTCTTACGGCCTTGGCCGGGGGGTGTCGCTCTCGCGACACGTTTCACAGGGCGGCAAAGGCGCAGCCGCTGTTACCTCGGGGCTGAGGAGAAGCCCGGCGCCGCCGCCATCGCCGCGCAGGCGCAGAACCACGGCCGGTCGGCCG
>VZSC01010789.1:72476-84534 GCA_013398225.1 Steatornis caripensis
AGGGCGCGGAGGGACCGGGTGGGGAGGGCAGGGCAGGGAGCCCCTGTCTTGTCCGCGCTTGCCTGAGCCGTTCGTCCGCGGACGCCGTTTGCAGTACGTTCCCGTCAAGGGCGACCGCGTGATAGGAATAGTGACGGCCAAAGCGGGAGACGTGTTCAAGCTGGACGTCGGTGGGAGCGAGCAGGCCTCTCTGTCCTACCTGGCCTTTGAAGGCGCCACGAAGAGGAACAGGCCAAACGTGCAGGTAACGCGCTTGTTTGTTGGCGCTAGCCCTTTAACGATGCCATTTGCTGATGTTTCTGTTGCGGGTTAGGAGTGGTTTTCCCTCGGTAAAAGCATTTTTACAAGCTGTATGTAAAAGGAAGAGGGCAGCTTTATTTGTGATGATTTCGCCTTGGCCCTCCGTGGAGGTTTTTGCATGATTAGGCTGTAGGTTGTCTGAGGTTTTCTTTAAGAGAACGTGCAACCAGTGCCATTTCATACCTGTCAGGTGGCAGGCTTTTTCATTCTGTGCGTTTTAACTTTCCCATAATACTGCCAGAAGTAGATGCAATTCATGAGCTATGTGCGTCCGGGGGGGTGCTCTGAAGTTAAGATTTTAAAACGAGCTTTTACATCATCTGGACTGGTAGAAAACAGTTTTTTAATAACACCGTTGTAAACAGTTGTGTGGCACATGCATGCCACAGCTTCTGCATTCAACTGAGATGCCATTACAAGAACGGAAAAATGGCATATAAAGAAAAACAAAATAGATTAGTGTGACGTTGTTGTTGTTGTTATTGTTGTCCTGGTAAACAATTAGAAGAGCAGAATGCTTAGACTTCTAATACCCTTAAAGCTTGAAGAAAGATGAATTCATGTTTGGTATTTAAAAAAAGAGGGGAGTACTTCCAGGAAATAAAATTCTGTGTTTTTTTATATCTTTCAAACTCCAGTATTGACACAAGCTAACTCTTCCTAGAAGATAGTGCCTTTAGTAGAAGAAGAGAAAATAAAAATTCCTGTCATACCAATTTATTTTTATCACCAGTATTTTAAGACTATTTTGTGCTCTCATGGGAGGATCTTTATCAACTGAGTATTTCTTACAAATGTACAGTGTGATCTTCTCTACTGCTTGTGCTTTTTGACACTGCTTCGTTTAGGTGGGAGATCTTATTTATGGTCAGTTCCTTGTAGCAAATAAAGACATGGAACCAGAGATGGTCTGTATAGACAGCAGTGGAAGATCAAGTGGAATGGGAATAATTGGACAAGATGGCTTCCTCATTAAAGTTTCCTTAGGTCTAATAAGAAAGTAAGTACTAAGAAAAGTAGTCACTGTAATATGGTGGGTGCGATTTGCACAACTATTTTCTAAGCAGTGTGGACAATTTGGTAATCAGAGTAATTGGTTTAGTGCATTTATACTGGTTTTACTGAATAGAGTGTGGATATTGACCTAGAAAGAACATTTATTTTCCCCCTTAAGAGATTTAGATGCTCTTCTATATGGTGTGGTGTGACCCTTTTAAAAAAAAGTGATGTGGTTGCTAAGGCAGTATGGAAAATAAAAATACTGACCTGGGTGGGGGGAATCAAACATTCAAGTTGGGGTTTCAGGTATGTGCCTACTATCTTGGAGTTTAAAAATTGGAAATGCTTACTGTCTTTTTCCTGCTTAATGGTATAGTTTGGGATGCCAGCTTGCCTGATAGTTGATTAAAGGGGTCTTTCTGAATCAATACACATTTTTCTGACTTACAAAGAAAAATTGCATTTAAATAAGGATACAGATTAAAAAAATTGTGGCATTGTCACTTTAAACTGACATGTTAATCCAAGAACCATTACATAAGCTTTTAAACGTATTGTGAACTTTGGAGTTACATCTGCTGATGTAAATACCAAGTTTTCATGACTATCAAAGAATACCTCATTATATGGATAAACGATAGTCAAGCTTTTGTTGTTGCTTTTGGGTGGGATTTTTTGGGTTTTGTTGCTCTTTGGAAAAGCAATCTGGAGATGGAAAGCAACTATTTCATACCTCAGTTTTTTAAGTAATGATTTATCTGGCTTACATGTCCCATCAGAAATCAGTGTGAACTGATACAAATACTTTTGCAGCCATTCTGGTTGTGTTCCAAATTTCATCTGTATGCAGGATACAACAGTATATTGCAAGTAAACTGCTAAATCCTGCTATGTTGGTTTCTTTTTTAGAAAGCCTGCTGATGCTTGATTTAATCCTAGATGCATTACAATATTCTTGACGCTTATTTTTCAGTATGCTGTCACCTAATAAAAATACAAAATATTCCATGTTTACTGCTGTTAATACTGCCTCCTGAAGAGGGAAGTCATGTTTTGAAAGACACATCTTTAACTCTGGTGTTAAATTTATCAATAGCAGCACTTCAAAAATGTCAGTTTGTCAAACAGTGTACTTTTAGAATTTATTAAATCCATAGAATTGTTATGAAAGTATTGATTCACTTTAAAATTGTCAGGTATTACTTCTGAATCTAATTAGAGAAAACAACTAAATTAATGAGTGCTGTGGGGTTTTTTAGGTGCATATGTTTTGTATGAGAGGAAAATTAAAAATCTGTATTGCTATTTTGGATGCATATACAACTTGATTATCTTACCTTTTGGTGATGCTTTAATAGCTCCCATAACATCTGTACCGTGGTTTAGTTATTGATCGATAATAATGCGGTGTCTATCAAATGTGTGCACTTACTTCTTCCTCTGACTTCTTTTTAATTTTGTTTACAGGCTCTTGGCTCCCAAATGTGAAATAATTCAGGAGTTGTCACAATTGTACCCGTTTGAGCTGGTGCTGGGAATGAATGGAAGAATATGGGTAAAAGCGAAAACAGTTCAACAGACTTTAATTATAGTAAATATTTTGGAAGCCTGTGAGTATATGACTGCAGAACAGAGAAAACAAGCACTTGCAAAATTGTCAGGGAATTGATAAGAGAAAACCTTGAGGGTTTGAGATGACTGTAGGGTGTTCTGGTTATTTTTGTATTCAGGTTTATATTAAAAGCCATTTCTTAAAAGTTATAGACTTCTGTTGTTCTTCAGTTCCGTTTATCCGCTCTGCTTGTTTTTTCTTGTTTAGGAACTTTGGTTTTAGTCACTTCTGTGATTATGAAACCCTGTTTATGAATTTTCTGACTGATGTGGAGACAGTCTCTAAAAGCTTCCATTAGCTCGTGAGTTTTGAGCTATGTAACTACTTTAGTCTTCTGGAAGAAAACTGTTCAATTTATAAACTACATATGTTTGCTTTTTTATTCATTATTAATATTAAAACTTCAAACAGTACATGTTTACTTGGGCTAGCAGAAAGTATCCTGCAGGTCATTCATTCTGGTCAGGTGCTCTGTTTACACAGTGGTGTCCTGGTTTGGGCCAGGACAGAACCAATTTTCTGTTAGTAACTTTGCTTTTTAGTTCAGTCCCTTCTGAGCAGCTGCACTCTCTGAAATTAACTGCATGTTTTTCCAGACAGTAGCTGCTTCTAGCAGTGATAAGGCTCGGTGTTTATAGTTAGTGCTGGAACACCAGTAGGAATGGTATGCAGTAAGGCTCTTGCTTATAGTTATTGCTATGGAGACCACGGTCGATGCTTGCTTCTGCTAACTTTCTTTTGTGCCATAAATGAAACCGCAGAGAAGTGGTCACAACTGCAACCCTGTGGTGGGGAGGAGCAGGTCAGACAGGTGACCCAAAACTGTCCGAAGGGAGTGTTCAATCCCATATGCGTCATACTGGGTATAAAGCTGAGGGATCACGAGGGTCTAGCGCTCTTCTATGGCTGACATCCAAGGAGAACTGTGTCCAATTCTTTTGCCTTTGATCCAAATCTGTGCATTCCTGAATCCAGCTCCTGCCTGCTGCTGAGTACAGTCTGGGACTTTCCTGGGGCGTGTCCTGCAGTGTCTGGGTGATGTATTGGTCATTGGTGGGGGGGAGCCTGATATTGGTTTTGTATACATTTGTATATATTTCATTATTTTTTCCTATTATTATAATACATGATTATTGTAGTTGGATTAAAGCTGTTTTAACTTTTCCAACCCGTAAGTCTCTTTCCGTTTTCACACACCTGCCCCCCCCTCCCCCCCCCTTTGGTAATGGAGGGGGTTAACAAGGAGTGTCTGTTGTTCGTTTAGTAGCCAGCCCAGCTTTAAACCTTGACAAGTGGCAAGAAGTGATTAAATATTTTATAGAATTTGGGAATAGAAATGCAGGTGGAGGATACCAGAAAATAATTACAGGGTGTAGCATAAAATAATCATAGGGTGATTAAGGCAAATGATCGGTAAGTCTCAACATACGGTCACAGTGACCTTACCACTTTCCCTAAAAGATAACCTGGCTAGTAGTCTGAAGGAGGTAGTGGTTAGGACATAACTTCAGTATGAACATTCAGAAAGCTTGATGGCTTACTGGAGGTAAAAAGAATACTTAACAGCAATGCTGTTTGGAGTTGCTTGCAGCTTTTTCATATGTGCTTTTTAACTAGAGATTAGGAAAGACTGCTGCAGCAATAGCCATATATTTCCCAATTCTAGACACTTTAGATTTATTTTGTTTAGTTACAACATGAAGATTCCATATAGCTTTACTTGAGGTTTAACAAAATTGGCGTTTCTGAAAAAAGATATATTAGGCTTCACTGTGTAGTAGTTCCTCACATGCGTGTAGAAGAAACGCTATCCTAAGAAGGATAAGCTATCAGTCTATTTGAATATATGAATAGTTTGCTACTGCTTTTCTGAGAGAGAGAGAGAACCCGGAGTAATGGAAAGGTAAGTACTTGTGCCTGCTTCCTGTGGGAGAGAAGTTTGACTATGTATCCGATGAATTCCATGGGAACTGTTTAAGCAGTTACTTAGGTCTGTGATGTTTTCTGGTTCTTAATAAGCTGAATAGTTTGATAGCAACAGTTAAAAGAAATTAGAAAAAATGAACTAATTGAGGTAAACGTGCATACCATCTTCATTCCAAGTGGAAACAATTCGTCCTATTTATTCAGCATTTCATCCAAAGTTCAGCCTGTGGTGTTTGATACAGTTTTCTTATGGCATCTCTCTCATTTAGAAATTGCTTCAATTCAGAGCCACTCCTCTGACTCATCTTTTCGCTTACCTAGGGCTTCCACTGGTTCAATAAAAACACAAATCTAATGGTTTCTGTATAGTCTAATGGCTACAATTCAGAATTCTTTCTGGGTTTCACTGGCCTCTCTAGCATTTTAGGGTATTGGTCATCTGGCTTGGTAGATCTTTAGTCATCTTTTTTTTTCACCTGTCTTCTTCCAGCTGAAGGGACTTTCATTCATGTCCCATAAATACTTTAGGCCTATAATCTGTCTCTTACTACACATGAAAAGCTGTAATTTAATAAGGATTTTACTAACTACTCTTCTCCAATGTTTTTCAGCTTTAGCTAACCAGAGGCTCTGCAGGTTCTCTGTTACTAGAACAATAGCTGACATAAGCAGAGAAGCACTTGCCAAATCATCTCAAGGTGCTAACTTGTTTTCTGTGAGTATTCTTGGATCATAATAGTAAAACCACAGGATTGGGGAATGACGTGGATCATTTCCTGAAGAGTTGTGGCTTGAAATGCAATTAGCCTTACCGTTCTTCCCGTTACCTGTCTAAGCAACCTCCCTTACCTGCCAAAAGTCTGAGTTTTAAGCCTAACCTGCAAGATAGGTGAACAATCCCAGATTTAAAAATGCTGTTTTGGTGGTTCAGCATAGCAAATGGTGACCTTGAAGGTTTTCAACATTGTCAGTGCCCTATTTCATACCACCCATTATTCTGTCCTGCTGTCAACTGCTTATCACCCAAATATAACATTAGTTAAATCAAGAGCAGGAAAGAAAATGCATTAAAATTATGCTTGTTTGTAATTTAACAAAATGGTGTTTTCACAAAGTACTTGAGTATCACCCCCTACACAATCATTTTAAGTATGTACTACACTTAGGTTTGACAATTTATGCAGTGGCAGAAATGACAGTGGATGAGAGCAAAATGGGTGTGGGGAAAAATGCTTGAAAGGAAATACATTAAACGCACTACTAAAAGGCAGTAATATTGGTTTGGGTTTTTTTTAACTTGGAGAAAACTAACTATGTTCCTTAAACCAATTAACTGGCTTTGACAAGCTTTATCTAACAAACAAAACATTCAGGCAAAAGCTGTATGATGTCTGTGGACTTTTAGTTCTGGCTGGGTGACTAAACCAGTATCACAAACAAGAGTGACGTAGAATGTAACTTGGTTGTAGGAAGAATGACTGATAGCGACTTAATTACGTGTTCTGCTGGAAATGTTAAAGGAAGCCCTTCATGTTCCTGTTAAGGGCGCATAAACACACGTTTTGGGAAATGAAACTTGCAGAAGTGATGCTATGGACTTGAAATGTACCTTGCTTAGTAGAGTGTCTTTCTGTTGTGTTTATCTGCGTGGTGTCTGCCCTTGTGATTTTTCAGTCATGATTGAGAGATGTTCATTTCGGATAGTTGGTGATTGCGCATTGGGTGCTTTGTGATACTGCTTTCAGGTTGTTGTGATGGAAGTTAAGAAGTAAAGATTGTAGATGTCAACGTCAGTCCGTATCCCCAGGGATAAGCACAACTCCTTAAAAAGAAATTTCACAAAGAATTAAATGGAAACCATATATTGAAAATACGAAGTATGTAGTTTGTGGCCCTTTCTAGGCTGATACATTGTATAAAGACCAAGAATAAATGCTAACAAAGTACAGATATGTAGTGTCAAAACTTAAGCGTGATAGTAAAACATCTGTATTTTGCTCTAGCAGAAGAAAGTTGCACAAATAGTTCCCTGTAATAAGAGGATTAAGAGCTTAATTTTAAGGCTATGGTTAGATTGTGGCTGTAGCTTTACTAGATTAAAAGTTTACTGTGCCCAACTACTCCTTACCACCAGAAGTTGGAACTGAGGTTTGCTGGCATGTGTATTTGATTCCTAGCCAAGTTCTGTCAAAATGACCCAGATAGTCATCACCACTTTTAATAGCAGGGCTGTTTTGTTTTTCTAATCTAGATGTTCTTTTAGCAGAAGAGGTCATGGAATTTTTCTGTCAGATTTTAAATAATAAGAGCAGCTCATCTACTGGAGAAGTGTAAATCTGTTAGAGAAAGCCCAGTTGTCTTCCTTAGTGCTTGAACAAATAATTCTGAGTAGCAGCTAAATCAACTTGTAAATCAACAAGTTATTTTAAGCTTTATGAATTGGTCATCTCCAAGCTTTATATACTTTCAGGAAAAAATATTTACACCACGTTTTCTATCTATGTACTACGAACTTTGTGAGATATGTTATTTGACTGAGCATAGAAGCAAGCTGTCTTAAGGACCATGTAAGACACTTTAGTTGTATTAGTAACACAAGCAGCCTTGTCCTTACTAATGACTTGTGTAGACTGCAACATGCATAACTACTGTTAAGCCTATAGTAAGGAATTAAACATGTCCGTTTTGCCCCAACAACTTGAAAGAGAAATAGCGTAGAAATGTAGGCTGCCTGCATTTGAATAGAAACTATGTAGTAGTTGTGGATGGTTAACCTGGACCACTGCAGAATGGCTGTTTTCTGCTGATGGCCTGATGTTGCGGCAGTGCAGTTGCTGCCTTTTTGAAGCTATCAGTATGGGTATTTTGGAATGTTCAAGAGCCTGTTTTTGCTTTTAGAGCCTGAAGCTTGGTCACTGTTCTATTGGCTTGAATTGTCCCTAAAAATAACTCTCTTTACTAGGCCTCAGTGTCCTACCTAGTATGAGAAAAAGTAAAAAAAATTGAATAGAATAACAGTATAGGTAGCATTGCAGTAAACAGGACAAAGAAAAACTATAGGTCACAGAGATCCTTAAAGACTGAAGGACAGACAGAGGAGTAATGACCTCATCTGTTCTTTCCGAGGGCTTTGGTGTTTTCTGTTGCAGTGTTGTAAATGGTAGGCTTTTCTGTGATTCGGTGTTTATTAGGCTATTGCCAAAAGAGATTTGTATTAGCATCTGTATACCCATTAAAAAGACTAATTCTTTCATCCTGCTCAGATGGAGGGTGTTGCACCAGTTCCTTCTTGGTGTTCTGCTGTGAACTGCTGATGCGGATGAAACTTATTTCAAAAGACCTGTAGGTCCTTTGGTTTCTTCAGTGACTACCGCACCCTGATCTTAAGATAAACCTAAGATCCTATGTCCAGGCTGTCTGTAGACAGACTGGTGCTTTCATTTCCTGAGAATCAGGAGGAGGTTGAAAACACCACCACATGAGTACATACGACCCTACAGCCTCCAAACAAGAGATGCCTTTTGCCTGGTCTGGCTAAAACCGATGTCAGTCCATGCCTGTGTGGATACGCCTTGAGAAGCACATGTCTGAAAAGTTCAAGCTGTATTTTTGAATATCTGCATCCAATCTCACTGGCTCAACGTCGAAAATCTTAATTAGCCTGGAAATCCTTCTACAGTCATAGGGTGTAGATCCTGCCTTAGCCCACTACTGTCCATTTCCTCGTTGCTTTTGAGATCTGTTTCCTGATAGAAAAGACAGTTTGTTTAATATCAGCCATTTGTCTAAAAACGCCCTTGGTCCAAAGCTGATCTATAGAAGCATGAACCAACAAGAAACAGAAATAATTAACTTCGAAATAGCTCACAGCTTTGTCATTCTGTATGTGAATTGAAAGTTTCGTAATGCTAGATCATGTTTTAGCATAGATACTGATCCAGTGCATGCTGGGTGACTTATGCATGGGCACGTTAGGGAAATCTAACTGATGTACAAGCAGTTTGCAGAATTATACTCTTTGTTCAGTTTAACTGCTAAACAGCTGAATTGTGAAAGCAGCAAGAGAAGAGCTCAGTGTGCTTTTTAAGAGCATTATTCAAAACCTGAGAACTAGAAGATTAAATGTTGGTGCCTGTTGCTCTGTGAAATGTTCTTTTTATGTGTGTATTAAGGATTTTGTTACTCTCTTTTTTTAACAGGAAAAATGTGTGAATAGCACCTGAATAGGTGTATGGAAAAACTAAACTATTATAGATCAATCGTAATATTTTACCAGGAGGGAAAAAAAGAAAATCAAAGAACTCAAATTCCCGTTAAGCGTTCCTGCCAAAATCTTACTATGTTTCTAAAGCAGTGAAGGCAAAGGTAAAGGACAAGGTAATTGTTGGTGCAACTCCACTTACACAACACAGTAGCTTTTCATGGAAAGCAAGCCTTTCTGGAGACAAAGGCAGAGAAGGTTAGATTCCGGTATTTTCACAACACCATTTTTCTTTGAGTGCCGCATCTACTAGAATTGTGCGTGCATTCAAAGGATTTCAGTGCTTTGTAAAGTAGGAAGATACTGAGTGGAATCCAGATGTGTAGGCCCGGATTCTTCTGCATTTTTCCTTTTTTACAATAGGGACAAATGAAGTCAGAGTCACGTCTCTGATAACTGCTTATTATTCTTGCCTGATGCCTTGTCACGGACTCCTACTCAGAGCAAAGAATAAATGAAAAGATGTTTTCATGTTGCGATAGGTTTGGGGGTTTTTTTCCCCCCTCAGGAATACTGGCTAACTTTGAATTGCGGAGGCCAGCTGCCAGATCATTAGAGGTGTAATGTGCAGAAGTATCATTAAGAGAAAAGTTGGGGTGATTTTTTTGTGTGCTTACCATGGCAACAAAAATCATGGAGCTGCAGTTCTACCACTGCCAATTGTTGACAGCTGGAGCCACAACCATTATAAAACTCAGAAGAAAGGAATGTTGGCAGCCTGCAGAAATTAGGGGTTTAATTATGTGATGATTTATCTCAAAATTTTTCGATCTTTTTTTGGCATAATGTTTTTTCAAAGATTGCTGTGTCACAGTGGCAAAGGTACATATATTGTAATGTTGATTGCATATCAAAAACAATGCAAGCCACTTCAGCATAATTTCTTTGGTGTTGATGAAGAACTTTACCACACTGGTTAAGGAGAAAAAGTGGAGATGCTATTTGGTTTCGTGTATTTCCTAGGGAAAAAAAAGCAGCTGCAAACCCTGCAGTCCTCCCAGATTCCCCAGCTCTTTTGGGTAGTCCAGTAATGCTGTTTGTGCCATTAAGTTTCCTTAGGTTATTTTTCAATTGCTGGTAAGTTTTGAGTGGCTTTAGTGCTGTTTGTAATACATTTGATTTCTAAAAGCACGTGTATAGATAAAAGCATAACTACCACAATTTCAGGCAAAAAGACCCCGAATCTTTTCCCTGCAACTGCCTGAGACCGTGCAGTTCTGATGTGTGCTAAGCAACATGATGCAACGGAGCTCTGTCTTGCAAAAATGGCTGTTGGGTGTTGCTGTCCAGCTGCAGAGGGCTGCTGTGCTTCCCTCAAGGAGCAGGGCAGTGTGGTCAGGGAGCAGCCAGCCTCTGGGAAGCGGTGTGGTCTTGTGCTCACAGGGGTCTGTCTGCCAGGGTGCTAAGGCAGCCTTCCAGGTGATGGTTTCTGGTGCATCCCAGCGCACAAAATAGATGAGGCAGGTACAAAGTCAAATTAGACAGGTGATAAAATAAGATTTATCCTAATCAAAATTGTTTAGCACTCCATTAAACAGTAAACTACAGGTTCAGGATGTCAAACGAAACCAATACTACACAGCTGTCCTAAGACACAGCTTTAGAATGATGACCCAAAATGCACAACCACTTGCCTAATAAAGGGAGGGCTCTCAACATGGAGGAGTTGCCTTGGGTGGCATCCTGACCCAAGGGGAGGGTCCCAGACTGTGGACCTGCTGCTCCAAGGAGGACTGCCTCAATTTGCCTTCTGTTGGGACTCCATTTATACCCTAATTGTATCTATCTGGTCATACATGGCTGTGTCAGTTCTTATTGGCCAAAGGCCCGATCTTGCAGTGACTGTGTATGTGACAACAGTTGCCATAAGGGCATGAAAAGTAAAGGAAGGGTGCAAAAAGTAAGGGTCCGTGAAAACGATCAGCAGCTACTTTGTTCAAATGGTTGGAAAGCCCTGGTCTTTATGAGGGTGGGTGTGCCTGCCTCAATGCAGCACGTTGCCTCCAGTTTGATCTGTGCTAGATCAGAAATGCTATGCTGTTGTGATTTCCAGTTAGCAGAGACCTTGTTTTGTGGTGAGATTCCTCAAAAAACCAACCTCTGCCCTAAAGACAAACAGATTGCAAATAAGGGGTAAACTGAGCAGGTCTAACCACAGTGGCTGGTGCCTCCCAAGGTAAGAGAGAGATAAGAAAAGGCCATTTGGTCTAGATGAGCTAGGGACTTGCTGGAAACCAGTGTCTCTCAGTTGTTTGGGAACGTAAACTCTCTGGTACTCAAAGAGGTTACGTTTGTCTCCTGAACTGCTTGTATTACGGGCTAGCCTGTGCTGTCATTGCTTCTACCTCCTGTTGCTTGGTTTTTGATATGAGACGTGCCAGGTTAGTGAGAGATTGTCCCAGCCTAGCGAAGACGAGTGCTCTGAGTTTCTGGCTGGAGCGATGCCTAATGACCACGAGCAACTGAAGAGCGCCTTCTCTAAGTGATGTTGTGACATGTTGCGAGCTGGCTTATCTGAGCAAGTATATTCTTGAACGNTCCCAGCCTAGCGAAGACGAGTGCTCTGAGTTTCTGGCTGGAGCGATGCCTAATGACCACGAGCAACTGAAGAGCGCCTTCTCTAAGTGATGTTGTGACATGTTGCGAGCTGGCTTATCTGAGCAAGTATATTCTTGAACGCAATATATACATGTAAGCATTTTAAGTGCCCCATTAATCAGACTACTTGAATGATACGCTCACTACATTCTTGGACTTAAGTCATCACGGTTTTGCCTGAAATCTATTCAAGCGCTGTATCTTGCGCATACGTGGTTTCTTTCTTTGCTTAGCCGAAAGCTATAAAAACCCTCCTGAGTGAACAGAGGGTCCCGGCAGGGAACAGGAGCTTTTTATCCGCTCCGCTCCCTGACGGCCGCGGCGGCCCCCGCAGCGCAGCCCCTCCGCCGGACCCCGCAGGG
>VZSC01010790.1:0-86201 GCA_013398225.1 Steatornis caripensis
GCCCAATCACATATTTATAAAGCAGAGAACAGAAACTGGCAACCCTTTTACCGACCCACCAAAGCTGAGGCTACAGGCTCACTGAGCCATGGGACGCCCTGTGATGGTGGGCCAGCCAGCCCAGCCTGGCTCCAAAAATTCCAAATGTCTGACGTCTGGTCCCACAGGGAAGGTGCCAGGGCTGAAAGCTTGTGCTGGCCTTAACCGCCACCTGGCAACCCTTTCACTGACCCAACGAGACTGGGGCCATTGGCTCACCTAGCCATGGGACATAGTGTCATCACCCTCTCTGACAGTGGGCCGTCTGGCCAAGCCCGGCTCCAAAAATGTCTGCCTTGGCACCTTCTGGGTACCCTAGAGAGGTGCTCGTTCCGGAGGCTGCCCGCCTGCTGCCCTGCTCCCTGTCGGTTCAGTGGTATAGGCCATGGCTGCCAGGCCTTGTGGATCCACGGGAACCCTTGGCCTGTGGCACCCTAGGAGCAATGTAGGCATGGGTACACTCCTGGATCCTCCTCCTTGTGCAGGTTACAGCACTGCTAACGCAGAGGTACCTGCTAACCCCAGTTCTGTGTGAGGAGGCTGCTGTGTACACACGCTTCAGAGTCCACACGGCCTGTGAATAACGTGATCTGTTAGTGAAGCTTTGCTCTTTAAATCAAGACATTATGTTCAAAAGAAAAACACCAACACATGGGCTGTCGAAACACTTCTGTCTTTGGGTCATAGATTCCTGTTTATAAAAGCGCAGAGATGTCCAGAGCACCTCTGGTATGGGTTAGGAAAATATGGATGGAGGAAAGCCGTGTGTCTTGCATATTAAGTATTTCATTCAGATTGTTAACCAAATGCAGTTAGTGGAAAACTATACAAATGTAGAAGTAGGTATTATACAGTCATTCATATTTTAAAAGCATATTTACAGTAAATCTACATAACTGCCTTAGGGCCTTGTGGTTGATGGATCACTCTTTGGTTTGGCAGAGGCCAGGTTGAAAGGAGGGCCGCTTGGGTGGGTTTTGTCCGTGATGATATCTGAGCAGCATCAGACTAGAACACACAAGGTAATATCTGCAAATTTTTGAGATTTTGAAGCTTTGACTTTAATTTGCAGCCTGAACAGAATATATTTGTACCGCATTTGTGCATTTCAGTAGTAAAATATATTTTGGAAGTGCTCATCCCTCAATTCTATGTCTTGCCATGGACAGAGAAACGTTTTTATGCTGGGTTTAGTGCCCTTGTTTTGGCTGTGGCTGATGATTTTTCTTGTAGCAAAGTCATTGTCTCATATTAGAAAATAGGCAGCTGCAATAAAATTGGAGCATTTTTCACAGTACGCCCTTTATACGGTATTCATATCCTTAAGGGTTTTATGTCTCAGGAAGAATGTCTGTGGCTGTTACGCAGATCAAAACAAACAAATGGTTGAAAAACAGGAGTAAGAGCAGGATATCCACAGAGATATGCATAATTTTTGGAAGAAACCTCAGTGATAGTCATCTCTAATCTGAATTTTGCAACACTTGGTGGGTAGAGATGAAGCCGGGACATGATCTACATTGTAAAGTCAGTAACAGCCATCCTGCATCCCAGCCATTGCCCACTGACCCTGTGCAGCAACCTAAAATGCTATTGCAGCAGCAGCACTTAATTCGATAAACCCAGTTCTTAAAACAAATCTTTCTTGTAAAGCACAACTGCTATTGCTAGTTGCAGAACGAGACTTTTAGGGCTGAGGAAAAAAAGAACTCAACAGTGAACTGAGGTTATGTGTAATAACACGCTTCACAGCCATCCATTGGAAAGCAAAACCAGAGTCCCACCATAAGTCCCTGAATGCCACTTGTGGTAGCCTTAAAATGGTTGATGGATCTTCAATTGTTGCTTAGATTCATGATGTGGAAAAACCAGTGTCCATAAAACTACCAAAGAGCTATGATGCTTTCAAAAACTGCAATTGAATTTTCATATACTACCTTTCATTCTAACCAATTTACTTACTGCAAAGTTGATATGTGGAGCAGCTGAGGGCACTTACTGCACATTAATTTTTATTGGTATATGTACAATTTTATGTCACAGGTTTTAAATACCAGAATTAATCCTAATGTCTTGAGCAGCAGTAAGGATATTTTTAATGGTGTACTAGGAGAAAGTGCTTGGCAGAAAGCACAAAGGGGAAGACAGCTCCAAAATTCAAGTGCTGTTTTTGTTGTTCTAGTCTGTCTCTTGAAGGAGACTTCTTCCAGAGTGGTGGAGGGGAGAGAGGGAGAGGGAAAAAATCTCCCTCAAGTGTCCATTGCAGTGGATTATTCAGGCTGTGACATGTTTCATGCTGAGGAGAAAGCATGGGGCTGTTCATATCTTGTTCTCCTGCCATCCGTGGGCTTTCTTCCCAAACTTGTATACCAACCTTCTGTCCACGCGTTCCAAAATGCCAGTTTTATAATAATAACTGCAGAGGGGGAAAGAAAACAATGGAGAAAGTAGTATAAGTCACATTAGAGGAGTTCTCTATGCGGACTTCACAGCAGGAAAACAGTATGAGTCATTGTGTTCTTTACAGTCGGAGAGCTCCTTTCTTTCTGTTAAATTACTTGTGTGACTTTAAAGGGCTTTAAACTTCCCCACGTGCCTTGCAGCATGCCTTCCACTGTCTGAAAGGTACAAGGACTACAAAGAAATGAGTTCTTTTTATTCGTTGCAATTTTTTCCTAAGATTACTGCAGTGCAGAAAAACACCAGTGTTACCGCTATAGCAAAAACGGTTATTTTGGTGGGGGTCATTTGGCAAACATAGGCTAAAATTCTCAGCCGAGGTAAAGTGTGATAACTTTGTTGTGATGAGTAGAGTTACAACTCTGAACCACTTTACGTTTAGCCCTAAATATTGTTTAGAAGCAAAGGAGACCACGTGCTATCTCATGACCTATAGAAAAAAACATGAAGGAAATAAATAACCAGACACGTTGCCACCCACCACCCTGCCCTGTCCTCCCCACACACCTGGGTTTTCAGGATAGTTACAAAAAATGGATGCTGAGGTAGAAGTCAACCGAAATGAGGCTTCCTGCTGCCTGTTAACTCACCGGAGAGCTCTGCTCAATTTTTCGTACGTCATTCTACCATTTTTCTTCTTTTGTCCCCACATCTTTGCCAGAGCTTCTGATTTAACGACCCGAAAAATACCTCGTCCCCGGTCTTCCCACTCAAGGGTGCCACCGTTTTCTTCAGGAGAAAGAAGCAGGTCTCTTATAAATTCCCACAAATGAGAATTCTGCAGGTCTTGAACGGGAAGAAGACTGCTATTTAGTAGATGTTTTCTTACTCATGCCAAAGTACTTAGGCAGAATTATATTTACAGTACATTTTGTTACTGGGTTGTCAACCTCGCAAACCAATTGCACTTTTCTCAATTTAACTTCCAAAATTTTAGTGCATTGCCGCTTTGTAACTGGCTTCAAATTACTTGCTCCAGAAAAATATAAATCAAGGTCATGCAAACACGTATGATGCCAGAATCCGTTTTTTTCGCTCCAGAAACCAGTGAATTTTACTGGTTTGCAAAGTTTATGTCATTCATAGCTTCTGTTCCAGTGAACATCAATGACTTCAACATAGTATTTGACTTGATGTTTTAAAAGCAATTTTCAAGTTCATTTAAACTGCTTTAAGTGAAAGATTGTAACGAACATTGGCTTGCCTGAAAATGAGACACTAGTATGAGGAGTTGCAAAGCCTATTTCCCAGCATTTCCAGATTCTTATGTGTTACTTCAACTCAGTTCAGAAGTTTGTTTGAGCATCAGATGTGCTATAAATAATGGGACTCTACTAAAAAAAGCTGGCAGAGCTGTTATATGCAGCTATTGCCTTAACTTCGGCTTAGTTACTAGCTAATCAAGGTGCTGGGGGTTAAATGAATGTTCAGTCTCAACAGTGACCGCAAGCACTTAAAAATCATGAGTCAGGCTCCCCCAAAATCCAGACAGCAACATAACAATAATGACAACTATAAAAATAGCTGAGGTTTCTTATTTGCTTTTCTGCATTTAGGTTATTTGTTAGGTTATTTAGGAGCCTTTAGGTTATTTTCAGCTTGTGTTTTTCTAGAAACTCTGCCACTAAGATAGCTAGAAGCGCTTTAAAAAGGTAAATAGAAAAGGAAGTGTGGCTTTCAGACAAATGCCAAGTACTTCAAGTCTCATGATAAAATCGTGAGAGCTGGCAGTACTTAAAAGCCAAATCTCAGTGAAATTTTGCTTGTGGTGTCATTAAAGTTTCTTTTGAAAACCACATGGAGCTGGAGAATTAGAGGAATATAGCCTGTGTAATCTTAACTCCAGTTTTGAGTTTCGTATACGCACTTACTTGTTGTACCATGACTGTGACATTCTTGGCCGTTGATGCTACCTGCCCTCACGCATGCCTTATCACAGGCCGGGTCTGAACTGCAGAATAACGTGAGAAGTGAAGAAGGAACTCCTGAGTCTGGTGGCAACTTGGTCAAAAGGTCACCTATTCAAATGCCATGCAACATTAAGTCAAGGTGGGACTTTGAGCTACTGACTTTATCTCTTTAATAAAGCTCTAGCACAAAGGCAAACCCAAGTGAATAATTAACATGCAACTGTATGGATTGCAGCACAACAAAATATGGAATTTTTGCCAGTGCTCTGTTCAAAATACTGGGATTCTGTAGGCACGTGGAATTTGGCGCATAGTGTGCATGGGTGAAATGTACCCCTCTGTAATGTGCAGCCTGAAAATTTCTTGGCTTAGTGTTGTGTAGTTCTTCTAAAAAGTCAAAATTGCTGCAGCAGACAACGCGCTTGCACAAGTGATACACACTCAACAGTCTGTATCCGTATTGTGGTGGTGCAGAGAGCAATTAGAAGAAGATAATGCATGACTACCACTGGAAGGATTATCAGAATCTGCTACAACGCTTGTATGCAATCATAGAATAGCTTGGGTTGGAAGGGACCTTTAAATACCTAGTTGAGCCTCCCCTGTAATGAGCAAGGACATCTTCAACCAGATCGGGTTGCTTGGAGTCCACTCCGACCTGGCCTTGATTCGTTTCCGGGGATGGGAGATCTACCACCTCTCTGGGAAACCTGTTCCAGTGTTTCACCACTCTAGTGGCTATAAAAGTTGTATCTGCTTGGTATACACCTAGTGAGAAGGGTGGTCAGTAAAATCCTGTGAGGGCGATTACAAAGTGAAGATCCACAAATCCATTTCACTGGATAAATAGTAATGCGCCAAAAAATAACGAAATAGGGGAACTTCTGTGAAGATGGGTTGCCATTTCGTATACTTATATCCCATCGTGTTTATGTTTCTAAGAGCTGATCTCCAGGAGTTTATTTTGCTGCATGTGAAACCACAATACCCACAAAAAGGTGGAAGCAAGATGTCTGTGTGCATGCAGGGCTGTCTGAAGGGCTTATGCTTTCAGTTATGAAGGTTTCACAACATATTCGGAGTCTACTGCTGGCCCAAAAGAGCATCAGCTAGAATTGGTAAGACAGTATTCCGGAATACATTTTTTCCCTGACTGTTTCTTTTCACTGGAGCCTTACATGTCAATGAATTTGTTCAGTATTCTTTTATCGTCTGAAGGATTTGCCTGATGGAGTACCGCACACTGCCTAGATCCTAATGTGGAACGCAGGTAAATCCAGCCAGAAGCGCTAACACCCCAGAGGTGATTGAGAGTTATGAGATTATTAGAGGCGGTTGTGGTCAGAACTGAGTGATTACAGAATATTCTGATTGTGCTTAGATGTAAAGTATTCTCACGGAAATGAAGTTGTGCTTCTGCCCTTTTGGAATCCACGCACAAAAGAACAGCTCTGCTCTGCTCAGTGCCCGGCTTGCAGCCACAGTGAATGCATAATCCTTCCGGGAACCTGCTTCCCTTCAAAATACCAACTCAGAAATGCTGGAATCTCTCCTAGTATCTTTACCTCCCCGAATAATAGCAGGTATTTCAGGAAAAGCACAGAGAACAAGTAAATGGCCTGGACTTTTTTTCAGTTTTAGAAATCTCTTGTACTGCTAATCATTGCTCGTCTTCGAATACAGTGTGTTTCCCATTGTATGAAGCTTATTATGTACAAACAAGTTTACTTACGGTCCTTGTTGGATGGCTTTGTTTCTTGTGCATCAGTAAAAAAGGAAATACCTACAAGGGAAAAACATAAACCAGTGTTCAGTTATTTTCTTCACAAGGATAACTTCTGAACTGAAACTTAAAGCCAGGTCCTGGCCTTTTGCATCATTGCTTGTGAGTATCGGCCAGAATAGAAGTTATAGAAAATGAAGAGTATAAAACCATGAAATAATTTTTCAACTTTGCTACTGCTAAAAAGATTTAACCCTCCCGCTACTCAGACCATATCTGCGGGGTTTCATTTAAACTTTCGGGTTTTTCTCGTACCATTTGCATAGTATCTGTATGTGTCTATTCACATGGCTTGTGTGCTGATTTTCCTTTCCCTCTTGTCACTTTGCATTCAGTTTTTGTTGTCATCTATATCACATTTTCTCTCCCTTTCCTTACACTTAGAATAGTCCTTTCTCATTCAGCCCCTTGTCCCTTTAAAACTAAACTTGCAGTCTTCGCTCCCCCCTTCCTCTGAGTGAAAATAATCTACTGCTGGAAATCGGGTCGTCACAGGGCTGCAACTTGTCTGCATTAGTAGTACAGTATCACCTTTGTAAAGGAGTCTTTACATTCACAACGCACAAATGAATGCTTTGCACGTACAAATCTGTATTCAAGA
Source organism: Steatornis caripensis (assembly GCA_013398225.1). Lineage (NCBI taxonomy): Eukaryota > Metazoa > Chordata > Aves > Caprimulgiformes > Steatornithidae > Steatornis > Steatornis caripensis. Next base: position 6,794 of record VZSC01010790.1, read on the forward strand.
AACTTAATTCGTGTTGTGAGTCTGGCATGCAAAATCGGGAGAAGCTAGAATTAAGCCTGCTTGTGCAGCCAGTTTGGTCCATTGGTTAAGTATGTTGTGGCAAGGTTTTGCATCGCTGGACCACATACTGCTTTTCCTCACAGGTGGATATGCACGATCTGTTGCATTTCATTTGCTGTCAAGTGTTCAATCTGCACTGCCTGTAAAAAGTTAATTTTCTTAATGGGCTTTTCTTCCCAGCTGTACATTCTTTAATTCCCTTAATAACATTCTTATCTCCTGCATTTAATAACCTCCCTCTGAACGGCCTGTCTGACATGATGCGTGAACACTGGGTGGAAGACAGAGATGACTCTCCGTCCCACAGGAGAGCAGAGCTAACTTAAAACACAGGGCTGTTTTGTTCTTCTGGCAGCCTCTAGTCTTGCTCGCCTCTCCCAGTCTTACCCGTCCTAATGAGAACATTCTCCGTCACTGCACAACCCTACCTCATTTTGATAAGGCTTATCCGCATATTTTCTTATGCGCTGCCTTGTCTCTGATCTTCCCGGTCTCTCGATGGTCCTGTTTCAGCTTCAGCCTGCCCCTGCAATGCTCGCCAGTACCCAGGTCACTCTCCAGTATTGCCTTCTCCCTTTCTGGTCCCTGTGCCTTGCCCTGCTGGGCAGCAGAGAGGTGGGTAGGGGACTAGTGAACGATGGCTAACCTCACCTCCGGCACATTGTGACCCAGCAACTGCTTGCCATGGGGAGCCGCTGGCAGTGCCAGCTCCCACAGAGCCCTCCATGACCTGCCTTTCCTTCTTTTCCAGCAGCCCTATGGCTCCAGTTTGGTCAAATACTCCCCTAAGCCAGAGAAGGCTTGAGCCATCGAGGGCTCCAGGCAGCTAAAATGCCTCCTCAATTTCTTATTGCTAGGGCATAGGGAAATTACCTTCTGAATTTCCTTGCTTAGTGGAAACATTTTTGCTCCTATCGTCACAATGGACCCTGGTAGAATTATCCGAGTTTGGTATACACACTAATTAATCTTCGGGAAGTGGTGAATATAGAGAAAGGGCATCTGCAGCAGAGATTTCACTTCTACTTAGACAAAACTGTCAATAACTTAGTTTTTGATCATAAATTCATTTAAGTAGTAATAAATCTTCCAAGACAATGTTGAAAAAAATAAATTAATATTTTTTCCATTCAAGAGCATCATTAAGCCTACTAATGAGGTGGATTATCACTGCATACTGCACTGATAATAAGCCCATCAAACAAAACTTCTTGCTCACTTTTTAAGAAGCAGAGCAACCTTCGCTACTTTGAGTTACAGGAATAACTATGTATTATGTCTTTCTATATCCAATCGGGATGTAAACCTCCCTCGGATTGTGCAAGGTGACCAGTTTCAATAGAAAGGCCAAGGAGTCGAGCGCCAGGGTCTGTTTGGAGATTCGACTGACTGACAGAGACGAGCCTGGTCGGTGCGGGATTGCGAGGCCCAAAGCCACATCGGGCTTGTCGTCTGCCTGCCGCATTTCTGTTCTCAACGCAGCACCGAAGTGCCCCCTGTATGTCGCCTTTCTTCACTGCTCAAGGCTGCGCATCCCGCATTTTCTGTTAGCGTGACGTTCACAGAAAAATGCAACGTTTCTCTGTTTCGTGTTTGATTTCTGGAACACTAACCGTGCATCCTGATATTCTGTAAGATGAAATACAGGTATTCGCCACAAATGCCTGCAGCGTCTAGGAACTCTTCCTGGGTCATGTTGCACAACCGTAAGCCGTTGATATTAAAGCGGGAAAACGAAATGCAGTTGGCATCTAGTTTGTACTGGTCACAGCAAAACTGCAACCATTCGCAGACATTGTGCTTACTCCAGTATTCTGGGTGGATGGATGTCCAGAAAGTGTAAGAATCTGCAACATATTTGACAAGAAAGAGGAACATTGCAACGCAAAACTCATGGTGCACTTCAATTTGATAAGCGTATTTCAAGCAAAACTAATCCCTCTTCTTTCTTCTGTTATGACCGGAGCCTTCCCTCCTTTTTCCTCCAGAACACATCAAGCCCTGCCTTTTGCATTTTTTTTGTCTCCTGTTGTCAGAGTCTTTCGTATTTCAAATATTCATATTAATTGTGCCAGACATTTCAAGAGATGCTTACATCTGGGAGAAAAAAGAAAATGAGCCTCTTAAAATGGTAATTCAAAAAAATTTTAAAAGGTCAGAATACAGAATTTGTGAGAAATTATCACTCTGTGATAAAACGGAGCGATGTGTTCCTAGCCTAAAATCATCTCGGCTCTTAGATGTTAAAGTACTCTCATACAAAGACACCTAGCTACACTCTGTGATAGGTGGGTAAATAACAATGATTTATTGTTGTTTTTCTTTTAATTTCAGCAAGTTCTTTCACTCCTGTCATCTAAAATACCGCTGTTAATGTTGTTCTAGGGAATATTTTTTTGTTAGATTAGAAACTGAAAAATGTGTTCCTCTTAACACGCTTATCCCTGGAGAAACATTTCTGACAGATAAAAGCAAAAGGGAGAGAGCTTCTGAGTAAACCTGCCAGACAATTGTAACCTAAAACTACTTTGCCAATTAAATGAACAATTTTTTAAAAGGCTTATCTCCTCAGCAATGTAGTTACCAGGAAAATGTGCAGCAATGTGCATATATTTGCAATAAACATTGAGGTTTTTTTCCTAGAAAAACATATTTTAACTACTACTGATGTAAAGTCTAGGTCTGGAATAATAAACGTATGTGCTGCAGCTAGCAAGCATAATCTGTGTCTCAAACACTTTTTCTCTAGAATCAAAACAGAGGCTTCTGTTATTGCAGCTGCTTGGGCTTTTTCTTTCTGTGAGCTGGTCTGCTACATGCATGCAAAGGTCGAATCTTCAGGTCTTCTGTTGGGTGTGCATACAAAGATACCATTTTTTTGGGGATTGGAAGAATTATAGGCAACGGCCAGACTGCGTCAATTCTGTATCTATTCAAACGATGCCTAGGGAAACCAGAATTCAAGTCTGCATCTTGGAATCATTATTTTCATTCCTTCGTTACTCAATTTGCTTCTATTATTTTACACTTTTTAAGGATGACTAGTAATTTTGCTCAGGTGAGATTCTTAAGCAGTTACAGGAATCCCAGCCTTGAGAGATTATTGCTTTAGGAGCTTTAAGGATTCTAAATCGATTTTTAATATACCATCTGTAATATTTATTATATCACTGGAGTGGTGCAGTTACAGAACAGTAAACAGCAATAGAAAGGCATTCAGACAGGTGAATGAGAGCAGCGTAAAGAAATCTGAAAAGGTTTAATTTATTTCCGCATCTCACAGCATCTTGCACTTGACTTATATTTCACAGTTTCTTAGTCCACTCACCCATTCTTAATTATTTCATTTTCAAATGAATCCTGAACATTTGAGTTTAGGCATCGCTTATGTGAAATTGTAACTCAGAATAGGTTGTGATAGCACTGCAAATCACGTGAATTGTATCTGTAGTTTGTCTAGACAGCCAGTTCAGAGTCCGAAACGATGCAAACAGGCTGGATGAGTTTCCATAGTAAAATTAATTCAAAGAGCTTGAAATTGTGACAGAATAGCTGAAATATGGATCTTGCATCCTACATGCCTTCTGAGAAGTAATTAACACATCTAATTATAAGTCCTAAAAAGTTTACAGAGGAATTTGTGGTTGCTTTCATGAATCATTCCCATGCTATAAATACCTTCATGTTATGCACATAGAGAATTAATGTAATACTGAATGCTGTTTTAACCACTGAGATGTTATTGTGACATCCTAGCAAAGCCAAGAGGTGAGCAGAAGCTCTGGGTCTGACTTTTGGGACCCATACCTTGAAGATATTTGAATCTCAGATTTTATTCAGCTCCTTATTTAAAAGGAAAATCAGGTGAGCGTGACATTGCACTGGCTTTCTGAACACTGCAGACTGCACACATCTGGCTATGTCAGAGTCTGAAGGCTTCCTTGGGTGAGAATGGGAGTGCTGGGAGCACTAGACTCACAAGATTTCTGCCAGGAAGAAAGGAAAAAAAAAAAAAAGCTTTAAAATTAAACCTGAGCTCTACAGGAATCCCAACTTCAGAGGCTGCTCAAGAAAAGCAGAAGACTCAATTGATCCCTTTCTGGACAAGGCATACACTTTTTTTAATCCTCTGCCAAGAGCCTCCAGCCTCCCTTAGGAAAACTGGAACATCACCACATCCTCAGTGAGGCAGATTTACCGGCAGAGGGGCCTCCCTGTGGGGCTGGGCACGAGTCCAGCCCTGTGCTTCACGGGCCGCTCCATGAGCTGCTGCAGCAAGTCAGCCCAGACCCTTTCGCTATATCCGCGTGCAATACGCAGCTGAGCGACAAGGTCGTGGCTTTATTTCTCTGTCTACAACACTGTTGGGTTGCTCATTCTTTTCTAGCTTAAGGCAACATGAAAGAAAAGCGAAACTATTTATTCTGCTATTCCACGGGTGCAGTGAATGATCTTGAAATATTTTGGCCATTGGTCCCGAAACTTTGACTTGTGATAAATATTAGCTTCGCTGGCAATGTTTATATTGCCATATAAATGGCACAGTATGTTTCTTTCATGGAACAGCACTCATCTGGTCTAGTTTCCTTGTTTGTTTTGGCTTTGGAAAGGCTCAGATGGTTTTTGTATTTAAATACTCCAGGGCCCCCTGCAGCACTGTTGTATGTGATGAGCATTTAAAAGGTGCTGACACCAAGGCCTCGCCTTTGCATGTGCTCTTGCCTTTTACTTCTCATAAATAGTTGAGTTGAGTTGAGTTGAGCATTCAGGGAGCTTTCCTGTCTTCTAAATGACGGACGTGACCAAGATATTATGCCCCTGTGGAAGAAAAGATAAGGCTCTACGAAAGATTTTCAGGTTTTCTTTCAGAGAAAAAGAAAGGAGCGCTTAGAATTTCATACCACCATACAAAAACATAAGGGCAAAACCTTTGCAGCAGGATGAGGTGCGAGCAGGTAGATTCCCCAGTGGCAGGAACGTGCCAGAATTGTGCCTAAAACTACACCGTGAGGGCAGGGCCGGGAGGGTACCTGGCAGGATGATGGCGGGCAGCTGAGGGTGGAGAAGAAAGCACAGAATTCTGCCTTTGCCCTTTCCGCCATTTCAAGGTGATTTCCACTGCCTGTTCAGCTACGTTGACTATCTTGTCGTGTTCATCCTTGAGCCTGGGGATTAAAACCCTTGTGCTGGGCAGTGTCCAGCATGGCATTTGTTGATGTAATCTCCCCGGACTGCGCAGACTGTCTCAATCAATAGACTTGATTCACGTCCCCTAGCTGAGGTGACACTTCTGAAAAGTGTCTCCTGCCTTGTGGGGGATGTGGTTCTATCGGTGGTGACAAGCGAAGGTGTGGAAGGCAGTAAGCCTCGAGTAGGTTCAGGNTGTTCAGCTACGTTGACGATCTTGTCGTGCTCATCCTTGAGCCTGGGGATTAAAACCCTTGTGCTGGGCAGTGTCCAGCATGGCATTTGTTGATGTAATCTCCCCGGACTGCGCAGACTGTCTCAATCAATAGACTTGATTCGCGTCCCCTAGCTGAGGTGACACTTCTGAAAAGTGTCTCCTGCCTTGTGGGGGATGTGGTTCTATCGGTGGTGACAAGCGAAGGTGTGGAAGGCAGTAAGCCTCGAGTAGGTTCAGGAGCAAAGGCCAAACAAAAGACAGCTGTTCAGCTTTTCCTGGGGTGCACTGATTTCTGCACGGCGTATGCGGGGAAGCTAATACAGTACGTGTGCTTACGACGCGGGAAATGCTATCAGCCAGAACAAAACTGGACGATCTGTTTCTACGTAGCCCAGTTTTAATACAGGGCAGGCAGATCATTCCTGTACAATTTGGCCCACCTTTATCTCAGTTGGAAAAGACATAACGTTTTAATTTTTGGGTCTAGAATTCCCATGTATTTTCTGTACTACTTTCCCTTTTTCACCCAGTGCTGGAAAACAAAGAGAAGACGTGAAAACGACACGGTATTTTTAGTGTCACAGATTTTAACTTCCTCCACTTTGCATTTTAAAAAAAAAGATGCCCCCCAAATATAAATCCTGATATATTTTGATTGCTAGGAAATAAAAACATTAAAATGACTGATGTGGAAACTGTGAAGGCAAACTAACCCTATAGTTCTTCTCATAGGAACACGGGGATGGATGCACTGTCTCAGACTAAAGTCCCTCTAAGACAGGGTCCTGCCTCTGACTGCATTTGCTGGAACAATTTCTCGTTTTTGGAGAAAATATTGTAGAAACTTACTTTGGGCTTGTACATAAAAATATGAGTGCTCTTTCTAGCACAGGAGCTGAGCCCAACAATAGCGTGTAAATTGGAGGTCTTCGTCTGTTCCTGTCTAGGCAGTCTTGCCATGCCTTTTTCATCTCTTTAACCTTGAGCTGGCACTTTGTTTCTAGCAAGTACAAAACAGGTTTTCAAAAGACAGAGGGATCACAATCCTTAAGCCTATTACTAGCACCAGAAGAAAGTGTAGGTTGAAATTACACTGACCTACATTCTTCTCGGGCTTCAGAGCAAAGTCCGTCCTTCTGTGTTGAAGGGCTGCTTGTGCAATGCTGGTGGCACTGCAGTAGTGGTTTTATTTGCGTGTGCCAGACACGTTAAATGTACTCCTTGGCTGCAGTGGAAGAAATTATAAGAGAACTTACAGGTTGGTTTAAATTTGATTCAGGAGAGAAATTATGGTAACCATGAAGGACGCCTGGAAAGCCTAAATGCATCAAAAATCGAGCAATAGTAAGCATGCGGAGATAAAAACACAGCTCCTACCATGGTCAGAAAAGGCTAATTATTTCCTCAGCTCAGCTTTGCTTAGCAAGAGGCGGTCTGACCTGGCTGATTGTTACACAAAACTGTGTCTCAAGAGCTGAAGGAGCTTTGAGTTTAGCTAGAAGTGGAGTTCAATTTAACAAAATTGCTGGGGCATAGATGCTGCACCACTCTTCACCTGGATTAATTCAGAGCTGCACAGCTGTAGAGTCTCAGACCTTATACTCTTAATAAGTAGCAGACTGCAGTAAAGCTAGAAATGGTCAAAATCCCTCAGACAGGCTACTTTGCCTTTGGCAAATGCTGATCCGGTGATATAAGAAATTCCCTTCAGACTATTTCAATTTCAGTGTCGTGGTTTTTGTGTTTGGGGTTTGGGGGTTTTTGTTTAAAAAAGTGGAAGAAGATTGAATAGCAGGCAAATCTGTACTAAAAATCAAGGCAAAAGAAGAAGAATTGGTCAGACTAATCCAAAACTAACTTTAAATTGAGTCACATCAGATATTTAAAAATGCATGTTTAAATTTTAAAACAGGATACTTTCTGTAATTTCTATGATTTCAAACGAAAACTAGAATTGTGTTCTAAGTTGGAATGAAACTAATATAAAATTATACTTTTAATATGTCTAGCACACACAAACAATTTATATAAATAAAACATTTAAAAAAAAAAACCCCAAATTCAGTTCCTGCAGGGCTTTGAATAGAGCCATTTAGTTGAAGCAAGAAGATGTACATTCTAGTTCGTATGTTAAACTTAGTAATATAGAAGCAAAACAGTACATCCTCAGTGGCCATGGATTAGCACCATCAGGACCCTTGTAAAAAGTTCTGGGTGTTATTACTCAAACTGTGCCCTGGCAGGAAAGATCTTTTCCATAAGACCAGCAGTGTTCTCATGTAAAAGGACAAAAATAGTTTTGGAAGACAAACATGTTGCATAAACCCAAAATTTTTTCCTATTTCTCACCAAAAGTTTGGCTCAGTAACATGAGCAGCTGGTGCTACCTTTCTTTTCGGAGCCTGATGAACAGCATGAGTACAGAATATCAGGACTGCTAAGGACTTTGAATGAACTGCGTAGAAGGGAGAAGATTTCTAACAAGTAACGCTTGCTTAAGCTTCTGAACAGGGACCTGGCCTGAAACCAGGACATTTGGAATTAATTCCTTCGGAGTTGGTATCCCCACATGAGATGCATGGACTGTTAAAGCATAGGGTTTTCATATGCAGAGTTAGAGGATTGCATGCTCTGCGTTTGCAAATTCTGCAGTGGAGAATTGTTGCATTATCACAGATGCATTTCTACAGCCATACAGTTCTCTGGTGGCTTTCAGAATCTTAGTTTTTGCCACTTTATGGTGTATTTATCTGTTCACTGATGTTCATTACAAAGTTGTAGAGCGTTTGAGGAACTATAAATCTCCCAAATTAAATTGTTCTTCCATTGCATAGCTGAAATTCGGTATTATGGGAACGTTTTCAGTGACATGGGATAAACAAAACCAGGTAAGAATCGGAGGCCATAGCTGTCCTAGACTTCTTAATGAACCGTGCTGTCCTTTGGGAGTTTCTGCTTGCATTAGCTTGCATTATCGCCTTTTCAAATGAAGGAAAAGCATCAGATCAACACAAGGCATAACAGAACTAAAGCTGCTGCTTGCTACTATTCTTCCTGTGCAACTTTATCTTGCATGATTGGTGATATGCTTGAAAAGGGCAGTAAGACTAGAAAATAGAATACATAAAACAGAAGGCTCAGCAGCAGGTTCAGAACCCATAGCCTGTTTGCTGCATGATTAGTCCTGAATGAATTAAATTCAAATCACCTTTGATTTTTTGACATGGGTCATTTTTTTCTATTGGACTCTATCTACATACCTTTCTGATGATCGCAGGTGGTATAGTCATCTTCAGTTGTCCCAAATAACTCTCTCCAAGACATCAGGGGATCACAAACCGTTGTGTTTGACAGAAATGTGCTCCAAGTTACTGACTCCAACATCACCTTAAGATATTAATTCATCAGTTGAAGATGAAAAAATAATATTAAGGACCAAAGTTATAAGGGTACAGGCCTTGTTGCCTTGCCGGATATGTAAAGATCTATGAGGTGCCGTTGCCCACCGTCACTTAAACTTCGGCTGAAGCTAATGATGAGCTTCTAAAAACTGCAATGAAGGATGGAACTGAGAAATTCAGGAACAATGCTGCTGATGAATATACCACAGGTAGAGTTACAGTAAAAATGATTGCAATTACACGTTCCTAGGAACTTGATAATGCAATTTGTGTATATAAAAATAAGAGTGAGGAATAAACCATAACATGATTAGAAACATGTAGATGAGATTAACATCATGTTTTAATGGGATCACTAGTAGAAAATTTTGAGCAAGTCCCCATACAAACATATGAGAAAAAACATCATTCTGGCCATAAGGATACTCACTTTGTCTGTAAGATGCTGTCACAGATGTCAGCCAGCCCAGAGTGTGAGGAGATTAACAGGCTGAGAAAAAGATGTGTTTTCAAAAGGGATGAGAAACTGAGAATTTATGCAGAAAACTGGTTGTACACTTCACAGAATGCTCTTGCACCAAAAGTGAGATGACTGGAGAATAAAGTAGTTGAGAACTAGTGATATTTCAGTGAAAGAAATGAGTGGCTGAGTGTTCTTGACACTGAGGAAAACATGATCTGTGATATGAACTAAAGTAAGAGAACTTTTGCCCACCTCTTTCTCTTATGCATCTATCACATATGTACACACATGTGGATTTCTCTGTTCTTCCGACTACGACTCATGATGCCCGAGACCCTAGACCTCCCTTAGGAAATTTAGTAGAAATGGTGATGGTTTAGGAGACTTGAAGGAAAGAATGAAGTGGTATTTATACGCACTGTTCTTCATGATCTAGTTCATGCCTGCTTTTCTGTTTTGGACGACTGGAAATGTTCGATGGACTAACTGCTGTGAGTGCATAAATGGACCTGGTTGTGGCTCTTGCCGTTTAGACTTCACACAAAACTCCTCAAGCCAGTTCTGGCTCTTTTCTTCAGACCTAAGCTGCTTCTGCCTTTCATAAATAGTTCCAGCTTGGGCAATTTCTAGCAGAAAGACACCTGCGATGGTTAGGAGGGTAAGATGTGTAGTCTAAAATTATTACAAAGTTAAAAATTGTCCAAACAGTTGTACATATGGAGGAAATGTGAAGGATTCAGAGGTTTCCACGGATAGATTGCAAAATTCAGAATTCTATCTCAGTCTAAACAAAGCAATGATGAGATATGGAACACATAAACCTTTAGGAGGCTCCTGAAATCCTGTGATATACTGGAATTCGTATATAGGGCAAGGTAATATTTCAAGAATGTCACATTATTAATGGAACATATGAGAATATCAACTATTAATCATTCTGGTCGATATGGTCAAAAAGTCCATTCTCTACGCATTTCTGCCAAAGGATTTAGTGTGGAATACCTCATACATGTATATGTGTGTAACTAACTGTGCTTTTGCATGAACACCGTATATTCAGTGAGCAATATAGAGTTTTACAGAATTCATAGAATGTGATCTACATAAACCTACCAGGTCCTATCTCACATACAAGAGGATTACCAGAATTTAAGTTTGTGGTGGTCCTGATCTGATTTTTTTATTCCTCTGACTGAGTGCCCCACAGAGAAAGGTTCCCAATGTCATACCTATTTACAAACAATTTAGAAGGTCTGAACTGTGGCATTTTTGTCAGTTCCAAGTTGCTGCAGAATGTAATCCAACCCTAAATAAATACAAAATGCTTATTTAATTTTTTTTCTGCGGTTGCTTTAATGTCTAATTCCAATACTTTAATGAGATGGTGCTTTAATTCTTACTATGCACAGAATTCTGAAGTTCACAGGGCCGGGTAGAAAGAGGTGAACCATTCTTTACTACAGTGCAAGCGTATTGACCCGTGTATCTCTGAAAAACAACGAATTAGAGACCTACTCATGCTTACCACCTATGCAAAAAAATAATGATACTAGTTTACCACAAAGAAAAAACAATTCTGGCCCTCTTAAATCAGTGGGAGTTCTTTCAACAGAAGGATTTCACCGATCGTTATTCACCAAGGGGTGGCAGGACAGAGACACGCAGAGGAGCTGGATAGAAAGTCACAGAAGAACAGGGAGAGCTACGAGTCACTTACAACTCACTTCTATAGTGACAGGACATCGCCAGAGATGTACCGACATCTGTGCAGTAGGTGATCCGAGTTAGCTAGCACCTCTGAAAAAAGGTAGAGACCCCCAGGACATGTGTGGTCACAACGATCTTCCCAACCATACCCTCTGCAGGCAGTGCGCTCCCGTTCCTGTGACGGTCATCCCCGCAGCACAACGAGCAGCCCACCCTGGTACCAACTCAGCGGGCAGAAATAAACTGCTGAAAGCCAATAGTCATTTTGGAGAGAATAGAGTATCTCCGCAGAGCATTGGAGACATATTTTAAGAACGATTGTGAAGATAACCCGTTCAAAGTATCACCCCCACTCCCTATATGCAAGATTTCACACGGATGGGTGTCTGGAATGAAATCCCAGTCCTACTCAAAACAGAGATAATTTTCCCATCAGACTCATCAAGGACAGAATTTCACAGTTTATTTGTACCGGCCGTCAGCAGAAAATAATTTCTCTCTGACAGTTTCACGACTCGAAGAGTTACTTCTTACTAGAAATGCAAATGAAAACAGGTGAGAGGAAGGTGAGTTCACATGTTCTTTACGGCACAAAAAATTTCTCTGTTGACTTTTTTTAGGCTAGTGATTTTAGTGAAAAAAAAACCCAACCAACCAACCAAAAACCCAAACCTGTTTGGAAAGAATCACGGTTTAGATAAAAGAAAGTATTGCCTTGCAAGATTATAATCCTTCCTCTATCTGGGTAAGACTTAGCTATAAAAATAAGAAGTTATTAGTATTTGCATCATTGCTATAAAATGGTAATGATAGATCAGGAGATGTAGTGCCTTGCTTGTGAATTTTCGCGATGGTTTTTCCACCGTGGGAAGCAGATTCCCCCGAGGTGAAACGATAACCTGGGAAGTTGGGTGAACTGTTAAAAGCAAAGCGGGATGTAAAACAAAGCCAGAGCCATTGGATTTGGCAAAATTCAGAACTAGGCACCTGCTGGATTTTGTAGTTTTTTGTGAGAAAAGCTTAGTTTCCAAGCTAGGAAGCTGATTTTGTGAAGCGGAACGACAGCCTCAGCCCCTGCTGATGACTAGACCCGAACTCGCAGATGGGGGGCAAAGCTGCCAGCGTCAAACCTTACCAACAGGCTTGACCATGTCCTGCGACAGGCAGCAAAAGCCATTTGGGAAGCAAAACTTCTGTTTTACCCATATGCAGTTTATACTGCTGCTCCCATCTGAAGCTGTGCGTGTTCCAGAAAATAATGTTAATTATTAATATCCTTAGCAAAGATAACATCTTTTCAAATATTTTATGCAAACAGGATATTGGTTCGGGTCACATCAAATAGTATTTCGCTATTAGCTGGTGCTGCTTATGTATGCACATACGTATCTGCTTAAATACGCTTCGGAGACACAGAAGGGGGAGAGGCAGGCAGGTTTTTTAAACAGGAGAGCTTTACAGCTCTTGGTTTTACTCCAGCTGCTGCTGGGTTCGAAGAAGGTATTAATTAGCTGTAACATTACAAACAATCTCCTTTGATTTAGTGAGACAGCCCTAGATGGTTAACTTATTGAAAAGTATTCGTCGAGGCTCATGCTTGTCTCCGCCGTTAATTCATTAAACCAAAGTAAATTGCTTATCGTTAGAAAACTGATGGTGCACAAATGAGAACGGCAGGCAGTACATCAGCTGGGCGCCTGATAAAATCATCACAGCAAAACCACTTCGACAGCCTACAGCTCTTTTAAATACAACGACTTCAATAAAGCAATGGAGCTTACTTGTAGGTAGGTGATTGCTCCTAATGCAGCGGTTAAATCCAGGCAGCAAGGTCTTGGGAGCAAAGGTGAGCAGAAGGCTTTAACAGTAGCACAGCCAGGCACTTTGGAAACAAATCCACCTGCAGGACTGTTATATATGGAACACCTTACAGACAGGTTCGTTTGGTTTTTCAAGTTCCTATACACACCCCTTTTGATGGCAGTGATAATATATTGTATAACATAGCCCAGGGATTGGGGGAGAAACATTCCCAAGTGAGGAAAGTTTACCTTTATCCCGTATTGTTTTCTTTTTTCTCTTTCTCGAAAAAGCGTTGATTTATGTGAGCATGACTCTTGGGCCACCTTAAGCAAATCTGGTATGTTTAAGCACTCGAATTAAGGAGACTCTCACTCTTTCAGGGCCTTAGCGTGTAAAAAGGGCTGTCGAATATTGTTCAGAGCTGGGAAGTGGCATTCTCACCATCTGCATCTGGCAAAGACCAGGAAGGGGAAGAGTGGCTTAAAGTTACGCAGCAAGCCACTGCGAGTGTTAGAGAAAGGACAGCACTCCGCATCTGTGCCTGGAGGAGCACAGCGCCTCTGAGATCCACGAAAACCTGCTGGGTTCTAGCCCAGATGCTGCCGCGTTAAGGTCTGAAATGACTGTAAAGTGATTTGAACGTTCGGGGATAGGATGGTCAGCATTATTAGAAGCAACAGATCAGAGATACCGATAGTGGAGAGAACTAATGGGAGAATCAAAAGAGTACACCTAACATAAAAAGGTACTTCTTTTTAATATAAATTAGGAGGAGCTTTGGTCAGCCTACATCAAAATATCTCTGCCCCGGAGGTCTGTGTTAATTAGTAGTCTCTCGAGGATGCCTGCACAAACAGCAAGAGTTAAAACTTTAGGCACATTGCACACCTCACTTCTCCTCAGATACTATTTCTAAGATTGAAAATACCTCATCTTTAATATGTTTCAGGTGGGCATGTTGCTAAGATTTTCCTGTCTTCAAAAATCTCTCAACCAGACTTGTCATTCGGGATGGGGAGGGCATGGGGAGGGACTAGTGGTTAAATGAGATAAATAATAGAGGCAGAAGCTTGCAGGATGCCTTTGGTTCAGTATGCTGCTTTTCGTTTATGCTCCCACTCCAAGTGAAGGCATTTATTTGTTCCATTGCTGTGGTGTCAGAGCGCCTCACGAGCGTCACCGTGCCGCTTTCGCGTGCGTCTCACGTGAGTTGTGCTGCACAGCACGACCGTAGGGGGAAGCAACTCTGGTGTAAGTAATGCTATTGAATGGTGTGAAGACAAGGAGAAGTGGCTTAGAGGGAGGGCCACGCTTTGTATGCCCAGCGCCGTACAGGCCATGCAAAGACACGCTGCTGCTGAGGCTGGTAGAGGGCCACCCAGGTGCAGTGTCCCAGCTAGCCATTTCAGAGCAGCACGTTGTACCAGGAGACTTACCATCGGTTACACAAGATGACGTCTAACAAATGTGACTGGAGCTTCATCTGCAGGCTCCCATGTGGCAAAGCCTTAGAAGGATGACCCCTCCTTTCTTCTTCACGTTGCGCTCTCCACGCTTTCCTTTAACTAACTAAATTCTTTCTCATCCCCGTGTTTCTTTTTTATTTCCTTCTCTGATTACCTTTCCTCTACCTTTCTCTCTTCATACTTCTTTCAAAATGACAGAACGATGGAGTTTGCTTCTACCAATGGGCAAAGCGCGCACGTGCTGTGGCAGCTCTGTTGCAAGCACATCTTTTCAGGAACCCGCTCCACTGTGTGCGAGGCCAAACAAATGAGTTTGTGCCGTTGCTTTTTGCTGTGTCCAAAGCGACAGTCTGATTTCCTGCAATGCGGCTTTTGCATTGATAAAGCAGCACGCACGCCGTGAGGTCGTGCAGACAGGAAATTCTTGGTAACCTCGTAAACATCAATAACTGTGTAAATAAGGAGTAACAGTTACTGTACATAAGGGATCTCAAAGGCTGTGTAAACACAGTGTGATTGGTACCGCCCTAAGAAATGAGTCACAAACGATTTCCATTTCTTTCTCTCCCACTTGATGAAGATATTTAAAGAAAATTCTCAGTTCTCGAGGATATGGAAAAAGACTCCTGTTTTGATGCATTCTTGTCGGCATGCTCCTGCACTTGTGGATTCACAAGGCAGCACCAGTCCACGCTGTGTACTTTGTCTTGCACAGGAGTGCCTATGCCTCGGCGCTCAGCTCATAGAATCATAGAATCATAGAATGGTAGGGGTTGGAAGGGACCTCTAGAGATCATCTAGTCCAACCCCCCATGAGCAAAGACCTGCAGGTTTAAGTAAGATTGACTGAGCTCTGAAGACTAGCAGGAAGAGGTTATTATTGGATTAGCCCGTGACGCCGTCTTTCACAGTTTTAAATAAAAGTGCCAATCACAGAGCTTTGCAGACCGATTGGAGAACTATTGCTGATGAGTGCAAACGGACACTAAAGGTTTCCACAGTGAGATATTTCTGATTGAAACGCAGCTCAGATTTTGACTGGCTAAGATGAACTTTGTTCACAGTCTATTAAACTGGGTTCATCTGATATTTCCTGCATTTATGGCCCCTTATTATTTTTTATCTCTCTCAGTCATCAGAGTGACTCCAAAAAGACTTTGGCTTATATGTGGTCTGGAAAGTGTGGTGGCGCAATCTAGATTTTTCTTTCAGCTACAGCAGCAGAAACTTGATTAACTTTGTTTCCTTCACTCACTCTGAAGGGACCAACACCAAAAAACACAGGGCAACTGTCCTGTAATAATGGGGTATGTGATGAACACACTTCTGTGTAGCACGTTCTGTTTGCATATTGGGCAATACATTTCCCAGGCACCGGAGCCCATCCCAGTGAGCTCTGAATTGCCTGTAGCAAAGACCCAGTGTTTTCCTTTCAAAGGAAAGTCAGAATATCAGTAAAAACACCAAGTACTAGTGAACTACCAAATGCCAGTGAAAGAAGTCCTTCTCAGTGAGCTCTCCTCAGCAAACCTGACATCATAATGGCCTGATGTTTTCTTCCATCCTTAAACAAAACTAATCTGAGTGCCTACGCAAAGTTCTAATAGCCTTTTCAAAGACAGGCAGCATTAAGGTTATGTGACAATATAACAGTACGCTAGGAAAACTTCCCAGCATCTCTTCTGACATACAATTCCCTTGTATCCTGGAGATCCTCTCCACCTGGTAGGGTAGAGTTGGAGAACGATAGAAGCACTGACAATCCCCTTGGCGTTATGTGGGATGATCATTGTATGTTAAAGATTCACACGCTGCACGTTTTCTGCTCTGAAATATTTTTGTCAGAAGAGAGCGTTCAATGTCTTCAATATTAGAATTAAAACTGGTGGCAGAAAGAAATATTGAGAAAAGCCAAAGCCTGGCAAGAGCCTTGGTGGGGAAGAGTAGGCAGTGCTTGGGCTTTATCTGGTAACAGCTCTTTGCATTTGTATCTGGCGATGAGTCGGTGAGGAAACACTCATTCTCCAGCTAGCCCAGCAGCATGGCTTTGACTTCTCTGTAGAAAAGGCTGCTTTGCTGGGTTTGCTTTAGTGCAGAAATGGCTTTGTGAATTTTTTAACTTAAGCAATGGGATTTACCACATTATGGGAGAACTTGTTGCTTTGTCTCTTGCCTTCAGCTTGATAGAAAGGAAGCTGGGCCATAGACTTCCCACAGGCATTGGTCTCAGGCCGCAATCCTGTTCACCAGGACAGCGAAACAGTTCAACTTTTAGCCCCTACTCTTCTTCCAACCACATTAGCGACCTCCTAGTTTTAGATGCTATGAGTGGGCAGCTACTCCAACACACAACAGTATGTGTATGTATCCCTGCTACGGAGTGAGAGGCATTTTTCTCATGTTGACAGAAATGAGGGTCAAAATGCTTTACGCAACCGTCTCATTTTTTTTCAAAGGGAAGAAAAGTCAAGGGTGTGTCTTTGTGCTTTGAAGTATGATGGGAATTCCCCTATAGACTAAACTCGGAGAGGTTAGGAAACAATAGTGTTGATCGATCTGAGACAGCTTAAAGGTTAGAAAAGAGTAGGAGAGATTAATTTGGTGCTAGAAAAACTGTCATCCTTTTAAAATACTTCAATTAATGAAGCCCATAAAAAGGCAAAATAAAAGTGCCTGTTTCTCTCAGAAGCCTAGATGGCCTACACAGGAGGTAGAGGTCTACACAGGAGATGCCTAGACTTACCTGAAAGAAAGGAACTTGGATAAAATCAAGTAAAAGCAAGGATCTGAAGGTAAAGGCTCTCAAATATATTCCGACCTGGGAACCATCATCTTTATGCATTTGGTACTATTCATCATTTGGTGTCCCCTGAAAATGTTTTCGCCTTTCTGTTTCAAAACTGTAGGACAATAAGGAAGGTTGATTTGAAGGCATGCATACGCACAGTAGGTTTCTTGGTTTAACGAATCTGTCTGTGTCTTGGGACAATACATTTAATCATTTTTAAGTTGGGGCCAATTTTCCTTTCCCACTCACAGGGAAGGGCTCATTCATCAAAATTGTGCTTTAGGTAAGTCTGAATAAAGCTACACTTTTCTTCACACCTTGTAGATTCTGTGGCTTTGTGAGCTTGAATCCTCTTTATTTAAGGTCAGTGCTCTAACTACGAGCCTGTAAAAGCAATCCTCCTCATCCTTTGGCTCAGAGAATTATTGCACCATAATGAATCAGTCCATACAGTGTGAAATTCCCTTAACTGTACTAATTAAAAGAACATCACCCTACAGCACAGCTGTCTCATAAGCAATAAAGGACGTGGGGTCTTTAGGCAGAGGCAGAATTTGAATGTCAAATCCTGCATCCAGTGCCCTGGACTGAAGGGCAGTCTGTGCCGTGGCAGACTGAAGCCCTCTCTGCTGGGCAAGTTTTGGAGACATTCGTGGGTTTGGATGCCTCTAGCATGGTGGGTGAGGAAGGGTCACTTCGTGGATCCTAGTGAGGCCAGGCAGTGTGCTTGGAACCTGACATTTTGGTGGCTGGAAAGTATAACTAGCAGAAATGAGGACTTTGGACATCTTTTGAGTGAAATCTGTGAGTCTGATTCTTCTGTTTTGGGCAGCATGACACCTATGTGGTTTATGGTAGTCAGTCTGAGAAATTTCTGAGTAGAAGGTGCTATGGGATCAAATAATTATTAGTTTTTACAGCCAAGTACAGGGAAATAGGTCATATACTACCCAGCCTGAGGTAAGAGATCACATCTCTTACCCCCTAATCTACCAAGCCACAACAAAGCAGAGGGCAGTAAATATGTCCTGGGAAAGGGAAGCCCCACAGAAAGCACGCAGCCAATTCTGGAAGTTGGGGGGGAAAAATTCCCCTCTTGACTTTCAAGTCACCAGCTGATGCCATGAGCCATGAGGTTCGAAGATGTTTATTGCTGTCTTTCTTTGCATAACTGTGGTCGATAACCATGCTGCTGCAGTTATCGAGGCCCAGCTACCCCATTCGCCTTCGTGCTAACCACCTGCAGCTGCAAATCCCACAGGCAGCCCTTCTGTAGAAAACATTTCCTTTCAGGGATCACTGTTGATCATCCTCATTCTTAAGACACATGGTGAAAAAGACAACGTCCGATTAGCGCAGCAGCAAGGAAACGGAACCTTTTTCCCTCCTGTATATTTTCAGTCTGGTTTTGTATGACTCTTTGCTGAAGGCTTGTGTAGGTAAAGCCCTAACCTGCCACCATTGCCTCCAAGCACAGCAATTCCAACCAGACCTGCACTCCTTCCTCTCCTTGCTGTTGAGGAAGACCTTCCTTTCCCAGCAAAAAATAGCAAAGGAAGGGGAGAAAGCATGAAGGAGGAAAAAGTAGGACGAACAAAAAAGTTAGAGCTGCCAGCTGCAGCATCAGAAGCTGGATGAAGGGAAGGAAATAGGACCTGGGAGAAACGTTTTTATTGCTGTGTTTGGAAGTCGGACAAAACAACTGGAGCCCTTGCGTGGCAGGATTTCCACAGCATGTTGCATCATGCCGGGCAACGAGGGACCTGATTTCTCATCTCTTACTGCTTGCTGATGACCAGCCCGGAGCTAGGCCGGAGCACAGACTGACACAGCCCTGCTGAGAGCACAGCATGGCAGTGGGATCCCATCCCAGCCAGAGGACTGCCAGAGGGGGTTGTCCTTCACACACAGCCTCCGGGTGCGCACGAGGCTTTCTGCCATCCCCAGCACACAGCAGGACACATAAGCAGCCATGAACTTCAGTGTGCTACTCTGGGGGCAGGAGGGGAGGGTAATAAGAGAGAGGAGCAGAGCAAGGCCCCAGCAACTCACAGCTGATGCTGGTGTGAGAACACCTCTTGCCTGTTGCTCACCGACATGTTTTGAGCTCTGACTCCTCCCCACACTCACTCTGTGCAAGAAAGTTTTCTTCCTTGTGGTCCTCTGGTGAACCAAAAAGCCAAGCTTTTGGTGAAATGGGTGAAACATGAGATCCGGCCCTTTGCTAACGCTGTATAAATGCTTACCTGTATTAAAAGTTCTAATTGGTATTTATTTAAAACATAAGGGTCATCTAACCCACAGGGACCGAGAGCGTTTGGTCGGGCATTTATCCTTCAGTATCAGATCCTTTGTTTTCTACAACTGCTTTGCCTATTAGCTTATGAGCATTCAGTGACAAAAACCTGCAGAGCTAATATCATCTGCTATCGATCTGATCAACCTCACGCAGTGTTCATACGTATCCTCCCTGCCCCTCACCCCAAACCCCCAAATCATGAGAAGCAGCTCAAAAAGCCATAGCAAAACTCCCAGCTGCACCACCACTCACAGCCTCAGGTTTAAACAAAAGGTCAGTGTAGTTCTCAGGTGAGAAACTTTAGATTAAAATATAAACAAATGAGTAAGAAAAGAGGCCAAGCTTGGAGGGATTAAGGGATTCAATGAAAGATGATGCTTCAAAAAGTGTCTGAGCCTGTTTCTTAATAATTGAAACTCAAAGGCACAGAAAAGTAACCTCTTAGTTGCTACACACCTGTGCATGCCTTTGCCACCGCCTGCAAAGGCATATATGTTTTAGTGACCAGAAAGGTGGACATCTCTCAACCATAGAGCTGTACATGGTTCCAGTTAAATAAACTCTTCCTTCTGTGTCCACGTATGAGAAAAACAAATTCTCTCTTACAAGCACAATGTCTCTCTTCTGCTTTTCTCTCGATACTAATCTAATCTCATGAGGAGATGTTCATGACCTGAGGCACAAGAATCAGAGAGAGGAAATATTCGTGACAGACTTAGTTGGAAAACTTGATTATGAGAATCATTAAGTCCTGCAAGACCCCATGCTCTCCTGGAGACTTGCAAATGAATGGGACTAACCAAGGAGCTAGTTGGATTTCTACAAACTTTTTGTCACCGTTAGTGGTGCAACATAGAAGGGCAAAATGTTCACTAATCTTGATTGAAATTCAGCTGGAGGTAGAGACGGGAAAGCAGCAATGATTCCTCTGCCCAAATTAAGCTCTCTAGATGATGCATCAAATAGTTAGGCCTCCTCCCACTGGAAGACTTTCTTCTTTCTAAACCAATATACCATTAATATTGCACAGTAGTTTCTTGGCAGAAAGTGTTGCTTCAAAAGTCCTTTCAAACCATGGTCTGGAAGCTCAGTGGGCTACCTAGGTCCTTTGGGACACACTGAAGAGCAGCTCAAAGTACAGACCAGCGACCACAGAAAGCAGCTAGCAACAAGGACACCTGGGCTTTACTTTGTGTCTTGCTACACATTTCTTTGGAGAAAAGCACACATTTGACATTTTGCTTCAGTTTTCTCCTGAAAATTGGGGTAACAGTAATCCGTGCTGTACAGAAGCACAGTGGCTGTCCATCACTATTTGGAAAGGTCACTTAAGCCTATTTTAGTGTTTTATTATGTTGAATTTCTCCTTCAAATGACCTTGTAAGCTATCAGCGCAGCAGCCAGATGAAACTAACACCTAACTAGGCGACTTCCAGAAATAAATGGAAATTCCTGAGTCTGCTGTTTCTCAGCAACATTGGGCAGAACAGAAAGCTTAACGCTTCCAGTGCTGTTGGCTCAAACTGCTTTTGGCATTTCAGGAATTAAATGTGAAGAATTGGCAGATAAATGGCACATTGCTGGGCATGAAGAACACAATCCTTAACTCTTCACACATCCCAAAAGCATATGTGCATGATCTGGATGGATAGTGAAGAGGCAATTGGGACAGGGCATTTGGCTTTCCTTTTGTCATTACAAAGCATTCGCATTTCAACTTGGAGGAACCCAAGGGAACTTGGTGGAAAAACTGTAAATGGTAAGGCAGATGAGTGATGGAGGAAGGACTGCAGGAGTGGGCACGCTGCAAAGTTCTGTGTGCTTGACAGGAAATGGATCCGAGGAAGTGTTAACATGTGGTGACTATACATGTTCCAATTTACAATGGGGAAGTGGGAAAGTGGTTTTCAGGCCACTGCTGCAAACACAGAAATATCCTGGAAAGATAGTCACTGTGGTGCTGCTCAGGATTTTGCAAAAGCTGTCTTATAGACATGGCCACACTCTTCTCAATGCACCCCAGGATGCCATTGGCCTTCCTGGCCGCAGGGGCACACCGCTGGCTCATGGTCAATCTGTTGTCCACCAGCACTCCCAGGTCCTTCCCTGCAGAGCTGCTTTCCAGCAGGTCAACCCCAACCTGGTGCTTTATTCTTCTCCAGGTGCAGAACCCCACACTTGCCCTTGTTGAACTTCACCAGGTTCCTCTCCGCCCAGCTCTCCAGCCTGTCCAGGTCATGCTGAATGGCAGCACAGCCTTCTGGGGAGTCAGCCGCTCCCCCCAGCTTTGTGTCATCAGCAAACTTGCTGAGGGTACACTCTCTCCCTTCATCCAGGTCGCTGATGGATATGTTGGACAGGGCTGGACCCAGTACCGACCATGGGGAACACTGCTGGTCACAGGCCTCCAACCGGACTCTGCACCACTGATCACAGCCCGCTGAGCTCTGCAATTCAGCCATTTCTTGATCCACCTCACTGCCCACTCATCTAACCCACGCTTCCTAAGCTTACCTGTGAGGATGTTGTGGGAGACAGTGTCAAAAGCCTTGCTGAAGTCAAGGTAGGTGACATTCACAGTGTGATCAAGGAAGGACTTATATGTCTTGTAGCACTGAGAAACCCCAAACTCACTACAGGCAGAGGATTTTCAAAAAAGCACATCATTAGGAAGTAGTCCATGTTCATCCAGACCATAACGTTGTTACATACAAATCTCACAGTCTTTGTAACCAAAAAGTGGTTATGTTTAAATTATGAAGCCTTTTTGTTTCACTGCAGGTTGGAAAATGTTGATTGCTTGTTTAAAGTCTACTTCCATCAAAAAAACCCAAAATACAGGGAAAAAAGAGAAAGGCTCTGGAAGGACACACGCATGTCTGGAATTCAGAATGATGCAAAGGAGCAAGATGACTACATTAAATGTACTCAGGCAGTCATGAGTCCCAGGCTGAAACAAGGAGCAGGCTGGACTGATAAAACAGAGTCAGCCAGGGAGTCAAATTATTACTTCTTTTAGCATTGGCTAGAGGTCTGAGTTCACTAGTCCTCATGGAAATTTCTCGTTGGATACGCAGTTACTCCCTGGGAGATGCAGTGAAGACTACACGGGCAGGTGTAGTGGCCACGCATACTGCCTTCCCAAGCAGGTAGGAGCTGCTAGTGAGGAATGCAGCTCAAGGGCTAAACTCCCTCTTCATGGCTCCTTGTTGAGAAGCAAGGTCCAAGTCCCTAGGCAGAAGTTAGGAGAACTTTTTTTTAGATACTACTCATTGCATTTTCTGATAAGTACTTGCATGCAATGCTGGTGAGAAACCTGCCAGGGCAGCATTTTTTCCACCAGAAAATTCCCGTTTGTCAGAAATTAAAATATTCTCTGAAAAGACATCGACTTCAAGAGAATATTATTTGAAACGGCATTCTTGGTTTCTTACAGCAAAAGACATCCAAGATTATGCTTGAGTTAAGAGAATACTCCATTGAATTGTGATTTGCCAGTTAAAAAAAACCCCAGAGGTCTTTGTTCGTGAAGGAATACACAAATGTAAAATAAATATTCCTACAATGAGTTAGAGGGTAGATTTTGAAAGAATGCAGGTGTCTGTTGTCAGAGCTGTGAAAACACACACACACAGATTCTTGTTTCCTTGTGCAATCGCTACTGTTGTGTAAGTGGTTCCCAGGGTGGTAAAGAGCAAAGGCGAGACAGTGAGATAGTTAGATTGGACAAACATGTATTTATTTGTCAATGTAATTTTGGGGACTATAACAACAAATAGACTTGATGTTGTACATCCAGAGTTGGATATCATTAACATTTATCAGCAAATTCAATAGTGAGTAGCAGCAACAGTCCTTTTATCAAAAAGAAGCATCATAAACTCTGTATTTGACTATGCATTTTCTATGTGACGTTTGATTATTCCTGAAGGAGCATTGTGCCGGTTTTGGCTCGGATGGAATTAAATGTCTTCATAGTAGCTAGTATGAGGAGATGTTTTGGATTCGTGCTGGCAACAGTGTCGATAAACACAGGCATGTTTTAGTTACTGCTGAGCAGTGCTAACACAAAGTCAGGGCCTTTTCTGCTCCTCACACCACCCTGCCAACAAGTAGGCTGGGGGTGCACGTGAAGTTGGCAGGGGACACAGCTGACCAAAGGGATATTCCATACCTTGGGATTTCATGCTCAGCAATATAAATCTGGGGGAAGAAGAACGGAGGGGATGGCATTTGGAGTGATGGCGTTTGTCTCCCCAGGTAACCGTTATGTGCAACTCTGCTTTCCTGGAGATGGCTGAGCACCTGCCTGACGGTGAGAAGGAGCGAATGAATTCCTTGTTTTGTTTTGCTTCGCTTGCGCACGCAGCTTTTGCTTTACCCGTTGAACTGTCTTTATCTCAACCCACGAGTTTTCTCACTTTCAATCTTCGATTCTCTCCCCCACGCCATTGAGGGGGAGTGGGTGAGCGGTTGTGTGCTGCTTGGTTGCCAGCTGTGATTAAACCACCACAAGCATTAATCCGCTCCCTGCAACTGCTGTGCAAGGGCTATAGCATCCGTTGCTGTCATCTGTTCTCTCCCTGATACCTTTTATCTAATTTCTTTAGCAAGGCAAGCAAAAATTAAATAGTCTGGAAGAAACCACCTGCCACCAACCTGACAGTCATCTTCCACTAAATTACACAATAGAGTACTCAGCTTCTCAGATCCTCCTTTAGTGCAAGACAGCTAAATGCTATTAACATCAAGGGGAAGAAAAGAAACTGTGACCCCATTTGAGAAAACAACTTAAAGGCTCAGCACAGTTTGCCACTAATATAATTCTCAAGGCTGCTGATTTTGGAGTTTCTTTTCAGGTGCCCCTTGGATCTTCCCTACTGTAGAAACATTAAATGGTGTTTGCTGACTCAATATTAAACTCTGAAACTGCTGCTAGATTTTTTTCTCTTTTCCAAATTACAGAATCATTGGAATGGACCTGAATTGTAACTCATCAGCTTAATTCTGATGAATGTTGCACTTAATTCTTCTGAATTCTAATGAATTACTTGTGTACCAAATAGGCTCACATTCTTGGCATCTTTCTGTGGCTGTCTTGTTGTTGCAGAATCTGCAATCACTAGACTGAGATCCATTCATTGCAAAACAATCAGATGAGCTAATGGGTCACATTCAGCTTCTTGTCTTTGCAGTCTCGTTTGCTGAGAACGCTTGTGCGGATGTAAGGACACGTGCATCTTTCACGTCTGCCCCCTTTTATCTTTTGAAGCAATTGGCCTGTTTTAACTATGTAGGGCACATGGGTAGCAGTCACAAGGACACCACAGGTTCAATGGAAATGGTCAGGTGAGGGGAAAGGGGAGATTCTTCAGGTCCTTCAGTAAAAGACAACACCTAGGAAGTGCTGAAACACCTCCTAGACAGGAGAGGATCCAGACGAGACACACCTATAGTTAACAGTCCCGCTGTGGGAATCTCTCAGGCACAGCCCACATTGGTTTTGAGAACTGTGCCAGAAGACCCAAATCCACAGGCAAACAGGATTTCTTGGTCTCTCTGTTTATATTTCTGCTCCTTCTGACGTCTGCCTTCTCAAGAAATTTGGTGCTTTAGCAAATGAAAATGGGGGAATCCTCTGACTGGAGAGAGGAGGAATGCTTAAAAATGTATGACGAGCCTCAAGGATGCATTTTTCAGAGGAAACACTTAACGTGTATGGGCCGGTATAGAATCGAAACAGGTTGAATCTAGATAATTGAGATTTTTAGAATTAAAAGTAAAACGCTGATTTTTTTGTTGTTGTTGTTTTTTTTCAAAGGCGTGTCATACCTGGATTTGATTCTGCTTGGGAATTTAAATCGAAACTATCCCTAAACTCCAAGTTTCCCCAGACTCACAGACCCATTTTTGTCTTATTCTACATCGAGACAGACATGATCTTCTGTGAAGATTAAGTCGGGGGTTTCCAGGGATGTGCAAAGCGAGTAAGAGACAATAGTGACTCCTGCATTCTTTGCAAGGTGATGATAAAAAAAAAGATCAGGAGAATCAGTGCTTTTATTTTTGGTTCGTTTTCCACCAGATGGTGCTCTTTCCCTCATCCTGAGGTGGTTGTCGTTCAATCCTAATCAATTAATACCCAGCCATATTAACCCCTCTGCATGTCTTTATCTGCCTGTACGCACACTGTGCACCTGGACGCGTTGCACTGGGTGACCGCCTTTGACCAGCCCCGCTTTCGCAGGTCTGACCTGCGGTTGTGCATGACTGCTTTACAGGATGTTTGGAGTCTGTTTTGTTTTTCAAAACCTTATGCTTCATTGTGAAACCGTGATATTGCAGCGGAGTCCAATCACATCGTGTCAATACATCCTGATGCTGTGTTACCACCATACGCATTCACCTCTGCGGCACTGTCTGAGACAAGGAGACCGAGAAATGAAGTATCCTCTGTGCAATTCCACACACCAGCATGACTGTTAGAGGTCACGATGTATTAATCAAGCATGGAATTATGACCTGCAATGGAATGCGTTAGCTCTTTGGAAATCATATATTTGTTTCTCTAGACTAGGTCTGTATCACTGTAAACAAGTGGATGACATGCCTAATTAAAAACAAAGGCTGAGTCAAGCAGGAAACAAATCTGATTTTACAGCGTCTACCTGCTGTGATTTCCAGGGCACTTACTGCACTTGCCTTGACACCAGGCTGTCCGCTCCCTGCCGAGGGCAAGCTCTGATCTTGCATCGGCAAGAGCCAAGGCACTTTGGCTCACCTGGAGCAGCTCGCCAAAGAGCTCTTGTAACTTCCATTTTTATCTAGTACCAGGAAGATAGCCAGGAGAGGATGTTGTAAAGGCTTCGTTATCTCTATTAAAAGTTCAGAGAAGTATAAAAAGTTAACACAGTGTCCCATAACACTTTTCCTATCGTTGTAGGTATATGGAGCGACATAGCTCGGAAAGTAAAGGCACTGATCCACAAACAATGTTCCTGGGACCTAACGAGCCTCCAGCCACCGACTGCTTAGTGGGGGCTACAGAGCCAGCTGCAGCCCTGCCCTTCAGCTCTCAGCATCCTCAACCTGCTCACAGCTCTCCGTAACCCTCGCCTCTACCTTTTCCATGGATCTCCTTTTGAGAAAACTCTGGCAATAACTAAACATATATTTTGCTGTAAGGTTTTTCCCTTCTTTCTCCTTCTCTATATATTTAGCCTGTTGCTAGCTCCCCCTCCTGCCTCTCCCCCTTCCCCTTCCCTCCATGATAGTGCGTTATTGGTGGTGTTGACGACATACACCTGCCAGATGGCTCAATGATTAACCCAGTGTCAGGAAGGGACGGGTGGGAGTTCTAGCATCTGATAGAAATACACGGTGAGCAGCAGGAGTTGCTTTTCTGTAGGACTTTTGTGTTTTGCTCTGATGGTGTTACTGGGCTAGAAAAGAGGCAGGTAAGAGATTGTAGTTACAGAGCTAGACCTTTTCATAGAGAGTTCTTAAAGTATTTTATGAGATTGAGAATTATTACTGCCCTGTTCACCTCTTCATGAAATAGGACAGACACTTGCCCAAGGTGCACAGTGAGTCAGCGTTGAATAGGTATGCCTGGGCTTTAGCTTGCACGTTTGTGATGCATTTTGGGGGCTCTGTAACAACAGCAGTTTTAAAAAGGGAAAAAAATTATTAAAGAAAAACTTGGTGAGACTGGATGACTGTAACAAACCTAAGACTTGTAACGGTTGAGTCCTATTCCCTCCTGTTGGAGGCTGCTGGTTCACGTAAGTCCTTTCGTCCATAGATCAAGCACCATCTTAAAAACAGTTAGGACTTCTGCTGGAAGGCTGAACTAGAATTCCATTCTACTTCATTGTTTTTCCCCAACCTTTTAGTAGAAAACAATTTTAATCTGTGAATAATTTTAATTTCGGTTTTCTTTTTTTTTTCAGCCTACATGGTTTTTAGTGACCTGTTTGTCTTATTTATGTACGATTGTGGGTATTTAATTTATTAAACAACAAAAAGCATTAAATTTTCCTCACTGACAAGCAGCTGAGTCCTACAAATAGCTCCTTCACAGACCATCCGTGTGCAGGAATGGTGCCCAGTTGCATGGACCTTGAGAGCTGCCCTGAGCTTCATTTTCCTTGATGTTTTAGTGATGCAGCAGATGACGTTATCTATTTTGAGGTCTGTGCGTCCTTGCTCATTCAAATGCCTAGATGTTATAATCTTCGTGGGCAGATCCACTCTTGAGCAAAGAGGGGCAAAAATATACTCCCACAATTGTGGTTATAGTGGTAGAGCCATTGTGCATGATTGTGCCAAATACTTCCAGGATTAATGACAGCAAATCCTATGGCTCAAGGTCTGCTTGCTAGTATGGATTGGAAAGTCTATTTCAGTTTGGTCTTTTCCTACCTAGAAGTTTGCCCTCATTTTAGAACCAAACCATAGGAGTGGGCTTCTCATCTTCCTTCTCCAGCTACCTTAAGAGTAGGATGCATTCATAAGAGAAGGAAAATTATTGGAAGAATTTCAGCTCTCATCAGATCTGCTATCCAAGAGAAAACACTTCAGAGCATTTGTTGTTAAATAGATTTCTTCTTCCCCACTCAGGACTGCCTAGTTCACCTGTCTCTGGGAATGATTTTTGTGAGGTGATCCAACACCACACTGAAGTGTGAAAATTGACTTGGAAACGGTCACAATTCTGATGAGGAAGGGACAATAGAACTGAGGAAAATACTTGCTCACGATGCAGAAATGCAAATTGTACAGTATGCGTGCAGAAGAGTTAATCCAGCAAGTGTTTTTATCTCCAGACAGGCACAGTTTGAAACTGTGCTGCCCTTCCCCAGACATTTTAATTACAAGTGGATAGAGAAAAGCTGGCACTCAAAACGAGAGCAAGCTGATACACTACTTTGTATTGAGACCAAAGGAATGAATAGCTTTCTCGTTATCAATGTCAGGCATGAGCAGGCAAAAGAAAAGGTAGCGTTAAGATTTGGGAAGGGTCCAGAGATACTGCTTCCTCCCTACACCAGCCAACCGGGGGCGGTGGAAAGGTAGCTCCGCTGCTGGGCCTGGTGCAGTCTATTCGGGCTCTTGATATTCAGCAGTAGCACTAGCAATAGCTAATGGGCTGGAAGTTACAGAGAGAAACTGCTTTTCCCGAGTCACAGACTCACATAATATAACGAAGAAGATAATCTTGCACTGACAGAGCGGTGAGTTGCTCTAACATCTTAGTTCTATCTCAACGGCAAAATTAACAGGCTACAAAAGCTGGTGCTTGGGCGAGGTGAAACCGGACTCTCCGAGGAAGGAGCGAACTCTGCCTCCCGAAGGTTACCAAGGAACTGCCCTGATTCAGAGCTTATCAGAACTGAAGTGACAAAACAAGAATGCACCTTCCAGAAAGCCTCCAGCTACGCAGCCCAGGTGGGCACTGCTCCTGGCATGGGGCTGTGCTATCAGTTGCTGGGCTCGCACTATCTGATGTCCTTGAAGTCGATAGCGCGTTTTCTGACTTTGCCCTCTGCATTTAGATTTGGGTGCTGGGTGTCAGAAGGCTTTTTTTTCCTTTTCTTTTTTTTTCCTCACCATAGTGACTATGGTAAACACTTTGTTTAATTACCAAAAAGAACTCAACGTCTAGGCCAAGCTCTCATCCACTGCTCAAGTCCTCAGGAAAGATTTTCAAGGGTGGAGTGAGGAGTTTGAGGCACGCTGCAGCACTGGCAGTGACAGTGCCCCTTGGCACCCACCAAAATGTTGTAGCTCCTGTGGCTGATGCACGCTTTTCAGAGGCTGCGAGCGTTTCCTGGGGAAATGCATCTAGTTGAAGGTCTTTCAGCCACATCCCTACTTCTCCCTAGGGCACAAAAAGAGCCAACAAAACTGTACTGTATAGGTCCTGCATATTAGTGAAGCAATGATGAGTTTCTCTCTGTGTCTTTCTCAAGGGAACCTGGAAGGGTGATTCAAAGAGCTTTGGGAATTTACGTTTTAATAACAACCCTGGACTATACTTGCTGGTCTTTGCATTTGGCTTGACATTTTGTTTACTATAGTGTTTGTGAAATAGGGACAAGCCATAAACATCCATCTAGCTGCACCTCTGCAATGACATGCTCTGACACGTACAGGTATTTTCAGTGGAAGTGTTCCTGCAGCCGTCTTGGGTCTGTGTGGGTTCTCAAGTCATCCAGTTAGGGAGAAAAACAACCGTAACATGTTACTGAGGTCACAGGATGAATAAGACGTTATGAATAGTCACGCTGGAAACAAAAGCTTTGGTGAATACTTGGTGAGAACTGTGGGGGTAGACAAAAGTTTGCAGAGCCGTTCAAGATAATGAAGCACATGGAAAAATGTTAGCTTGTAGATAATTCCCAGGCAAAAAGAGTTTCTGAATAAACTGTTCGATGTGGGGATTTCACTCACCCTTATTTTCATCCGAGCTGTGAATCATCCAGCCATTGTCTTGAAGGTAAATCATTAAGTAAAAAAATTTGGGGGGGAAGTGGGGGAGAAATCAATGTGTCAGGTTTACCCTATGTCCCAGAGCAGTGAATAATTGCTTTTTGTTGCTGTAGCAACGGATGGCTTAATCCCCTAAGCTTAAACTTCTCACCAGCAGTGTCAGATCTTCTGAGAGGGTCATAAATAAATGTGAATATATCTTCTTTGCATCAGAAATTTTGCCTACAGATAAAATACCTTCCTTTCCTGTGCCCTTTAAAAGAGGACATATACTAACATGCCCACACAATATCTTGCATCTTGTGACAAAGCTTTTCCCTGTATCGTGTCTTGCTGTTGATTCACAACTTCCTTCATAAACTGCTTGGATTTTATCTGGAAGTTTCAGTCAGATGTGTATTTATAAGCTTTTCTCAAATACAGATTGTGAACATTTATACATTTATTGTCCCAGCATCTGTATAAAATGATATAATGTTTTACAGGTCTGGACCTGAAAGATGGGTATCGTATAACCTGCCTATAGTCTTGTAGAAAGAGAAATACGCTCCAGATTTCCTAAGATCAACCCCAGAGCCTTAAATACACAATCATCCAAGCTAAACATCAACTCTGTGATCGTGGGTCCAGGCATATCTGTCCCTAATGTGATAAATGGCAGCAATATACTGGCATGAAATGATGGGGTGAGGTCAAGTGTTAGAATATTTGCTTTTCTCAGTCTTATGAAATCCTAGCATGCTGATCTTTTTTTCCTCCCTCTGAGGTAGATTTTCAGATTTTTCTTAAGTGGTGCGTCTCACTTCAAGTTCGTTTCAGTCCTTCAGTCACTTATTTCCCCTTTCTTCTGCAAAACGTGAAGAGGTTTGCCACCTGTCAGGAAGTTTCCAAGGGAAGAACAGAGTTTGTAGCAGCAATCAGCTGAAAGGATGAACACGCTTATTACACAAAAGTGCATGCTTAGCAATGAAAATAGTCTAAAATAACATTGTAGTTGTTTTCGTGCTTTATGTACAGTATTCAAAATAAAATAGTCTACCACAGGTAATTTATGAAAGCAGGTAATAATGAGTTCATTATTGCATAGCAAGCCAGTGTTGCAGTCGTGGTTATAGGCCTAGCCAAGGTCTTTGATCTTCTGGTTCATTAATGTATAAATGAAAAGACTTTAGCTTTCATCTCACATTCATCGGCTAATTATCTCAGTAACTGGTCTCACTCAGGTCTCAGTCAGTTCTTATTTAAGGGCTTACCCTTTCATTTTCCATCCTCTATACAGGGAGTGAGTCACCAGAGTCATGATTTATTGTCCTTTCGCATAAGAGATTTGTTATTTTCGCAGCTCTGTCCGAGGGACTCATCTGTCTATAGAATTTGCAGTTGAAACAAATTGAAAAATACCGGGTGATGTAGCTATTTGCAGTGACACCATCGGGTTTTAGCTAGGAGGATCGGGTTTTGAATCGGAAAATGCAGGGCTGAACTGAGTATCGTCAAGGCACTACTCTACTCTGCTGACTTCTTCCTCTGCTCTCAACCGATCAGGACACGAAACCCATGACTGTGAATAAGATCGGATGTTAAGAGGGCATTTGAAAAAACAATGAAGTTGAGTTCTTGGATCTGCTAGCCTGGGTATTAGAGTGTGCTCTGTCAGAAGTGAACAGCAAATAACTGCCTTGTGGAAAACTTCGTATCAGTTTAAAGCTTCCTATCAGCTCTAGGATCTCTATGCAAGAACGTGGTGTAGTTTAAAGCTTTCATTCACTTCCCAATATTGCAGATGGCCACTTCTATGCACATCCATTTCAAAAGTACGTCTATAATATTCATAGGTATTATTATTCATTCTCAGTTCTAGATGAGCGAAATCTGCTCTCGATGGTGATTTCAAAACGTGGTCTTTGTTTCATACACAGATTGTGGTTTTCACCTTGCATCTTAAAGAATATGAGTAGTTACCAAATGGCACTTAACAGATGATTGCCAGTCTCTCTCTCTCTTCCCCTCCTCCATCTTTTTCATTATTTTCATAATAAAACAAATAATAATAATAATAATTCAGTGTCAGCAAATAGGAAGATTAAGTTCCTGACTTAGAACTTGCATACCAAATATTTCGTGCTAAGATGATGTGAAGACATACAGCCTGCGTTTCTTATTACTGTAAACAAAACACCTTTCTTGAAGAATTATATCGTTGGAAACTTGCATTAAATTCGTATGTTAGGGTGTTAAGATGCTGAATGCTTGAAATGGTAAGGCTGCTTATATGCCTGCAAGTTCTAGTACCATTTCTTTTTCACTGTACCTTTCGACTGAATGATGCATCCATGTGTGAATATATCATGGCTTACCTGCCTTGACTGCCATTGATTTTCCAGGGAGGAGAGCTGGTGCTGGAAATATAGCTCATTCTTTGCAACCAGGCTATATGGAGAAAAACGCTGAATGTGATATTTAGCAAAGGTTGGACTCATGTATAATTAACCTTAATTTTGGGGGGAATGTTCTTCTGCCATTTTTTTTACTATAGACAATTGCACATGAACAGGTGGCTGCTTTCTTTTGACTTGTACCTTTACGGACATTGGATTTCACGATGCCACAGTTCCTGTACATGTAGCATTATTGGAGACGTGAAAAGGGATACGATGTACAGTTTCAAAGATGACATGACATGGCAAGAGGAATATGACAGTGGGTTGTAACTGGAGCATATGGCTGAACATGAGCAGGGCCAAACCGAGCCAGATGACTGGGATAAGCTTCTTGCCAGAATGTGATAAATCATTGAATAGTCTCGTAAAGGAAGAGGTCCAAGTTACCATCCTTAGGGCCACTGGTAGTTATAATAATGTTTCGATTCATGGAATACACCTGATTGATCAAGGAACCGCTTTAGAGGAACAAATAAAGCCCTAAAGCCTATAGCAGCCCGGTCTGATCGCTTATCTAACTGTGGTTTGAGTAGGGGGTTAAACCAGAGAGCTCATGAGGTCTCTTCCAACCTGAATTATCCTATGAAATACATACAAGCATACAGTGAAATGAAAAAAAAGAAAAGAAATGTAGAAATTGAGTCTACCATTTTCTACACAGTCCTAAGTTGAAACTCTCCCTTCCCCCTGCATTCCCTTTTTATATTCCCCTCTTTCCTTTTCTTCTCCTCTCCTTTTCTTCCTTTGTTAGTCCTGGGCACATTAACACAGTTTACCGTGTAGCTGTGTTGTGACCCAAGAACAGGCTTTGTGCACTTTCTGTCCGTACCCAGGAATACTCAGATGTGAGAGTGTTGTGCCAGTCACCATTAGGTTAGATCATCAAGACCAATAACTGAATTATGTAATTGGCAATAATGACAGGAGCCAATTCCTTTCAGAAGAAATGGTGTAACCTCCTAGTTCAGAAACCAACTTAAAGACTGGGTCCATTCTTTTCTCCAGATGCGGCTGCTCCATGGGTGCTTCTTTCAGGTACGCTCTTGCGAGGTGCTTCTGCAACGTGAGTACGTGTGTGTGGACGTGCATGGTAAAGCCACCTGTCTGCTTAATCAGCAGCTCCCTTCGCTCTTTTGGGGGGATTGACTCCCACTACTAGGGTGAGTGCAGCAGGCGTTGCTGCATGGTAATATGTCCTGGCACTTAAATAGAATTACTTTCGCACAAAATAAGCTTGTAAAGCTCTCCTGTGGAAACTTCATGTAAGTAGGATTGCCTGCAGGGCATGAGACCAGCAACAGAGTTTCCTGAAGATCACAACCCCCGCTCCAAGGCTTTATAGCTGGCTTACTAGAAGAATAGGGAGCAGCTCAAGGAGGGACTCATTCCTTTGAAATTCCAGGCCGTGTTGCTGTGGGTCACTGAGTTTAGTTTGCAAGCCACAGAATGAGTCCTAGTAAAGTCACTACAATTTTTCTCATTCTTTCCTCCCACAGATGCACCATGCCAGCTGCTAAGTGTCGTTTCAGAAAGAGCTTGGGAGAAACCTGGGAGAAGGCTTTTCTTTCTAAATAAATCAAGTAATTAATTCTGAGTAATGCAATGTTGCATAGTAACCCTGTACAGGGGTGATGAAGTGCCAGCTTCATGCCAGTGTGCCTCACAGCAGTACCTGCGATACTGTTCACATGGTCGTTTTCCACGATTTAACAGCCTGGCTGGTAAAAGGCAAATGCAGCTAGTCAGCGCTCCGGGACCAAACAACCACGTAGCTGAATAAAATTGGCCCCTTCTCCTGGCAAAAAGGATGTGCGCGTAATTTCAGCTGGGAACAACATGTCAAATGCAAGGATTAGAAAAATGAAATCTTTGCAGAGTAAAAGGCATTTAGATAGGATTATAGCTATCAAACATGGGCAGCCAATCTCAGAGACTAATGCAGCAGAACTCTAAGAGCAAAGGCTGGGCTTCTGTGCCCCTCAAGTTTGATTAGCATGATAAGTGCCAGTACGATAGCCTGGTATACACAAGACCTTTGTTTATGGAGTCTCTGCTTAACTCTGTAGAGTCTTCATATCTAGACGTATCCACTGAAACTTGGGATGTCTCACAAACAGGAGTGCGCTCATCTTTATAGTGTTACGTCACTTCAAGAAGAGTTACCTCATTAGCAGCATAGGCTAGATAGACCTAGAGAGAGACACATTGCTGCAAGGCTGTGGCAGAACTCAAAGGAACATCCCAGGCCTCAAGTCCTATCTATGTCCTGCTTAGCAAAAGCATCTGCTTCACAGTGCAAGTTTTTTAGTGGGAACTGGCTGAGTTTTTCTGAGGTCAGTGTAAACTATTTGCTTAGTCTGCCCTCCATCTCTAGAACAATATTTGCCTGGTCACTTGTGCATTGAACATGCATATTCCCTGGCAGATAGTGTACTGGTATATCCAACTAAGGGGTATGAAGGGACGTATCTTGGGACTTAAGAGGATATGGCACGTATATCTACTGAAAGATTTCCTTTTATCTGGTAGTAGAGTTAAAGTGTAGTAAGGAAAGAGTGCATAATTTCGATTTCATTATACAAACAAATAAAAGGACTTGCAGTTCCATGGAAATTTAACACAGTTAATCATAAACCTGATATTTGCATCTCACGGGCACTGAGCATTGTGTAGATACTGGAGTTGGGATAAACTGGTTTGGAAAGGTTTGCTGGCTGTAGCTGTGTTCAAGGGTTAACCCTCACTCCCCCACTCAGACAGTGGCCAAGGAAACCCTCTCATAATCACAAAGACTGGAGATTAGCCTGTGAATTGTTCACACCTCATGCTATCTTGCAGGTAGCTGCTTGCTTTGAGATGTCCTCAAAAGATCTGTTCTGATATGATTCCTAAGGTGAATTTGAACCATGAAGGGTTGGAGTTTTAACGTCCTTTGCACCTGTGCAGTTCTTAGTCCCCATCACTCATTTCTGTGAAGCTATTCCAACTTTGCCTTGTGGCAAATGCATCCACTTCCTGACTCTAAATGCTGAAATATTCAAGGCATCTTTAATAGCCTTTCCCAAATACATGAATGTGCCCATTTGAATGCACTGAGCTCGCATTTATGCACCAAGACAGGCACATGCATAATGAGTTTCTCTCTTTATCCCCTCCTCAGTCATTCCGTCATGCAATACTCACCCTCCTGCACGCAGGCATGCATGAAAATGCACTCATACAGCATCTTGCTACTACTCTTCGATGTCATGAAGAGCAAGAAGCTCACATCGAAGAACTTGGTCACCCACATACTCATGCTGCCATGGGTCTCTGTTGGGCATATTCCCTCTTGGGTAATCCAGGGGAGCAGCACTGGTGCCATAGATTTCTCATAACTAACCAAGTCCATAATCTCCCAGTCAGATGTTCTGCACCACAACCTGTCTGTCTCCGTATTCTCAGTTAGGACCTGTGTTGTGCCATCCTGTCCTTCAGCTCCTTTTAATCTAAATCTGGACATGGATTTTTGTGTCCGGGGATGCCCTTGACTCCTCATCTCCATTTCATTTTACCGCACCGTATGGATTACAAGGGTGACTGCCTTGAAAAGTAGCCGATTACAGCGCGAACAATTTCCATTTTCACATAACTGGTTCTGCCATCGCTTTTCATTCCTTTTTTATTGGCTCCTTGATCCTTATGATCCTTGTCCTTATGACACGTAACTGCTCTTTTGGCAGCCTGTTGTCCTTAGTTTTTAATTTCCTGCTTCCTAGCACATAAAAGAAACCACGCATGCTCCCTGTACGTCTGTGCTGGAGAGCATCACAAATCAAATCCTCTCCCCTGAACAGCTTTAAGTTTGGGGATGTTCAACCCATTTAGATTTATGAAGCCACCAGCAGGCTCTTAGGGAATCCAACACCCTTAAACTGGGAAAAGTTAAATTGTATAAGAAACACTGTCAGAATGAGCATTCTGCAGCTGGGAGCCATTTGTCTGTTTGTAGGTTTCCTAAAATATTTGACATTGCGTGCTCTGTATAAAATGCTATGGCAAAACACAGATACGGAGTCACTGACGAGGACCTGAGTGCAGGAATGAACTTGAACTCTTGCCTAGCCAAACTACAGTGCTTATGCCCTCTTTTTCATATATTTGTAGCTCAGTAACAAGGTATTTATGTGACACAAGACCTCTTCTAAGCTCTGTAGCTGTGCTCCGGTTCCTATCTCTGTGAATCAGTGGCACGTGGAGGATTGCACAATGGTTTGTGGTTACAAATGGTCCTAGGCCAAACATATTTGTATATTCACCAGATTTTGGGAGCGAGAGGTGCAACACTCATGGGAACGGCTGTGCCTCTCCCGGCCCCTGTGGTTTTACCATGTCCTGGTTTATGAATGTAGCAGGAGAATTATTTGAGCCCTGCTAAAATTTTATCTCACCATGTTTGTGCTCCTTTATCTCTCTGCATTACTTCGTGTTCGCGTTCAGTGAAAGACAGTTTTACGTTCTCAAAAATCAAAGGTTTTGCTTTTCTTTGGTCCTGGCAACATCAAGGTGTTCGCTAAGAGATCCAAACCACAACAGATAGAAAAGACTCATTAGGTCATTTCGCCCTGCCTGCTGTTTAACATCTACTATTGCATAGTTAAGAAGCTTTTTCTCTGAGAGATCATCGCACCGTCAGTATAGCATCATCATAATTTTTTCAGCTCCTGAAAACGTAATGTACACAACTATTTTAAAAAATGCTGTTAGATAGATACTGCCAAAACCTCACAGAAATCCATGGAACTGCATCAGTTCATATGAGCAGAAAATAGTCTTATAAATAGTTTCTTACCGATAGGTCCTGTTGACTTCTTACAAAATTTTCACTTTTTTCTTTCGCATGAGAAGCAAAACATAGCTGATGCTGCATTGGATTTAATGGTCTCCTCAGTGCTATGTATCCTTTTATTTGCCACAGACATTATTAATTAATATTAATCTCTCTCTCCCCATTTCTCATACGAGTTTACTCCCAACAGTTTAGGCAACAATCGAAGCTCTGGCACAAAGGAGCGGCCGGATGGCGCTGCACTGTTACGCTGAGTTGGCTTGACCTGCACACCGAGGAGACCAAAGCAAACACATAATTAATAATAAGGCTGTATTCTCTCTAGGATTTGCTTTTTTTCCTGTCAGTGTTTGTGTAAGCAATTTCTGTTTGCCCTGCTTTTTCATTCTAGCCCTTTGTTACCCTTATCTTTTCCATGCAAAACTTGTTGTTCTTTTTTTTTATTTTAATTTCTACCCTATCCTCATTCTATTTCTCAGTGCACACGTCTATGTTGGTTTTTTTCCATGAATCTCTCTCTCAGAGTATGGACAATTTTGCAGCGGTCCTTGCAAAGATTCTTGCATATCTTTTCCTGCAAGTCCTTAAATTACAGATGCACACCGGACTTTGCCTTTTCTTTACCTTTAGACTGCCACGACAAGTGAAACCGCTGTGACATTTCCAAGAAAATGTCCATCCCTTGAGCTGCGACGTGTGGAAAGGAGACCAAAGGGTCAAGAT
Source organism: Steatornis caripensis (assembly GCA_013398225.1). Classification (NCBI taxonomy): domain Eukaryota; kingdom Metazoa; phylum Chordata; class Aves; order Caprimulgiformes; family Steatornithidae; genus Steatornis; species Steatornis caripensis. Next base: position 44,671 of record VZSC01010790.1, read on the forward strand.
GGGAGGCTCCTGCCCAGGAGCAGAAGAAGCGGTCCTTAGGTAGATTGGCAGGACACCTCCTTTTTGTCAGGAGGGCATACAGAACCAAAGAGGTTTGTTACTCGGTTACTTCCAGTTCTTCAGTTCCAGTTTACAGCAAGTCAGGGTCTGTCTTATGACTGGGATGTGTGTGAAGAAGCTGAAGAAACATTAACATATGTAGCTGTATCGGTTTAGAAGTTGAACCTGCGTAGGTATGCAAAGCTGATTGATAGTCTCTTGTGACCATTGCTTAGCTCCTCATCGTTACTACTTGTAATTTATCCAAATGGTGACTAACAGAGCTATAATGGGCTTTTTCTTGAGGTTGAATATATTTGGAAAAATCCAGACAAAACGCTTAGGCTGTTTTCTAGACTGACGTTGCCACCATTTGTTCATATTTAAAAAAAAAAAAATCAATTTTTTTCCTTCTTTTCTGGGAGGAGTCTGATTTACAGAACTGCCAAGTGGTAAGATCTGAAATGGAAGTGAATGGGTGTTGTGCTTTCAGTACTTTACATAACTATAGAATGCTAAGTGCTCTAAATACAAGGTGCTTAGGCATCTCAGAATGGAGACCCTTAATTATTAAACACCTTTATCTTGATCTTTTAGGATTCCCTATTAAAATAGGGATAATAAATTATTACCTTCTCACCTCGCTAGGGAAGCATAAAGACAAATAAATGTTTTGGTGCTAATACCGTAATATTAGTGCTAATGTGTTAATATAATGTAGTAAATTAACGTGCATATATTAAACGTTTATTTGCATTATAAATAAATGTGTTACTGTAATACCTCAAATACCATGAGGATGAGCACTATAAGAAAACTCATGAGAAAATGAGTAGAAGTTTTCGGAGCAAGTTTGATTCATGTGCAGCAAACACAGCTCAGGGCCACTCCCTGAATGCAGAGGATGGGCTAGCTTCTCTTCAAATGAGTACCATCTCTGTGTCTTCAGTACAGTAAGTACAGTACTCCCAACTTGTCACAATCCTTACAATGCCCTTCTAGTTTGTTTCTTCTGCACGGTTTCCAGGTTTCGAATAAATGATGTGCAAAGATAGGTGTTGCAGCACTGAGTATCCTGCGGGTTAAGCCCACAAATGAAACCTTTAGATACCCTGTACAGACCTCTGCCAGTCGTACTGAGAGTAGCTGCTGGGCCAAACGGGGGACTCCCTGGAAAATTTACCTTTTCAGGAGGGTGGACACACAGGAATAGCCTTTGTTAGCTGCTGGGAAAGCTCTGTGAAGCCAGGAAGCCAAGAACGCTCCGTGCAGAAGGAAGCTGCAGGGAATGCGGCTCCTCATCATGGAACCCATTATGCAGACTATGATTTGTCAATGAGCCTTACGCTGGCTGAGTTTGGTTGGATTTTACTGGGAATGGTAAATAGCAGACCCTTAACTCGACAGCCCGTTGAAATCAGTCCGTGCTTCAAACACAAACGTTCCGGAGTTTTCCAAAGAAATGGCAGGAATATTTTTTACTATGACTTTAAAGAACAGCGTTTTTTCGCCTGTTGTTTTTAACTTCTCAGAAAAACATACACTATTATGAATGACAATTATTCAAAATTTGGTTGCAAAGCAAATGCCCATGATGGAAAATTTCAATTTGGCCAAACAGCTGAGGGCTAGAATTCGGCAAGCTGTGAAGAAAAAATTACAAGGTCTTGCAAGCCTAAGTAATGGGCAACCTTAGTAATAGGTGGTGCTTGCCTATAACATCAAACACAGTTTGGAAACAGCATCTGTGCTGCTCCTTCTGACTTCTCTAGTGATATTTTCACAGAAAGTGTATTATTTTAAGGCAAACCTTATGAATCACTTCTGATTTTGCTGCAACAGAATGAATGCGGGAACATCACATCCCAAATACTCCGATTGCTTGGCATGCCCAACCTACATATCAGCTTCTTACGCTCTCCTTTTGATATTCCACTGGAATTTAACAAATGAAGCAGAGATTAATATTAATGGAAAAGGAGAAATTACCATACATTTGTTCTCTGTTTTCATCAGGTGTCAGACACTACAGTAACAGACGCCAATTTAAGAATCTAGACAGATTTAGATAATTTCCTCGATGCTTGATGACTATAATTAAATTAATTCTGGGAATCTGCACTGACACTTTTACCATACTGTGAATGTGGCCTTCGAGCTCCTAATTATAGAGGTTTTCATATTTTCTCTGGGACCTAGAATCGTATGGGGACCAAAATCATGTTAATTTTGTGGCTGCAGTCGTGGAGAAGGATACGCAGAGGGAAAGGTCTGCCTGTCTCCGAAAGCCACCCGTAATCCTCTCTGTGCTGAACCACATGTAAGTGTCAATAAGCATACTTGGGAGCATGGGGGCAGCATAGCTGGCCAGGCAGGGCAGCAAATTTAAGGAGCCACCACCCTGTGTGGCACCCTGCCTTTGAAAATAGCACACTACTAAATAATGCATGTTGGTGTGCCGGCCAAGTTAGTCTCACCTTGCCCAGACCTGCTGGTACCATGTGCTTTTTTGTCTGTCTGGAAGTATTCTGGGTCTTAGCAACCAGAGCTGTCTCTGCCCTTGGGAGCTGAGACAGAAAAGGCTTACAGCCACACAAACAGAAAGGGACACACCGGTCTAAATAGTGTATTTGAACCAAGTTTCTGCTGCTTTCGCTGGCGTCCTTCCTAGCAGTAGGAAAAGTCCAATTTCCCTATCTACGCTGAGACCCTGTGGTCACATCCTCCTGTGGTGCTTCTGCACCATACAGGTGAGATGTATTTCAGCGTGTCTCTTTAATCTCTCATGTTTAGCTCAGTGGGACGATGCAAGGGGTGCGTTCCTTGTTAAAGATGTCCTTCCTAGGAAGGAAAGTGATCTTTATTGCTTTCTCATTCTTTGCTTACTTCTTAGCTTTTTCTTGTTCTCCTACTTTGGATTGATCCTTCATGCCGATATGATGATAAGACATTATTTTAATGATGAAAGCTTTAGTATAAATACTCACCAAGACATGAACTTGTATGCAAATACTTAAACTCAGTGACGTGAATGCTTAGATAAATCTTATAGGTACTAGACCTAGTTATGAAAACTCCAAACAGTTGCCTAGCTGGTTTTAGTGACATCCTTAACCCTTGGTGTCCTAACTACAAGACAACACTTCTCTCCAAGACGGACATTTACAGCCTCCCTTCTTCCTCAAGGACAACTTTATTTGATAGGTGAGAATCAAGGCGAGGAGCCATGGAACTTGAGCACAGCCTGGCTGAAAAACAATGGGCTCCTCCCAAGCAACACCTGTGCGCAGATGCACCTTATCTGTGTGAGCAAACGTAACTCGGGTTCTCATGTAACTGGCGTTAATGTGGATGACAGGAACAAAGGCGACATTCCTCAAGCCTGAGAGCCACTATTTACCTTGAAATCAGGTTCAGCATAAATAACATGTATGAAATATTTCCCCTGCACTGACAATGAGCCTTGATTAATAATTAATATTATCTGTGGATGTTGAAGGACAATTTATTCCCTGCGCTTGGTAAATCTAGCACTGAGGATGTTTGTCAGCATCTGTCAGGAGGGAGATTTATGATGAGCCATGGAATGAAAAGTGAACAATGACTGGAAAATTCACTTCACACAGACCACTGAAGAGTCGCCGTGTAATAATATTCAACACTTCTTGTGCTTTATGCATACAAATTAATGAAACCTCAGAACCTTCCTACGTTACTTCATTTTTAGCTGTTTTCATATTAGATGTCTTTTCTGACTAGTGAAATAATGAGAGATAGGTGAGGGTTCATGCCTTCATTTCGGCACCTCATTTCCTGCTCGGGTTCATGGTTGCAAGCTGGAGGGGTAGCTCACACACGGTCGAGGAAAGCTTTGGGCTCACGACTCTTAGGGCTGTCCTGCAAGCACAGATATTCCAAGGGGAAACAGCCTTTCCTTGCTCTTCACCCCAACTGAGATCTGAACTGATGACCGAATTAGTGAAAGGCCTCTACTGCAACGCCCAGGCCGTGGCTCAGGGGAACAGGAGAACATATTTTACCTGACTTCTATGGGCTGTGGAGCAGGTGCCTTAAGAAGAGTTTTTTGCCTTCCCCTGCTGATGTTAACCTTCAGAATTAGAAAGGTTAAAAGCAGAGAAATGTAAAACTGAGCACTCATCTGCCGATTTTCTGCCCTGCTAACCTGCACGTAGCTGAGCTTTCGTACTCAACCACATATACACGCGCAGCGATGGTTTTTTCCTCGTTTTGTTTTTACTCTCTCTTACATACCCGGAGAAGCTGGAAGACCAAGAGATTCCCCCTTTCTGCAGACTCATGCATTTCGCAGGATGCTCGAGGTATGAAAAGAAAGAATTGAGCACAGGACGAAGGCTCACACAGTCCACCTCCCTGCCAGCACAGGCTTATTCCATACCACGCATCTCCTAATGTTTTTTCCAGACTAATTTCAGTTTAGGGCATTCCTCCTTTTCACTTCTCCTCATTCTAATTATAATCTCCCTATCTACCTGAAACAACCTCCATTAAAAAAAAGGGATGGTCTTAAAAAAACAACTACAAAGAAATCAATCCCTCATCCATTACCAGGTTTTTCTTTTGTTCTGAAGCGTGTAACCTGGTTAGACCTGTTCTCTTTGAATACCGAGGACTGAGGTGGCCTTATGCAAATGCTCCCAACCTCAGCTCGGTTGTTGTCGCTGCAGACCCAATCAAAGGAACAGGAAGTGACCTCAGGAATTTCCCCATTGGCTGCCCGAGTGTTCAGCAAGATGTTTTAAAATTAATATCACATCCATTTATCTTCACTCCCGGGAGTCTTTAGGAGACATAACCTAGTACCTGTGTTTACCCAACCTACCGTTCGGTAGACAGTTTTCCCATTGCCTCAGTTCAGGATTTCCGCTCCAGAATCTGCAGCTAAATGAGGTAAGGTGTTCGGGGTACCTTTCTTTAAATATAATTCCTGTAAATTAATGCCAGTGAAAATTTAAAAAAAAAAAAAAAGTGTCTACTGGACTCATGCCCATGCTACTGAGCCCCTCCCTTCCAACTTTGGAACAGCAGTTAATCTCATTTGATCAAAAGGCTTTTTAACGTTATAATAAAGACATCTGTTTTCCTGTTTTAAACTTGTATGTTACTTCTGTTTAAATAAATATTTCTATTGTGTTTAGGTTTGATTTGGGCCAGATCTGCTGCCTTTACTTAGGCAGAATGTCATTGACTTTGAATTGAGCCAGTGGCTTTGTCAGGATTGCTTAAAGTTTCCTGAGGATCCTTTTTGTTATGTTGTATCTAATAATATTCTGGGTCCTAAATCTGCTGCTTTTGTCCTTCAGTAAGGCAAGTGATCCTTCCCAATACCGTCGAAAGTGCTGGTGTCACAGAACTGGGAGACACTTTACGACGACGGTGTTTCTGTTGCTTTTAGTGATGAGGGTGTTGATGGTGATTCTGCTGATAACAAAAAATCCTGAAGCACATTTATAGTTTGGCTCAGTTTTATCCCCAAGGCAATTTCTTGGCAGTTCCTGTGGCGAGGGGGGTTCTGTTGATCTTAGTCTCGTCTAAGGTAAAGCACCGAACAGAACGCAGCTGAAGCACTGGGTAGGTAAATACAGAGTGAGCAGAGGCCTGCACTGTCTTTGCCTGTTTAATTTGTTTCTCTTCCAATGGTAATTTTATTTGAATAGAACCAGAACTGGCCCCTTAAGGTATAGACACTGCTGTTTAATTAATGGTAGAAGTGAATGTAAGGAAAAATTCGCTCAAAATCAATGTTGATTTTGTAAAATATGTGTAATGGGCTTAGTGATAAATGTTCGCACTTCACCACATGAGACATTTTAGGCACGTACTATTGTGTATATGGTTATAAAGTTACTTAATTGTATCGGTAATTTGGTTTTGGGTTACTTAAGCTAAAAATATATCACCTTTGCTTCTAAAGTACATCCCGCCGTCCTTTTTTTCCTATTCTTTAGACATTGAATCCAGTTCATAATGACACAAATGAACTTTGAGGTAAAAGTTTCATTTAGTGATTTTATTTGTACTTGTGTCACATGGAACGGTGTTAAATATACCTACCTTGCACTAGCACCTCCTGTGATTTGTGAAAACTTTAGTGGAATTAAAAAATACACTCCTTTAAGTTTTGTTTTGATAGAAAATTTGCAGGTACCAATTTCGGCTGGTTTTCTGACATCTGTTTTGCTCTGTATAAAATACTAGAGCTGGAAAATAGAGCAGTTTTATATTTAATGCAAATACAGGAACTAAAGAAAACAGTTTTGATTAAAACTAGAGAAACAACAGGATTAATGTGTTTCACCAACAAATATCACAGTTAACGACAGTTTAATTCCTGGCCCTGTAGTTTTCAAAACCAGATGTGATTGATTGCTGCAATAACAACACAGGACTTCCCAGAATTTTTCAGAGTTTAATTAGGTGGCTTGAAGTAGGGCTTATCTTCTAGAAAATTTCCAATCTTGAAAGAAAAGGTCCAGAAGTCCAATGATGGGAAATTCACCAGAACTTATTTTAGGTGCCCTAGCAATTAAATACCATTCCTCTAAAGGGATTTTATGTCATTTTCAGTCTGATGTGGTCTAACTTCCACATTCAGCTACCTGATTTTGTTGGGTTTTGGTGGTTAGTGTGAAGTTCCCCTGGGTTACAAATTTCCTTTCCGTGTGTAGGTAGCTGGGGACAAGTCCTTCCTTAGCCTAGCCTTTGATAATTGTGTTTGTCTGAGCTCCATAGGCTATTCCCTCTCAAGGAAAAACTTACACTACAGTGAAAACCTCTAGGACCTTAATCTGTTCCGCTGTAAGCTTTTCCGTCCTTTAATAACTTCAATGGTCTCCTCTAATTTTTCAGCATCTGATGTGAAATTTGGGTGTCAGGACTGGGCGCAGGCTGTAGGAACAGCCATGCCAAACACGGAGGTAATATGAGTCAACATACTGGGAGTTCAGGGTCAGGGGTTTATAAAGTGTGCCCAAGGCTTTCCTAGAATCATTGTCCTCCGGACCCCCTTCTCGCATTGGTCCTACAAGCAGAGATGAGGCTATCACTAGCAGAGTTGATGTTATTTGTTTGCATTTTTAATTTTTTCTTTTCTAGTCCTAGTGTCATTTGTAAAGCCTATAAGAATGGTAGAAAAAGTATATTTATATTTTTTCCCAAGTCACGGTGGTAAAAGATCTCGTATCAGACCAGAATAATGCTTTGTTTGCCCCGGCACAAATTAGGAAGCCCTTCACAGCAATTTATAGGGTGACAACAATACATATTACCCTATTGTGGTGAGATCAGGTAACAGAATGTGGTCTGTTTAACATGGGATATTATTACCCTCTTGTTACCTGAGAGAATGCACTTGTGGTATTGCCATAATTTCTCCAGATATTCTAAGGGTGTTGTGAGTTTTCAGCAGCGGTGGAAACAGACAATAGGACAGTTGGACAAAGACAAAATTAAATCATTTAGCTCCCGCTGAACGTCTTTTTTTTTTTTTTTCATTCCCGATGGATTTTATTGTTAACATCAGTACTACTTCTGTCTGGGAGGTGCAAGGTAACAGATTGCCATGGAGAGTTATCAAACCAAAAAGGAAAAATCACCCAGAGACACAGATGAAGAGAGATAAGACAGGAAAAAGGAGGACTCCTGTAGGTGCGTCTGTGTCCAGACAGGACTGACGTGTTAGCCGGTTGCTTGTCCCACAGCAATTTGCACTAAAAAAAACCCTGCAAGGATGAAATTCTACACCTGCTGAAGAAGGGAATATTTATGTACAATTCTCACAGAAGAGGATTAATGATTCTGTTGCCTCAGTGAACTCAGAGAACTGTCCGTGAGCCATGACACCTTTCGAGAACCAGTGCTTACCTTCCCTCCCTTGTTCACCCCTTACACGCTCTTTGTAAACATGTCTAACTTGGTCTCAGGACCAAACCATTCAGTCTTTTCCCAGGCAAACTCTCCAAAGACTGCAGTGTAACCTGGGTCTGTTCTGTGGAGTCTACAGTTACATGCTTTCTATTGCTGTTTACTTGCTTAGATTCAATTTCCACACATGTTGTCTGAGCTCTTTCTGCAATACGGTGAATAATGTCTCCGTGAACTGGAGCAACGACCTACTGTACGGGGAGACAGATTGGAAAGTGGGCGCTACAGGACAGACCTGTCTGGCTTAAAAATTGGTCAGTGTGCTGAAACCAAGCTACAGACAGATGAATGACCCCTTCTTATTCTGACGGTAACGTGGTCACCCTTTACAGGATTTTCTGTGGCCTTGCTCTGCTCTACTTCTCATCAGCCTTCCTACAGTTGTAACGTAGGTGTTCTTGTTGAGGACTAGGCGTTCTTGTGGCAAGCAGCACATAAAAAGAAAAGGGTCACAAACTTAATTGTCAGTTGTTTTTGCTAATGACACATGATGTTAGGATGTGGTAGAACCAAATACAAAGGCTTTGCTGAACGTGAGGAAATGAATAGAAATGCTAACGATTTTTGTACCTTGCGTAGTTTGTGATGTTTAGAGAAGCAAGGTCTCTGCCCAGTCTCACAGATTAGTTACTATTGAACTTGAAAGCATAAACTCGCAGAGTTTTCTTGCTGATGATAAGTGCCTCGTGAGCAGCAGTGAAGTCCAACACAGTCTTCAGCAAAGAGCGCTGGCTTCAGCTGGTCAGAAAGCCTAGCGCTCAAGGGCGCTTCAAGATCTCTAACCACAAATGTCTGCTTCTCTTTCTCTCTGTCCCTGCCTTCAGTACACTGCAGCTTACATGTATTTCAGTCCCTGATGAACAAAGGATTTATTACAGTAAGTTTTCAAGAAAAGAGTACATTGCAAACTTGGTAAGGGTGAAATTCGTAAGTTAGCACTGCTGATAGAAAGGGTAAGAAAAGAAGGGTTTGTTCACACGGGTAGTATATGGAAAAGTAAGGATTAATTTGGTTTCTGTGTAAGTCATCAAGGGTCTTAGTATGAGAGCCGCTTTGAGCTCTACTGGGGATACAGCTTGCACCAAATCCCTCACCGAATGCCTAAAATACTTGGGACATTTGTTGGTCATTGGTCCATAGACGGGTGAGAATGAGTAAACGTGGAGTCACGTAGCCAGTGGAGCAACCAACTGACATTTGGCACTTCATGTGTCGCCCTCTGAGGAAGAGCCCTCAAATGCTCCCTTTCCAAAAGCTGACATTGCACGTGGTTATCGTTACCTATTCCTCTGCTGATCTTGTGAAATGCGCTCCACAGGAAGAAGTATGAGAACTAGTAGACAGAACAGCTAGCTGTGGCTGGATAATCACTGGTTACAGACCAATAAGACGGAGCAACAAAAGAGAATTGGTTTACAGTGGTGAAAAGAAAGTAATTCTACTTAAAGGCTTTGCAAACATGTAGAATAAAATAAAAGTTCCTGCCTATTATGGAGGAAGGATACAGACATAAACACTTGAGATATTTCCACCGCTCACAATCAGATGTAGCCAGAATAGCCTCCTGAGCCCCTACCAGTCTGTCAGGATTAAGCAACTGTTTGTGCAAATATGCTCTGTTGTCCACATTACTAGTGCCATGATCAGGAGAATTGTTTTTGTTTTTTAAAACCACTCTGGGTTTTGTTTCATCCAGCAGTGAGAAGGTAACTAATTTATATTGCTATATAATTAATGAACCCATGTAAAACTGCCCAAGATGCTATGGTCAGGAAGACTAAGTCCATGATACAATGATTACTCCCAAACTTTCTTAATGATTTTTATTAAAACATATAATTATTATTACACAACTGTTTAGAAGCTTGCCTCTTGATGATGCACTTTCAAAGTATGCTTGGTTAAGCAATTGTCTTATAGATTGGCGAGGCTATGGAGGGGCTTCATCAGGGAGTCGAATTCTGACACATTCAAGGGTGCTGTTCTCACCTCTTTTGCAGTGAGAGCTAACACGCTGCTCACATAAACCAGACTTTACTTGTAACATTCCCAGGCAGCTGCCCTGACAGAGGAAGATGAAAAAGTTTTAGAAGACTGAATTAATAGGTGATTAGATAAGTAAGATATGCTTACAGATTTATCAGAAGCGGGATGTACAAAATGAAATAGGAACAGTTTTTCCTTCGTTTAGTGACTTGTAGATACCCTTACCCTCCCGAAGACTTTTTTTGATGGAGCTGTAATGCTTTGTAAGAACAGGTAGAAACTTCTCGTCCTTCTTGAAAATCTCAAATTATTACATGTTTTTGGATGAAAGTCAAATTGTCGTCAATCCAGTAAATTTTTCTTAATCTGCCCGCGGCCACTCCCGATACGCATACAAACATACGGCACCAAGTGCGTGCACATGCACATCCCTTATCTCCTGCGCAGGCCCTCTTTGTAAAATAGGAATTCAAGTATTTGCCCCAATTTCAACCAGTTTTGTTTGCTAGTCTGGATGACTCCTTCATTTAATCCTTTAAAGTGCGAAGCTATTTATGTTTGATATTTGGTATATAAGTGCATTTTGCCGGTGGGTATAAACGAGCGACTAGCACTGTCCTGCAGCGAGCAAGGGACTGCTCATGCCAAGAGCCCTAACCCCAGCTGTCTGCGAACTCCACGCTTGCAGTTTTTGCCCCGTGCCGCAGTAGTTTTTCTTGCAGGGACACCTGCATGGCCTGAGACTTGGTGTGCCTAGGCTTGCCCTTCCCCAAAACTCTCACTATGAGCAGCAGCTCTAGCACCAGCCAGGCTCTTCTATGCTAGCATCGATATAATGGAGGGATGCACAGGCTCAAAGGTGTTAGCATAATCGGTGCTACTATACATGTGAAAAGCTAACAGGGCTTTGGGGCGTTTAGAACCCAGGTATCAGCCTGCCTTAAGCTATGACACGTCTTCGGTAATAAGAATCTTATGAAGATTAAATCATTAAAGGTAAAAAGAAAAGAAGAAAAGACTCCCCAGCATCTGAAAATAGCTGTTGTAAGGATTTCTGCTAACACTCCCTTCCTAGAACAATGTTAAAGTTGGTACAATTCACATGGCAATAAATCTCCTTTTGAAGAAAATAGTTGTTTGAAACAGTCCTGAAATATTTTTATTGGTTTTGTTGGTGGAACCTGTTCCAGTTACCTCGAGGACTAAGTGAGATAGATACACACCTGTACAGGGGAGCAAAAAGAACTGAGGGAAGTGAGCTTTTTTCCTCTGATTCTGGCTCCTCCAACCACCACCTCAGAGACTAGCCACAAACCCCCCAGCTGCTGTAAGACCTGGCACTCTTGTGCCACACGTTGGTAATTGAAGACGATACTTTTGTCTGTTTTGCTTGTTGCAGGCTTATCGTGATGTTTGAAAGAAGCTTCTTTGGCCGGGTCAGCCACTCTGACTAAGTTGAAGGCAAAAAAACGAGAGAGAGAGGAAAAAACCGGGCAAAAAGTTTTAAAAAGAGAAATAAAAGAAATAAGGAGGAAGAGAAGGAATAGCAGCAATCAGTGAAAGAGGAGGAACAGGATCGCAAACTTCACATCCTAGGCAGCGTTTGAGAAGTCAAATTTTGTAGGCGGCGGAGGCTGCGTTTCAGGATTGCCATGGTGAGCCTCTGCAGAGGGCTCCCTGGTGACCACGTGTGCAACAGCCATGTTAGGCGAGCTTATTGCTTCCAGCGCAGCTGCCCTGTGGTGACATTACGTACTGTTCGCAGTAACATCTTCTTTTGGCATTTGACGTTTTCTGTCTTTTTATAAACAATTCTACATAACAGGCCGAGTTGCTTTTTTGTTACTTGAACAACTTGAATATAGGTTTCTGCACGTCAATTTATTGTGATGGGGATCCTCCCTCTCTGTTGCTGGGGAATTTGCTTTTTAAAATTCCTTTATTTCATTATGAAAAAAAAACAAAAAGGAAGAAAAAAAGCGCCTCCAAATAGCCACAGTTCCACGCAACAGAAATTTCAAATTTCAGCCAGCTCTACTTAGGAATTTTTAGCTCATTTTCAAGATAATCCATAGGTCAAGGGTATCTTTTTTGATTTAATACTTCAAGCGAAGATTTCATTGTTCGTCTAACTTAATGTTCAAATCTGTACCGGACACGTAATAGCTGTGATGCATAGAAGAATATTGGTTTCAGTCTGAAGAGGTCTCTTTTCACAGAAAATTGTTTCTCTTATTTAATACCTTCTTTTTGCCCTCAAAAAGCCTGGGATCATCCTAACCTGTCTGCATGTTGAATTTTTTTGCTGGGAGCTTGAGCTGGAAGATATGAGTTGGACTGACTTGTCCATTCATTTATTACATGGCTTAAGCAAATGATTTCAGCTCTGTGTGTCAATTTTCCTGTTTGCAATAAGGAGGTAATGCTAGTTCCTTCCTTCGTTTCTGTGCTTTCTGCTTTTTACTGCCTTCGCTGTCTGTCTGGACTCTTCTGGTCTATGGTTGTCAGTGTTTCGGGAGTTCTTCCATCACCGTAGAAGCTTTTACAGTAGATGAGCCCTGCAGGCTTAGTTTTCAGAAGAACTTAAAGGTGGCCTGGCTCCTAGCTGAGTACCTACTTCTCAGGGAATTCATTTTTTAATTTTCTGTTGGTTTTAAATTGTAGATTAAGAGTTGGAGTGTGTGTAGGCTCATATGGGAAAACAAACCCTCCCAGTGCTTCAGTTTTATTGTTTAAACTCTTAAGAAAGTTCCTTTACTGTTTACACATCATTTGTTTCTTTTTCCTGCTAATTTTCAAACCACTGTGTCTCAGCTTATTTTTCTTTATGTATTTTGTATGACACCTCTTCTGACTTAAGTTTCAGAACAGCGCGTTACTTTGGCCTCTTGAGGTCTCAGCTGATGGAAAAGTATGGTATTGCGCTCTCCTCCTGACTCCAGGCTATTCTGCAGCAAAGGACTGTTTATGAAGCAGGAGAGAGTTCATGCGAGAATCGAAAGAGTACATTTGTACAAAACCCAATGGGAAAAGCTCTATTGCCAAACCGGCCGAGGCTGTTGAGGCAGATGCCTGGCTTTGCTCTTTTGTTTATATTCCAACAAATCAAAGCTGACCTGTGTTGTTTTCAGAGTACAGCAGCAGGTGCAAAAAAATAACTCTGCTGCCAACTCAAATGAAAAGTTAAGACTAATACCCTCTGGGAGGTATTGAGTAGATAACAGAGCGCCATGCCAGCAACTGAATTAACGGCTCTATTTATGGTGGATTTTACTTAATAACCTGCTCCGAACACTAACACATAAATACCCCATTGTATTGTTTAACGCAACCATTGGAGAAATCAATGGAAACAGGATGGGCGGCTCTCGCTGCGCCAGGTGAGAAGGAGCAATGCCATGGAAGTGCTACTCCTCCAAGCACAGGCAGAAGAGGGGAGGAAGCTGTTCTTGGCTTTCACAAAAGTGAGGAGACGTTGTTTCCCGCAGTGTCTTGCCTTACCTGTAGAAGGTGGCTGCAGAGCAAGGAAACTTCATTCCGCTCATTTTCAGGTTGCTTTTAATGAAGACAGGGAGCATAGAAGAGCCCGAAGCATGTATGTCAGCTACTGTCCCAGTGCCGTGTCACTTTGGGAGGCTTCCTCAAAGTCCCGGGTGTGTGAGCCTGCTGCTGCACCCCGGGGTCAAGGAGACAGCTTTTGTGCAGCTAGTGGAGTGGGATACCAGGGCAGTGGTCTTGCAATAATCCCTTATTATTCACACAACTAATACAATATAAAGAAACCACATGGATATATCTGGATTCCAAATAAATGTTTGCTAAACGTGCACAAACATGCAAGCCTGAATGACAGTCAAAGTGATAGGCTTACAGTAGGCTTCTGAAACAGTCGGTGACCTCCATTGAACCGCGTCAGTGATCGCTGCATGCTTCGGGACCCTTTCCTTTGCAAACTGCTGCCCACCTGGGAATACTTGGTACTCTAGAGGGAAATGCAGAGGCAGCAGGCATCCTGGCTGGACGTAGGTAGGATCAGCGAGTCCAGGCTTGGCGCTAGGGAATGTAGGTGACCCGGGCAGAGGAGTTAATAGCCATATAAACCCTCCCTGCCGGCTGCACGGAATGATCCTTCCCACCATGAGCACTGCCTCTGTCTCCTCCTTGAAACATCCTTTTGCTATCACTCCAGCAAAAGCGTGTGATCAGATTGTGGTTAGTCAGGCAGTGGGTTGTAATAAGGTGTAAACACCGCTATTGACCGTGTTAGTCCTCCAGCAAGCTGCCTAGTTTAGGATAAAACGCTTTACACTCAACTTCCATCTTCCCCGTCCTAGCTGATTTGAGCTGTGCCCCTCATGCATTTAATGAAGAAATGCAATTAGTTTGTTCATTGAATGAGTCAATGCATGTAAAAAATAGTAGTTCCGATGATGGGAAAAATTTGCTTGTTTCCCAGGACGCATTCCTGGTTTTGGTCTGCTTTGGTCTGTTCCTTATTCTGTTTAGTTCTCACTCAGAAACCAGCCCCAAAGAGGAAACCTGCAGTTTCCAAGCAGATGTGCTTCATAAAAACAAAATGTATGAAACAGTTTTCAAAAAGGAAAAGAGAAAAAAAAAAAAGAAACTTTTTTATTTTTCAAGCAGGCAAATCAGTGGTTACAACTGTTGAAGACCAGACCAGTCCCATAAGAAAAGAGAAGTGCTGGTGGTCATAGTGGTTAAAATAAACTTCTCAATGAAATACGGGCTGCTGCAGCAGCGTACGTCAGTCTCCAGTGGCTGCTATGTCAGGAGCACTTCAGCACCCCATGAGTGCCAAACGTGAATACAAACACGGTTATTATCGCCATTATTCAATAATAACTGAACAGTCACACAGGCTACGTTAGCAGTGTGGAGAGCAGTTCCCTCGACATGCTGCTGGTCTTCGATGCCGCGAAAACAGAAGCTGTCATGGACGGTAGAGGGAAGTGGTTGGGGAACCAGAGCCAAGGGAAAACGAGAAGGTGTTAGAACACGATGGTAACAGTTTGTTAGCTGATGAGGTTCTTGCCTAATTATAGACATGTGGCTTGTCAAGCTACAGGGGCATCTAGAGTGCTTTTTGGCCATTTGTGTATTCAGTGTACTGTAAGCAAAAGAAAGGTGTTTAGCAAAAGGAGATTAGGGAGATGAGCTGGCTCCTGGTTAGAGGAAGGATGTACCAGAGAGATAGGAAGGACTTGAAAGGAGATGTGGAGTTGTTTCATGAGGTGTGGTATTAAGTGCTGAAAGAAGAATAAAGAACAAAAGCAGGTTTTCCCATTATTGTGTTTTCCAAGACTATCCTTGAGGCTAGACTGATTAATCTATGGCAAATGACTTCTAAATATTCAGGAAAAATAGCTGACCCAAGTTATCGTGAACTTGCTGAGGTGATGCAGACAGTAATGAAAGGAGTGCCATATGCTGGTCAGAGCCAGGTTTTGCAACACCAACTCCGAAGAACAAAAAAAGAAAAAAACCTTCTTTTTTTTGGTCAGGTTTTAGTGAGTATATCTACTTGTTCCGAACATTCGAAGAGTACGTTAATGCAAAGTGACATGAGCATTTACCACAAGAAATAAAATGGTTTCTCGACTCACTTTTGTCTTCGCCTAATGACTAGCAACTGCACGAATAATATACAGATCTGTGCGCTGATCTTTTGCAAGAGGAGAATGAGCCTTTCGACAGTAAAACAAATTATATTATTTTTTTCATATTCAAAAACTAATGGCACGGCAAGAAGAGGCACACCTAGCTTGTGATGTGGCGAGGAAGCACGGATCCAAAACACTGGATCCTCGTTAGGTGGCAGGTTCCAGTTCACTGTTTCCTCTGCTAAGGTAACATAACTATGGGTAAAATCTGCAGAAGTATCAACTTTTGGCAGTTAGCACTGTCAGATGCCTTGAGGACTTACTGTTCACAGTCGGCCTTCTGTTTGCTTCTGAATTTAGAGAAACAAACAAACAAACAAACAAAACCTCTTTTAAAATTCTCCCTTTTATTTTCAGTATATTAACAAGTACCTTGAAAATTGCAGTCAGTTCATATGAAGATTGTTGATTGTGAAAAAAAGGGGACAGAGAAGAAACAACCTTTGAGACTTTGCATATCATCAAGTAATTTTTTTTTTGTTTTGCATTCATAAAGTGAACTTTGTTCTCTCTCAAAAAGGAAACTGAACCATGGTTTTGTCTTTAAATTATATCATTAAAAGAGAGATAAGAACCAAACCCAAACCCTGGAGCGGAGGGATAGCTTAGATACAGATCTAGATCCTAGCTTTTCTACCCAAGCTTCTCTTTAGTTAAAATATATATGCAAGATTTTGCAGCATCCATATGAACATGTTAAAACAACCACCACGTATCTCTTACAAAAGTTGCCTTGTAGCGTATCATGAAAATCAGAACTTTAGTAATAAAAGATTCCAGTCAAACTTTATTTGATTTTGTTTATCGTGATCCTATCTGTAATGTAGGTAAATGTTAAATGCTCCTTTTCCATTCATCTTCCTTTTTCTGGTCTTTCAGTTTACCTTCATCTATACATTTAATATACAAGGTTCAAAGAAAACAAAAGAATAAAAGCAACTCTTCCTTTCCAAAAGCCCACAACAGTAAATGATCAAGGTCTCAATGTAGTCTCTGAAAGCACAGCAAGAGTCAGTTTTGCACATTCAAAGGTAGGTTTATGCATATGAACCACAAGTGTATACACCAAAAATACAGAAGCATAGGAATGTGCAGTTCAGAGGAGTGTAGAAGACAAAAAGATTGGCCCCAAAGCCCCAAGCTGGAATCCCGAATACAAAGAGTTTTGGAGATTATACAGAAAATCTGCTTTAAAAATGATTCCTTGAACTTCACGCTCGCACCGTGATTCAGTAAACACATTTTGTTGCTGTGGCCCAAAGGCACGTGCGATGGGCTGAAAATTAAATGCATCAAACACTCAGTATGTTATACAGCAAATATTGAGTGTGATCATAACATTTCTTCATACGAGCTTTCTTCAAAGCTTTCAAAGAATTTGGAAGTGATTTTTTATGGATTATATTTGCAATGATATTAGTGGCGCGTCTCGAGATTATAACCAGTCAGGCCAAGCATAGGCTGTTATCCGAACGGTACCTCGCAGATCAGAGCAAAGCGCTCCAAAGCTGAGCTTTTCGTTGTGAAGTAGATCCCTGCTGGGAATCAGTCTGCAGATGAGTTGTTTCTTTTGAGGCTTCTCGCTGCTCTTTGGACACTAAAACAAAGGGATAGAAACAAGGAAGTGTGGGAGCTGCATGGCTAGAAGAGATCCTGACACACTGCAGAAAAGGTCGTATCTGGAAGCGAGCCGCGGCAGGGATGGTATCTCATCTGGGAGTTTGGCACAAACACCAAGGATGAACCGGAGACCTTTGCAAAATAGACAGATAGAGATCGTAGGGCAATCAACCGTAACTGTATGTATAGGCACACTGGCTCAGAATAAGACCCTGGAGCCCTGGTGTTAATACACATTAAATGACAAGGGGGGGAAAAAAAACAAACCCAAACACAAACCCAGAAGATCCAAAGCACACGGTAACATGCAAACAGGCTCTCAAAGTTAATATATTCAGGTTGTGCCTGCCCTTACCGCCACTGGAGATGTAAAATAGGTTGTTGGAATGCAAAGCAGCTAATTGATCATACACATTGCAAGTACAATGCGTTTATGTTTCTAAAGTAACCGCGTGTGCAAAGCAGGTCCACCTGCTTTTGTTGTACACGTCCTTTGTTTTCGGTGTCTTGAAAACTCGGCCCACTTTGTTGTCTGCAGATTTTTTCAAGAAAACGATTAAAATCCAGATTCTGTTCCTCTGCAGCTGCAGTTATTACCCGGTATCATTCATTTTAGATTGCTGTTTAAGTGCTTGACTGTGATCCAAGGTGCAGTAATGATCTAAAATATATAACATGCTCTGTAGATACTTGTTCCATAAACACCAAGCCCTGAAAAGCAGGGATTGTGTCTTCACTGTGTACATAACACACTTCAAAGAAAATAGACCCAGGTGAAATCTACATTTGAAGTTCAGACACGATGGTAAAAGGGGAAAAATGGGGAAGGATCCCGTAGGTAAATACGCCAAAAGAGATCCACCCTTTTGGACACACCAGGAGGAGCTGCGCTGAGCTTGTCTCAGCTAGAAGTCACTCTTAGACTTTGCATAGTTTATGGGTGGAGTCATAGTTTAATAGTTTCAGTCAGATTTGCCTTAGACATCTCTTCTTTGTGTTTTGCATGGAGTACATAGCTTTACAAACCAGAAGGCTCTAGGCTCTCTTCCCCCATGGGCTCCACACCCCCTGATATTTATAATTAATGAGACTCTTAGTTCAGTTCAGTGTTATAACACAAGCAACCATACAAATCAATGCCAGAACAATCACGCTGATTGTAGTACTTTAGAATTCAATCGTTTTCTCTGCACTGCTCATTCGCCTCTCTCACTGCGTTCAGCATTTTCCCGTCATTATTTAATGTGAGCGGCTCTTGAAAGATTCTGGTTCAACGAAAGGAGAAAGTCATTCGCTGGGTGTCAGGACTCATCGGGTTGAATGTGGAAATGGGGATCGGAGTAATTTATTTTCAAAGCACACCTGTAGTGCAATAAAATAATTTGCATAGCGTGCACTATACAGCGATCAAGGTTCAAGGATTGGTAAATATGTTTTGCTGCAAGGATGGATTTGCTCCACGGCAGGCCATGGCTTCTTGCTCTTTCCATTATTGCCATTTACTCACAGCGGTCAGGTGGTGAAGGAAGACAAGAACAACAGAGCAAATGACCTCCTGTTAACCGCCAAGTTGCTGAGTTCTGGCTCGGTCAAAGCTCCTCCTGACTCCAGTGAGAGCTTTCACTAAGAGAGGCCTTCAGAGTTTGGTCTTTGAATACCTCCTGACACCTTGGATGTAGGTGAAAGATTATTTTTTTTTTAATGCATTCATCCCTTCTCATAGGATTCTCTTTAGAAAGAGCATTGCTGAACACCAGTGCACAACTATATTTAAATTTGCTGATCGAGTAAAGTGCTATTTGCTTCCTCTCATGACTGCAATGTTCCTAGTAGTGTTACAAGATTATACTCCAGAGACTGCTCCTTTTCAGTGGAAAAGAATGGAAATGTGTGTACAGATAACTGTGATGCACCCATACACAGAGGCGTATGTGTGTCTATATCTGTGTATAAATACACATGTGTATACACACTTCTGATATTTCATGTGTGCTTTCATTTGTAATGGACCACGTCTTAGTAGAGAGACAGATCCCAAGATCTTTATACTGTTTTCCAAAATCTCAACTCAGCTAGAATCCCCTTTTAACGTGGTTTCCTGAGGAAATGAGGCTTTTGTGGTTATTCTGTCTGTGCGTTGGCTTTTGCATTTGGTCTGTAACAATCTTTGAGTCCCATCGCTAATTTTAATTAAATTTGATATGGGGTAGAAGTCTCAAAGATATGAAGTTCTTACAGGATTAATGAAAACTGGCTGCCAAGTACAGGAAGAAAATCTATTAATACTCCATCTGAAAGAGTGAAGCTTGAGCTCGCTCCTTTGAGACAATGAGGTATTATGAATGCCCCAACCGTGGGAAAAACTTCAATCAGCACTCACATCTTACTAGACACCAGAGAATCCAACCACAAGATACACATTCATAGGAAACCAGGCTTCATTAGTTCCACCATTCGCTTTGATACATAGCATATGATTAAAAGAAAACTGAATATATCATGTGTCCTTCCCCTTGAGGCTTCACACCCTTTACCCAGGCTTGTCTGTACACAAGGGAGATTTGAGGATTTGGCCCTAAACTAACAAAGAGCATGCCCCTTCCAATAGCCTGACTCAAAATCTTTCCAAGTATGGGATGAGACACTAATATAAGCATATAAATCTGCCATGAACTTGTATCAAAGAAAGGCATATAGAGGATGAAATGGAGAAAATTACAGTTTAGTGCGGCAAGTATTCTCGTGCGTGGTGCTGTATGCTACCAAGCAAAGACATGGAAGTTATGTTAGTGAGACTTTGTACTCACCCTGAACAAAAGGCTGGAATGATTTCCAAATCATGAGCACCCTTGCATTAAGGTAAAGGTGACTCAGCAATTTTTAAATCAGCAAAAAACCAGTACCTTGCATAATACACAGAACTTTGGGAAAGTTTGGGTTAAAGCTAAACCCAGTCCTGTTCCTGTGATTAATGTCATATTGCAAATTTTTCCTCTCGTCCACAAATATTCTCACAGGTGACACTGGAATTAATGAAGTTCTTCTGGTTGAGATAACTAACTTACATAGCTTTCAAAAATGTTTGATCGATTAATTTAAGTAAGTTCCATGCGCATTGTCTAGAAATACTACTAATGCTGTTTAGGGATACTGTGGAGAGCAGTTATCTGCTGGACTGTGACGGCGTAAGATTTTAAAGGAAAACAACTGAAATCCGAATCTAGGGAAAAGGCTGTCAGAGCGCTTCTTCCCACATCTCTAACAGGCGTTGGTTTTGGTTACTGCTGGGGTGGAAAAACTATGCAAGACACATGATTTGGTTTATTTAACTATCCATAGCTTCAAAGTGAAGCTGAATCAAAGCGTCATAGGAGCTTTCGGTTTGCAAATTCACCTGATCAGTTACGAAGAAGGAAAAATGAGAGTTTACCTGAACTGAATTTTCAGGGCAAAATTACGCAGGAGACTGAACACAGAAATTGTTTCAGTTCGTACGCACACATTTTCCCATCCGCATTTTTATTTGCACAAACATCGGACATGAAAATTATGTAGAAACCCAGAAACCGCAGAAGTTGCAGCAGACAAAACCACATAACGCAATACTTGAAATTCTGAGGTGGCTTCTGAAAATGTGACTTCAGATCAATAAGCTGAAATTCAGTATTAAGTGCATACCGTAGTTTCTTAAAAAGAAATTTATTTACCAAACTGAGTTCTAAGAATGTTTTGCTAATCCTCAAGTTTCATAGTTTTCCCAGAATAGCCGGTATTCCACCTCACCTCTATTTGATACTGTGATAAGGTCTTTATCATTAATACTTCATTCATTCATACCTAATTCTCTTAAGTGATTAAAACCCAAGTTAAATAAATAACTTCATGTATCATCAACCTGTACCATCTCAGAAGTGTGTGTATTGACTGTCAAACATGCATTATTGCTTAAAAGTTCTTATATATCAAGTGTATGATATAAATCATATTTATGTTACATGCTGAACAGCTTTATAATCAGTATAATAAATTTAAATAGTTCCTTACACTTTCTCCCTCGCAATACGAAGTCACTTTAATATGGGACTCAAATAATATGGCTTTAATATGGGAGTCAAAATTGTCTTCTCATCTAACTTGCATAAATTTAGTGACTGATAGCACAGTCCTCTTTTATTTGGCCAGAGTGAGACAATAGGTATCTCTCTTCATTGTTAATATTTTATACTCCTGCATAACTGCTATGAGAAATTAAATTCTCCTTGCTGGTGGTCCCCGAGTCACAGATTGGCTAGAATTAAGAGTGGAAAGCAACAGCTGAAGCATCCACGGTTTGATTTCACCATTCTGTATAGCTACAAAAATAGGTCCTGAACTGGGTTATACTGTAAAGCACCATTCCCTGTGATAAAAACTTCCTAAGGCTTTGGCTTTTTAAGCAATTCTCGGTAACCTCTCTCTCTCTCTCCGTCTCCATCTCTAAATATATATATGAGGGAGAGGGATGAGAGGGAGACCTGTAACTGTTAAAAGTGACATCATTTATTTTAAATTACAGGAAAGTCCCAACCCAGGTCATTTTCAGGCTGTTGGCTAACACCAAGGCTGTGAGTGTTTCTATTGACTCCTTTTCTTGTACCAAAAAGGTTGCTGGTATGAGCTTGTAGAGGGCCAGGGTGTGCTCTCAAAAGAAATGTTCTCATTGGCCTCTGTGAGTAAACAGCCCAGACCAGTGACTTTACCTTTCACGAGTCCATTTCCTATTTCATCCTCTTTTTAATTCCAGGTGAAGCCTTAACTACATGCACATGCCATCCTGATGCCTAATGTTTTGTTTTTACAGACTTTGTGCTTTCGATTTAGAATGTTTTTGAACAACAATTTGCAGGGTTTTTTCTGTGTATTTATATAAGAATAACAATCTGAAGCCTTTATAGTATTGAACACATTACTTTCCCAAACTCTTGAAGAAGGTCTATGTTTATAATGTAGTTTTAAACTTTACTACTTCAAACCACTGAAAGATAAGTGTAAAATATCAAGAATAACTGTAATTGGTATTCACTGGAATGATTAAGCATGTGATAAATGTGAAATTTTTCTAAAATATCATATACTTTATCGGGTTTTTTAAGTATAAGTAAAATAAAGGACAGCTTTACTCATGTTGCTAATGCTAAGATAAGCAGAAAGGAAAGTTTGCGTCACTTAAAAGAGGGAATGCCGTCTTGGGGGTGGTGTCACTCAAAAATGCTGTTTCCTTTACAACTATGGCTGTCTCATTTACAAGATCTTTGAC
Source organism: Steatornis caripensis (assembly GCA_013398225.1). Lineage (NCBI taxonomy): Eukaryota > Metazoa > Chordata > Aves > Caprimulgiformes > Steatornithidae > Steatornis > Steatornis caripensis. Next base: position 67,255 of record VZSC01010790.1, read on the forward strand.
CGTCTGATTTTTCAGTGGTTTGAAATGTATGATCTGTGATATTTGTTACTGAGAAGTGTCATGGACACTGCTGACAGATCAGATAAGAAACTGGGTCAGCTGACGAGATACTACTCGCTGTAACGTTACCTCCCTGTAGCATTAACATGTGGGTCTTTCTGCGCAAGGGAGTTTCTGAACATGGGCTGCTGTCAGGTCTACAGTTTCGTTTGCAATTACTGAAGTCTTTTCTCTCTCCTAATAAAAAAAAAAAAAAAAGAAAAGAAAAGAAAAGAAAAAAGAAAAGCATGTTTAAACCACATTTCTCTTTAAATGAGAAAAGAAAAAGTAGAACCATTTAGTGTTTCATTTCTCAAAGCTCGGCAGTTTTCCTCTGTTGCTCTGTTAGGAGCCTTGTCTTCTTATTCAGCTTTATTTCTGATCGCAGATTATTCATTTATGGATGGGCAGCTGTAGAAACTTGCTTTTTGCATATGCAAATCAATAATGGTAATGTTTATCATAAGGATATTTTGTGGCAGTGGAAAAGGGTTGTGGCAACATGTTCTTGATTTCAGCTGTGTCTTCTGCGAATGGAATTGGCTTCCTCACTTCACCTTCTGTGGATTACTTTTTTTCTTAACCATTTACCTCTTGGAGTAGACACTGCTCACTAAGCAAGCTGTTCAATTGACTTACAGATCATGATTTTGGAAGGAGCTGGCAGAATGAGTATCAATTCCAGCAGCAATCTACTCCACCAGCAGCCTTCCTGGGCAGACGGATATTCCCCATGCAATGGTAGGAGGAACACGATGGCTCTGAGCCATGGTTTTCTGGGGGGGGCAGGCGGAGGGGAAGGGGCTACTACACCTTTAAGCATGCAAAAGTATTATTTTTCAGTAATAGTAATTTACTGGAGTTTCACTTCTGGTAATAAAAATTTCCATTTGTTACTTTATCTGTAAAAGAGTGGAACTCGCGACACTTAGATTTCTGAAAGTGACCAGTTTGTCGTTCATTTCCTTACTGCTTCTTTTTCTCAAAATGAATTTAGTGGTGTTGAAAGTGCCAAAAGTTCCCTCTCCTCAGTCCGGAATTCTTTCTCTCTTACCTTTATGCCTCACACCTTCTCTGAACCAACATTACTCTTCAATGCTAACCACCCCTCCGGCTTTCCAGGGGAAGAGCCTTTTAGCTCCTTCAGTGCATTTGCTTTTTCAGCTCTAATTAGTAGATAGCTTTCTAATTATATTGGCTTTAGAGCACTAGATAGCTTGTGATCTAAGAACTTTTTTTTTCTTACTGTCTTCTGTTTATGTGGTTGTATATATAAAAATGTGTCCATATATAAATGTTTAAATTTATACAAATTTATATACCTATATAAATGTATAAATCTCAGTATAAAAATACAGATACAGACATATATCAACATATCTATAGCGTTTGGTATAATTTTTAAATTCTTTTCGTCACTTAGTCAACAGATAAATCTTAAAATCTAAGCAGACAAACACATACTGCAGTTGTCTTTCTAATCCAAATAAAGCTGCAACAAAACTTGCAAAGTTCCTGCTCAGTGAAACTCTTGTTCTTCTTCATGTGCAATCTCTAAATACACAGGAATACATAAGCATGCGCTTAATAAGTGTGCTGACGTGTCTGTAACAGAATCGTGGGGAAAAAAGTCCTGGTTTAGTTTCACTTTGCATAGGATTTCATGAAGGGACATGGTGGGGTCTATTTTCATGTTTCCAGTGTGAAACGCCTCAGGATTCACTTGTGTTTTGGAGGGGGAGGAAGCCGAAAGCTCAGAAGCAGCCTCTACAGCCATTTACCGCTTCCTTTCACCTAGCTGCTCTTTCCCCTCACTAAAGGTTCTCCATTTACATTAGGAGTCTAGTGGCCTCTGAAGTTCTTTTACCCTTCTGAAGTGATGGGAATACGTATCAACCTCCTTTTCAGGGAATACTTAACGGCTCCATCAAACCTTTATTCTCTAGCATAGCACACTCTCAATCATTTCCACACTCATTCTCCAAGTCCTTCAACAGGACTATGAGAAACAGTCCTGCGAACGGCCTCAGCTACTGACACAGACCTTGTTGGCCAATATTAATAAAGAAACCTCAGTAACTGTGGGGCTTTTTGGTATTTATTTGGAAACTAGCGTTGTGCCCTGCGTCTCAGCTGAAAAGACCTGAGGCCTAGCAGGACCTGAGGGGAGGCGATTTCCTAAAACGTGTCAACTCTGTTGCTGGTGGTCCTCTAGCAATATCCACCGTTGTCAGTATTTCTCAAAGCTATGTGGGTAATCTTTCTCTTGGGGAAACTGAGAACAGACTGGTGCCACATCCTGGAGTGGGGGGCTACTGTAGAGCTAGGCCATGGTAGTCTTTCCTCCTCCTATAGCTCAACCACCTCTGCAATCTCTCATTCCCTCATCCTTAAACGCTTCATGCTCTTGGGAGCATTTTATCACGCCACCATCTCTGCCTGGCATACTCTATTGTCCTCCTTTCCCAAGGAATAAATCGCACTGAATTCCTTTTACCAGCTCTTCTGTGAGGGCAGACCAAAGCAGTCCTGCCTTTGCTCTTATCTTATCTAATTATCCTATCCCCGCATACATTTCTTTCATTTGCACACGTAAATTACTGTCGTGCAATGACATACAACCGAGAGTGATTTAAAAGATTGCCAAGAAAAGATTCAGACATCCTAACAGGAAAACTAGGCAACCTCCATAACTAAAAATGAGTTTTACAACGGCATTCAAAAATCACCTTACCTGACTATAGAAAAAACATGCATTCGTCAGAACACGAGCTCTGTCACGAAGATGTGGGGCATACTGTCAGGTTTCTACTGTGGAGCAATATGAGAGTGCCTTGGCTTTTACCAGTCTTTGATTGAATCCCACAATTCATGTGCAGTCCTTATTGAGTCCTTATTCAAAGAAAACTTTCGCATCACGTTATGAGAATTTCGCAAGGCTCTTCCGTTGTTTTCTGATGCACTAAAATTATTTTCCCATGCAAGGATCAACACACCTTTTCAACAGTTCTTCCGTAAGATATCTTCCATCAAGGAATCCTGGTGTATTTATCCAACATTAATAAATTAATTCCTACATACTCAATCTGCCATGAGAGGTGTAATGTAATAATTCCCAGGTTTTAATTGGAAAACTGAGGCAAAAAAAATAACAATACCTTCTCCAGCAATAGCTACTGAGATAGTGTTAAGTACTGAGAAAAGAGTCTGAGGGCTTCCAGGGCATGCAATTCAGCTATAGACCTTTCTTGTCATCGACGTAATCCCGTGGTGCTAACAGAGACAGTAAATACCTATTTTCTTTTGCAGTGTCCAGCAGCTTCTATGGAACCCAGTGGCACGAAGTACACCCACAGTACTGGACTAAGTTTCAAGTCTGGGAGTGGCTGCAGCATCTTCTCGACACCAACCAGCTGGATGCCAACTGCATACCCTTCCAGGAGTTTGATATTAACGGGGAACATCTGTGCAGCATGAGCCTGCAGGAATTCATTCAGGCAGCTGGGACAGCAGGGCAACTGCTTTACAGCAACCTTCAGCACCTAAAATGGAACGGTAAATAGATAAACAGGCACAGACACACGCACAGTGGTCTGAATTCTGAGATCTTCAGAAGTCACTTGCATTTCCCAGAGACCTACCTGGCTCATCTCGTTTGCTATGTTTATACCTCATTCACTGTATTACTAAATTGCTTAGATATGACATAAGGCAGAAGTCTGAAGGACCAGGGGAAAGGGAATGTTTCCCGCACCAGAATTACCCGTCTGGCTCAGCTGTAGCAGTCGCTGCTTGGAGCTAATGCCTGTGATTCTTCTGTGGTCGTTGTCATACGTCCTATCTGCCATGTGCTTTCTTGCAGGCCAGTGTGGAAGTGACATGTACCAATCTCATAATGTCATTGTGAAGACAGAGCAAACAGGTGAGTAACAGTTGGGTAACTTGTCGTCTGATCGTGACAAAGAGGGGAAACTCTCCGTTCCAAGAGACGTATATGAAAATGGCATTAAATAAAACGGGAAGTGTATCATGCAGAGTAATAGCAGTAACACAAATATCAGTCAGTGTCTGCTTTTTGAAGTTTCGTGTAGTACCACCACATCTTAGTTTGCGTGTGGCCACTTTTCCTGGGAGACCTCTGCAGTATCAGCAGCCCATACCAACGTTCAGAGTTGGAGTAGTTTGCAGTGCTCAGTGAGTGCAGCTTTGTAGAGGAAATTCATTCTGTGCTTCAGTCAGCAGATTTCAAAGCAACGATTTTCACAGTATTCTCACTTTTAAAAAAAGAGAGAAAACATTTTATTGTGGGGTGCTGTTAATACTTTGAAACACGAGGGAATTTCCAAACAAAACAAATTTGAGAGAAAAAAAGGTTACATTTCAATTTCTGAACGTTTTTTATGAAACTGAAATTCAGGTAATATTTTGGTTTGAGCAAACCTTTGCCCTTTTCCTGTGGCAGCCTTTTTTTTCTTGCGTATTCGTAGCTGGATCCCTTTCCTCCCAGGACTTGGTTTCAGCGAGAAAAGAACTTCAGCTAGGTTCACTCCTCCTCTTCAGGCACGGTTGTTTTCCAGGTTCCTTTGCCAGAGGACCTCTGTCCGTATCCAAACACCCTCTGTCCCACTAGTCCCAGTCTCTTTGTATGTAGGTGTGTTCATGAGCCATGTTTTAATATCCCTTAGCAGAGCAAATAGATACGTAGCGTGCAATGTCTCCAACGAATGCTGCCGGCTTGTTTATTCAGCTCACCTGAAGGAACCTAGCCTCTCCAGCCAGGGACACTATTCACCTTCTCCTTGCAGCGGGCAAGCATTGCAACCTGCAACGCACCCCTTACCTGTGCCCACGTAGCACGGGTGATGCACACGCAGCAGCCTCGATGCTTCCCATATGGGAAACTACAGCAATCCTTGAAGTGCTTATTTATGAGATCGCGGTATAGTATTAATTCCTTCTCATGCTAGAGGTGCACAGTGCAGTGCAAAGCACCTCAGCTGCACATCCTTGAAAGGTCAAAGCCCAGGACTAACTGGTCGTTCTCCTAGCTCTACTGAATCAGAGGTGGCCTGGTGGGGCTCTGGTGATGCCGGCCATGGACAATGCGAGTGGGTTTAATTTCCGCATGGGGAGGAGCGGGTGGTGTGGATTGGGGCTGCTGGAGAAGGGACTCCTTGCTAGCTAGCAGGCACAGGGCTGGTGGTTTAGAGGGGAAGCCTGCCTCATCCCAGCAGACCACTGTAGTTGCAAAGACATGGGCCCAAACGGGAAGACAAGCTGTCTCCCCGTGTTCTGGCTATGTAAGGCCTGTTTTCAGAGGCAGCATTAGGCAGATCAGGTGGCCAAGGAAACAAAGGGTGTGTGCTCTTGTAGAAACACAAGCTCTGGGTGCCCAAACATGCAGCTATTACTTATCATGCCTGCTAAATTCCGATGTCATAAGTGGTAGCTCAGCCAAACATGATGATTTAGCTATAAATCATTTTTGGGTTATTTTTATTTCATTTATATGAACATGAAAAGTATTAAGTAAAACCTAGATGTGAACCTTACATCTCATGCTTTCTGACACGGATTCAACAGAAAAACAGATTTTTAAGGCTTTCAACCTCAAAAACGCACTGCGAAGAGAATAATTTCCCAACGAATTTCCTTAAGACAATACTTCTGTTCTGCATATATTCATCCATCTGACCAGAAGGTCACTAAACATTATTCCTCTTTAATCATGAAGGTGGTTTTCAGATTAAGGATGGAGACTTGACGTGCCTGGAATAAAATGGCCCTTCCTCTAGGATTAGGCTTTGATGTTTCTCACTGCGTTCGTGCGCATGAAGCTGTTTCAGAGGGGACTTTCGAGTTCTACCATTATAGAAATAAAAACTCATTATAAGCATCCTCCTGTTTTACTAGATATTTGAGAACACTTTCATCTCTGTGGCTCCAAAGCACTGTCATAATCACCAGGGGCTGAGAATTCAGGACTGGATTGGGTAGAATTAGAGTTGATCTGGCACAGGGAATCTCCTTCAAGGATGGGCATAAATGATACGTTAGCCAGGAAAAGGAAGAGCCTGCTCCATTACTTCTGAAAGTCAGTGCTTTGTGTGAGTACATTTGCCTGAGTATGCAAAGCCTCAATCTGTAATTTGAGTGAAAGGAAACAATTTCGTGCATAGTCCCTTGACTTGGTTCCCTTCACAGCTCTTCTTTTGCACATTTCTTATTCCCTCGGTGCTCAATATTCACTTCTGTGCTAAAAAAAAAAAAGTTCTTTTAGTGATCGGATTTTCCTTTTGGTCCTTTACCTTCAGATCCATCGTTAATGGTGTCCTGGAAAGAAGAGAATTACCTGTACGACAGTGGCTATGGTAGCACAGTAGGTAACTAACATCGCAATACTTCATGCATTTCCGAGATGCTTTTTTAGTTGTCTGAGGCTATTCCTTTAAATGTCTCATTTTTAATTCCCAGAGCTATTGGACAGTAAGACATTCTGTCGTGCTCAGATTTCCATGACGACACCTAGTCACCAGTCTCCTGGTAAGGAACTTGTAATTATATTGTGAATTGTTTGTCACCCGTCCCAGAGCTACAGACATATAATAGTCTCTGTAGTCTTCTGGCGTAGGATTGAACCTGAGCCTCCAGTAATTTTAAACCAAGCAATACCGATCCTGACAGCTCCTTCAGCTGTCATTATTACAATGGCTTGCTTTAAAGAAATGCTTCGCTCTGCTCTCTGTCAAGACAAAGAAGATCAAATGGTCTGCAATCTCAACATATCTTTTAAAGTGACTGAGTCAAAGGGGAAGGTGTTAGTGCCAGAGAGATGAGACGTTCCAGCTCCACCACGCTTTTCTGGGGCGTAGCTTGGTACGGGCAAACGAGTGCCATGTCCTTCCCCAGAACTGACTGCGTTTCCCCAGCGAGCCGCCGGTCCACGCTGAGTAGGTTGCTAGGTTCGGGGCTCGGTTTGGGGTCGGCCTGCGGGAGCCGTAGGGCAGGCACCAAGGCCTCTGCCCAGCTGCACCAGCAGAACGGCTCCGTACTGGATCCTGCACCAGCAGAAGGGCTCCGTACTGGATCCCGTCCCAGCCGACAGCACGGCGGGCACCGCACACCCCTTCTCCCCTCCACAGTGCTTCCGTGATGCGGAGATGCAACCTGCCTGCTACAGGACAGGGGAAAGAGCAAGCTCATTTTCCGTAGCGCTCGATGAAAATCCAGTCCGGTCACACGTGTTACGGGCCGTGTCCTGGAGGCAGCATCAGGGGCGGAGGTGAGAGAGGAAGGAGGGAGAAGAGGGGAGCAGAGATGGTAGGGGGGGTGAGAAAGAGAGGAAGGAAAGGCAGGACCTTCTTAGGAGGCTGTTAAGCAAACAGACCTGAGGGAGAAAGCAGTGGAAGCCATGGGAGGGTGAGGACGGAAAGCGCGCTGGTGCGGATGCGCTGTCTCTGCTCCGGGGGCAACCCCGCGCCTCTGCAGCAGAGGGGCAGCAGTCACAGCCGCTGTGTCTGCCCCTTTGCTGCATCCCCCAGCACAACTGGACTGGCCAAGTGACCTATGCACTAATGCACTCCGCAATATTTTTTAAAAGAAGAGAGAAAACCGGACCAGAAGAAGAAAACCCGCCAAACCTTAAACACCCCCCCCAACCGAACGGCTCTGTTTGCTTTCTCCGCCACCTCCACGCACTCTCACAAGATGGCTTCCAGGATTTCAGAGCTCTCTGACAGCACTGGGGACCTGTCAAGATCCTGCCATGGTGTGTTTACCTGCTGACTGCTTCAGCCTAGAGCTAGGGTGGCACGCCAAGGGCACAGCCTCCTGTAAAAACTGAATTTGTATATCCTGTAAAAAAATGGCCCGTTCCTGAATCATATGCAAATACTGTGCAAACTTTTGTCAAAAGTTTTGCAAGACAGCTTTGTTCAAACTGCATCATAACTCTTTTCTTCTGTCGGGCCCCAGCCTCCTAACCTGGCGTATTTGAAACTGGTCTCCAGGTAGGAGCGGAGGCAGAGCGGGAGGCTATTTACACAGCTGAAATCCAAGAATAAATCACCAGCGAGGCAGAAGGCAACTGAACTTCCAAGAATAAATCTCGAGCTAAGTGGAGCACAACAAACATTTGCAAGCAAACTGTGGGATTTTAAAATGAGAAGGGTTTATGTAAGAGGGCAAATAAAGGACCGGGTCCTGCTGTCCTCGCCTGGAGTTCCCACAGACTTTTAATAGCATCAGGGGAGTCATAATCTGAGACAGGCAGTGAAATAAGCTTAATTTTACTTTTTCCCCCCAAGCTGAGTGAGGTTCAGGCTAATTCCTGCTCTTTGAGAGTGGAAAGGCAAAATGACTCAGAGTGCATTTGCTGCTTGGGGGTCAATGACAATAATTATGTCAGGCTCAGAACAGTGGAGGTTAGGCTTATTCCTCCCCGGCCTGCTCAGTTTATGTTTCCAGTTATGTATGAATAAAGCAAGTGTATGAATAGCTTTGCATCTACCTTTTCACATGCAATTATTGCAGTCGCTTGTGCAAATCCGACAAGTTTCTATGCAAATGAATATTTCCTGTGAGTAATATTCCCATGCAAATGCCCGGTTTCCATGAAAAGTATGATAATCGCGCATTCATAGAAGCTGGGAAAACATGCGTGGGACCTTAAGCTTTGCTTTATGGAATTCAGGCACGAAGTATGCCGAAAAGCAAACACAGAGGGTGCTCCCTCTCAGGACTATCCCACAGATTTGAGAGTGATCAGATGAAAGCTGTTCGTTAATGACAAGGGCAGAGGCAGGCCGTGGCGGTTTGAGGGGAGGAGGGTTGAACGTGCAGACCGCGAGGTACGTTACAGTCACGAACAGGCGGAACTTCTCTTTCTTTTCGTTTCTGAAGAAACACTTGTGCCAGAAACCCTATTCCTCCTCCGGCTGGCTGCAGGTGATAAAGCACCATCGATGAGAAACGGCTTGTTTCTGTGGCTCTGAGCCATGAAACAATATACGCACAGCCAGCTGCCAGAAACTCCTACCAGCGCAGCCCCGTTCCCCCCACCCCTGCCCCCCCTAAACAGCAACACTTTGCCAGGTCATTATGTTTCAGTCAGGTAGGTGTTCCGCGCATTGGTACCAGCACATATATTTCACATTAGATCATCTCTTCAGAAACAAATAAGCCCCCAAAGATACATGCTTCTGCAAAGACTGAAGCGTAATGGGACAATTCAGGATTCCTTTTATAGACGTGATTGTCTTATTTCTCGCCCTCTCTCACATAACATGAGGTGAGGTATTTGTTAACCAAATTTAGGTTTCAAAAGCCAAATGTTTACCTCTGCGTTCATTCTTTATTCATCAATGGTCTCTTTGTGAAGCGTGCTTATTAACATACGGCACAGAAAACAGAACTCTCCCCTTTCCTCCTCGCTTAGATTACCTTCTGAAAAGTGATTATCTTTAAAACAGATATTAGTTCTCTTTTGTGGTGTTATTTCTTTCAACCTGCTCGCCAATGGAAAGCCTTTAATAAAATTTACAAATAGGCTTCGTTTTCCTTCACTGCAGATTCTTCAGATGTGAAAAAATCGCAAGATCATCCCCCAAAGTCCCACACCAAGAAGCACAGTAAGTCGTTCTAAATGTTCATAATGGTTGGCTAATTGAAGGAACAGAAACACATTAAAAGCAAATCCCCTTCAGGAGGGGAAAGGAAGCGTTTTGAAAGCAAAACCGGCTAGATCGTTTTTATGATTTAACCCTCCGAGGATCTGACTGCTCCTAGTACTGTTTGCTTACATTATTTTTGACCCAGTATCGTTACACTTCTCTAAATTGTTTTTATCAGTGAGGGTTTATGGGGAAGCAACCAGAAACCGGTTGCCTCTGCCCTGTGTTGAACTGGGCTGGTGGACTGGAGTAAAGGAATCATGGAGGACACCCAGGATTACATCAGAAATGTCTGTGCGCGGGCATGGCCGTGCTCGTCCCTGCCGGGTGGAGCATGCACCAGAGACACTGCTCCGCATCCCCTTGCAGAACTTCTCAGGCACAGCATCATGAGCAAGCACCCGCCCCTCAATCCTGCCACCTCCTTCTCCTCTGATATGATAGTCTTTCCACTCTCCTGATCTGCTTTTTCTGCTAGTCTTGATTCAACCTGACTCTGAAGACAGGCTACCATAATCGTGATTTCTGGGCATCGTTCCATTAATGTGCTTAACTGAGAATTTTATGCTGAAAATATATTGTCTATGTCACACAGACACACACACAGAGAATGACTGAGGTTGGAAGAGACTTCTGGAGGTCATCTGGTGCAACCCCCCTGCTCAAAGAAGGCCCCCTAGAACTGGTTGCCCAAGGACCATGGTCAAATGGCTCTTGAGTATCTCCAAGGATGGAGACTCCACAGCTTCCCTGGGCAACCTGTGCCAGTGCTCGCTCACCCTCACAGTGAAAAAGTGTTTCCTGATGTTCAGAGGGGCCCTCCTGTGTTTCAGTTTGTGCCCGTTGCCTTTGGTCCTGTCACTGGGCATCAGTGAGAAGAGCCTGGCTCCCTCCTCTTTGCACCCTCCCTTCAGGTCTTTACAAACATTGATGAGATCCTCCCCGGGCCTTCTCTTCTTCAGACTGAACAGCCCCAGCTCTCTCAGCCTTTCCTTATAGCAGAGATGCACCAGTCCCTTCATCATCTTCGTGGCCTTTTGTTGGACTCTCCAGTATGTCTAGTATGTCATTTGCATCCTGTGTCATTCACTGTTTATAACAGAGATACTTATTATTGGTCTTTCACTGCATTTTCTAGTATTTGGTTTCATCCTGTGTCAATATGGTCTCCAGATTATTTGTCTCTTCCTAACTCCTCTTCTTACCCTGCTCTGCGACTTTGCTGAACCAGAACTCCTGAACTTTCTATCTGCACAAAGGTATTTTCTTTCTTTTTGTGTGTGTATATATCAAGGTTGCTAATGAAAGGATTAGATAGGACTGGTCTGAAGANTTATCTGCACAAAGGTGTTTTCTTTCTTTTTGTGTGTGCATATATCAAGGTTGCTAATGAAAGGATTAGATAGGACTGGTCTGAAGACAGACCTGTGAAGAACTGAAGCCACTTGGTTCGTTCAGCTTAGAGAAGAGAAGGCTGAGGGGTGCCCTCGTCACACTCTACAACTTCCTCAAGGAGGGGAGCAGAAGGTGAGGTGCTGATTTGGTGACCAGTCATAGGACGCGAGGAAATGGAACGAAGCTGCGTCAGGGGAAGTTCAGGTTGGACATAGGGAAAAGGTTCTTCACTGAGAGGGTGGTTGGACACTGGAACAGACTCCCCAGGGAAGCAACCAGAGCACCAAGCCTGTCAGAGTTCAAGTTGCATCTGGACAAAGCTCTTAGTCACACGGTTTAGTTTTAGGTAGTACTGCAAGGAGAAGGGAGTTGGACTCGATGATCATTATGGGTCCCTGCCAACTTGAGATATTATACAATTCTAAGAATTCAGTCACAGCCTTGGCATATAGAAAAGGTCACCTTACCATGCTGGGCTAATCCCCTACATTTCCAGTTTCTTCAGTACTGCTCTGTATGATGATTTGTTGAGTATGATGCCCAGATAGACTAGGTCTGCCACATTTTGTTTGTTCTAGAAAACAATTATGATAACAAAGAAAAATATTGGATTACTTGACTGAAATCTGCTTCTACTCATGTTGCAAGGTACACCGTTTTCTATTTACCTTCCCATCTTCAACTAGCTTGTTTCCTTCTTAATTTGCTCTAAACCCTTGCTTGCTTTTGAAATCAGACCAAAGGACTGCTATCCTTCTGGCCCACCTTGTCACTGTGTTTGTTATGGTTCATTCATAAACTACTGCATCTGGCTTGTTGGATGTATTTAATCTTTTTTTCTTTTTGACCTGGGGTTTCTGGTGCCATATCTACAAAAACAGTGAGATTTTTACTTAAACTGGGAGGTCTACCTGTTGGACTTAGAGATCTGATTTTTGCCTTTTCTGATATCACGGTCAAACTTCTTAATACTCTTTTCACATACAATTTTGGCTAGCCGCTTTCGTCACTATCCCTCTATCCACTCTACATGTTCTTACTTCTTTAAGTCTACCTAAGAAACCTGTGAAAAATTACGTATTGATGCGGAACAGCATTTCACCTCCTTTGCCTTCTGTCTTTCTTTCAAACGCATGGAGATTCAGAGCCTGCTTCTCAATTATCTTGGCTGTTTCACGTACTGCAAGATAATACCAGATTACATGCCATGCTGTGTAAGAATATCAGGAAAAATGGGCAAATGAGAAGAGGGGAAGACTTAAACATGTTATATTCACGGCAGAAACAGTGCCAAAGACAGGGGGAAGCAGTGCGTGCGTTGGACTCTGCTTCCTCTGCTTCCTGGGGCCCCCACCTGCCTGCCACAGGGCTCAGACTGCCGAAGGCTGACACTCACTTCCAGTTTTGCTTATGTATCTCCAAGGTGAAGGTCCTGTGCTCCAGGCACTATGACCGGCACCTACAGAGTGGTCACCGTCTGTAGATGACACACTGCAAGAACATGACATAAAAATGGCAAGCATAGCCCAGAGAGTTCTTTAGACACTCTTTCCTCCTGCCCCCTTTCCTCTTTCAGACCCTCGAGGAACTCATCTTTGGGAATTTATTCGAGATATTCTTCTCAATCCTGAGAAAAACCCAGGATTAATCAAGTGGGAAGACCGGTCAGAAGGTGTCTTCAGATTTTTAAAATCCGAAGCTGTGGCTCAGCTCTGGGGAAAGAAGAAAAACAACAGCAGCATGACTTACGAGAAACTCAGCCGGGCTATGAGGTGAGCTGAGATGTTGCTGTAGAAGACCGGGACACATAAAGAGGCTACCTGAATGGAGACTCTAGTTGACTTTTAGAAATAAATTGTCAGCAGCGCCAGCTGCTTTCTTTCACAGCTAAGTGTCTCCCACTAATTTTGAGTTTGTAACATTATGTTCTTCTTTGTCTTTTCTTTCCTCTCCTTTTTCTGTATACTATAATGTATATAACACAGATATGTGTTATAGTATATATATAATACACATTCTGTTGCTGTCCACTCAACCAACCAATGTAGGAAGGAAACACGGTTGTAGCGAGCTGAAAGTTCACATGCTACTGAACTGGGAAGGCTTAAATGGCCCAGTAACTGCCAAAGACGTTATTTCCAGCAATATTCAGAAACTAGACACACCCCCCATCCGTTACGTTAAAATAGGCTGACAAATTCTATATGGGGATTTTCTTTGCTCTTCGCTTTAACATTGTGAGCATTTTTCCATAATCTGTGAAAGTTAAAAATATATTTTTAAATGGAAGCTGAGTTTTTTTCCTGGTCTGATTTCAGATCCTGGCTTATCTGGAAAAAACCTCTGTGAAATCTCATAAGTGTGTGATAAATACGGCAATATCCTATGACCTGAAATATGGTGAAATTCAAACACACAAGATAATTAACATGAAGTAAAAAGGAAACATCAACTATTTCTTCTCTGTCTTTCAGTTACAGTAATCTTACATGTTATATATATCAATAGAAAATAAAGACTTTCCAGCTAGCTGAGGGATCGCCTAGATGGCACTGGCCTTTTAGGACCGTAGGTGAATTTAATCTTAAATATTTTTCTATTTTTTTTTATTTTAACAGGTACTATTATAAAAGAGAAATCCTGGAGCGTGTGGATGGTCGGAGATTAGTATATAAATTTGGAAAGAATGCCCGTGGCTGGAGAGAAAACGAGAATTAAAAATGTCAAGAAATAACATTTAAAACACCTGAATGTAAATATTCAAAGACTATTTTCTTATATTTATGTACCAAACTGGGGTGAAAAACCAATTCTACTTCTGTTGGGAAGAAGGAACATTATCATTATTGGTGTTAAAATTATTTTATTTGAAGTATGTCCTGTATGGGGAAAAAATGTACACAGTTTTCTGTGATATAACATTATAGAATTATGATTATTTTTCCCGTCTTGTGAAGTTTTTCTCTTTTTTTTTTTTTTTTTAAATCATACAGGCATAATGTGATTTATGACAATGCTGTGAGTCATGCAAAGAAAGGGAAGGAGCGAAATACTAGGGCATTTAGGGAGTACGATAATCCACTTTGGAAGGCAATTATAAGTGGAGGAAACGGTGAAGCATCTCTGAGCCAAGTAGTCTTCTTCCGTAGTCAGCTGGTTTATAGCTTTCGTTGGCCAATATAACTTGTTCCATCCTTCCTCTGATTTTGGAGTGTTTTAACACTTTGCTGGCTTCCAGTTGCTTTTGTTGCATCAGATGGTGGGTTCCTCTTCAGTTAGCTTATCCCAGCCACAGAGAGCAGTGACTCTGCAAGGTGGCTCTCAGCATTTATTGGAAGAACCCATACTGCCTCCACCACTGGGACCTTCTTTTGTAGACAGAAGTCTAGGACCTGACCTTACCTGGTACTGAGTATCCTCCCTAATCTCCAAAGGGCATTCAGCTCATCCCAGGAAAAGGGCTATTTGTTTTCAACATCTGTGAGGTGAGGAAGAGAGTCAATCTCAGGGACCAAAAGCTATTGAAGGAAGATGATTCTTTTCTGACTGGGCAAACTTACTGAAAGGCAACTGTTTCCCATTAAAAATCTTAATACTCCTCCCACTCTTTAGATTCTTAATTAAAGCACTCAATTCCATGCCATACGAAGCAGTGAGGAGGTGGGCAAGCAGAACATGGTATGAAGGAGCGGTCTCCTCAGTTCCTTCAAGTCGCACGGTCCTCCGGGCAGATCGAGTCTCACTTGAACAGATACTTTCAAAAAACCTTTGAGAAATGCAAAGCTCCATTGTGTGTAAAATATTAGTTCCCTTTGCTTTTCTCAAGCCTAACTCTGTATCGTATTTGTATGTCAACTGTGCTTGGGATTCTTAGTTGGAGAGAAACCCACCAACATGAAGATCCTGAGATTTTGGGGACATTCAGATCTGGGTCAGTATTTTGGTCTCATCTTTAGCAGTGCTATGCAGATACTGAATGTTCATTGGCAGGTTTTTCTTTCTCCAAGTCACAAACGGCACCAAGCACATGCAGAACATGGGGAAATAAAAACTAGAGGAGGCAGCGCTTCACCAGGTCACTGAGTACATGAGATGTGGGAGTTGAGAAACAGAATTTTCTTGGTGACGTTAATAGAGGTGAAACCAAGATCAATTCCAACTCACTTTTTCAGGGATGGGGAATTTGGAAAACAATAACAAGGGCTGAGAAGTCCAGGACGAAATAAAAAAGAAAATTAAGAATATTAAATCCATTCAATATCTATTTCCTCAGGCACGCCCTGGATCTGAATCCGGATTAGCTTGAAATGCAGTAAGGTGCAGATGGAGGTTGTAGGATATTCCATTTTTTGTTTGTCTTAAAGGGAAAGAGATGAAACCAAGAGACAACAGAAGTTATCAATATAAAGGGCATCAAATGCGCTTAGCAACAGTTTGTAAGCAAACATGAGAGCCTGACTTGTTATCTACACATGTAGGGCATGTCAAACAACACCACCACCTCCTACACTGTGTATCCCAGAGCTGTCACCATCAATTACCCATAAATGACAATTTTTACTTTTCATTACCTGGGTGGAGAGAGGTTCACCTTATTTACAAATCAAATAATAAGCCTCTGTACTTCAAAGCATTTTTTCTCTCAGTCTATTTCTCTCTCTCCTCTCTCTTTTTTTTTTTGACTGACTCTGCTAGCCTTGCTTGCTTTAACGCAACTCAATAATTTCCTTTTTTAGCTTGATTAGCTACATTCCACTTCCTTTACCATCATTTTGTAGTTCATATAGCAAGAACCAGGCCACCAGATGAGGACAGCACCTCCACTTTACTCCAAAGACGGTTCCTTCCCCCCACCCCATGATGATTTGCAGCTCTTTGCTCCATGCTCTTCACCCTTACCCCCCACCCCCAATCCACATCGTAGGTGAAAATCGTACTGTAGAAGCATACTGTATACATCTAGAGAGTGATTTACGCTGTGGTGCAGTATAAACGCCACTCTTTCACTGTCGCGTCCTTCAGCGCGTGGAAATCGCGCAAGTTTCTATTCCCACTCCGCAGAACTTTTCAGGCTAGGTACTTGTCTTTCAGCATTACAATAGCACAAAGTTGGAATAGCCAGCCAACAATTACGCTGTTTTACAAATATATTAACCTTTGCCTAAGACAAACACAGAGGACTGTTTAAAAGCACAGTTCTTGCCAAGGACAGATGCAACCAACCAAAGGGAGTCTTTTGCCAGACCCAAGCAAATGGAGAAAATGAAGAGATGAATGTTTATGTAAATTACTATTTAAACAAAAAGCATTTCTGATTGCTCTTTTATTTTATATTTCAGAGGCTGAGCAATCATATTTTTAGATGTATCCTTTAAGTTAGCAGCTGCTGAACAGGTAGCACCATGTGTATAGATTTTTATTGTACCATAATTTTTCATATGTACAAAGCTCTAGATAGGAAAGTATATTATATTTATATAGTTACATGCAAATCACAATGTCAAAGGTGTTGGCATGAGCACTCTCAAACTATATTTTCTGCACAAAATTAGAGCAACTTACTCTGAAATCAACCTGGGAAACTGTTTGTAGGCTGGTGAACTACACAGACGTTAAAATCTTTAGTTACATTTTCATCTTTCTTTCTGCAGCACATTGCATGATTCCTGCTTGCTTCCCACAGCATCATCTTCAATGTATACGCGTGGAAACAAATCCACGTTAGATATTTCACTATTGCCATTGTAAATCTCAGCTTGGAGACTATGTATCACAAAATGGTTCTAAAGACTGTTTCTATTTTTGTGGATATGATATAAATTCAAATAAAACACTCATGAAAAAAATTCTGGTGAATGCTTATCGTCACTTTTTTATGTCCTGAGATTGGAAGTGACTAATTTGAATTCTTTCATTATTGGAGAATATTTCAATATCGGCAAAAGGACGGATGCAACTACCACCAAATCCAATAGCTTAAATTTACTAACATGCAGAACAGCCTATCTGCTAAGATATTGGATTTCAAAACCTGTTTTATGTCTCACAGGCCTTGTTGGAATACTCGGTTATGTCGACACAGCTAGCCTTTCTTGTTCGGCCGCTTCAGTGCTGATNAATTTGAATTCTTTCAGTATTGGAGAATATTTCAATATCGGCAAAAGGACGGATGCAACTACCACCAAATCCAATAGCTTAAATTTACTAACATGCAGAACAGCCTATCTGCTAAGATATTGGATTTCAAAACCTGTTTTATGTCTCACAGGCCTTGTTGGAATACTCGGTTATGTCGACACAGCTAGCCTTTCTTGTTCGGCCGCTTCAGTGCTGATCTGACTTCAAAGTATCTTGAAGTGTGTGCAAGGGCTGGGCTGATTAAGGATGCCATTACTCACACTGAGCATTTCCTTTACTGAATCAAAGCAGCTAAACCTATGAAATCCTGTCCTTCGTGTTATTTTTCCGTCTAAGTAGTGGCTACAAAACCACTCAGTGAACAAAGAGAACATCCCTCCTGATTTGTTCTGCAGCTTGAGGGAAAAAAGTGAAAACCCCTACAATTAAGAGAAAGTCAAAGGGGGCCCATACAGCATTTACACTCTGTGGATGACTGTGGCTCTATGAGAACGGTGCAAAGGTGCAGTGCACAGACCTGCAGCAAGCCAATCTCTCTGCTGCTGCCTCGCTGGGTATTCCGAGCTCGTGGTGGTGTGCAGCACCATGGTGATGCACTGCGGCACGCCTGAGGTGGCGACCTGTGCTTGTCGCTGTGCCGGTACATCTGGAGCTGGGCTTGGATGTCAAATGAGGAGCCTCACTGAAACGGGACAAATCGCGCTGTCATGGTCTGTAATCTGCAAACGTGCTTAATTTTAAGCAAGCGAGTGATTCCACTCCATTTGAAATCATGCATACGTGCGTTTGAAGGTGGTGGCTCTAAAATTGTTCAGTCTATACTGAATCAGCCTATATTCAAACCCAGAATTTCAAGGGGCTCCAAACTTACGTCCAAGTAGGAGAATACGTTTGAATTTTAAACACAGGTACAACCCTCATACTTTGCATGCAAAAGCAGGCCAGTGCCCCAAAAGGGTTGTCATTGTTTGAGAACTTGGGAGTCCCAAGCCAGGTTTCAAAAGGAATTGGAATCAGATTTCAAGCAAGTTCAGACTGAATTTTAAATAAGCACGCAGCTGGTTTTCCAGTAAACGGTCAGGCCTTTTGTTTCAAGCAAGATTAGCCCAATATTTGAGACGAAGACAAATGAGAACATTGTTTGAAAATACGCAAATAAACACACACTTAAAAAAACCCTAAAACTCTTCTTTGGGTGTGACTTACAATCAAGAAAAACTTCATCTTTCAGCTGCGTTCTAAGGCCATATGAAATAAAACTCCAAGGCAAAATTCAGAGTTCGCAAATCCTGTGTAAATTGCGAATAAGTAAGAGCAAACAGAGTCTGCCCAGCTAC
Organism: Steatornis caripensis; assembly: GCA_013398225.1. Classification (NCBI taxonomy): domain Eukaryota; kingdom Metazoa; phylum Chordata; class Aves; order Caprimulgiformes; family Steatornithidae; genus Steatornis; species Steatornis caripensis. Next base: position 85,835 of record VZSC01010790.1, read on the forward strand.
ATTTAAACCTGATATAAATTTGTGGGCTTGTCTGCATCAAGGACGAGTGAGAATTGCTTCAGGTAAGTGAAATGTGGTAGTGCAGAAAGAAGAGCAACTAAGAGTTACCAATATTAATAGCTTCTGAGAATTGTAAGTGGGATAATTACAATAATTTGAAAGATAAGAGTATCTATCTGGGTGTTCAGCATTTGCTCCCTTGCTAATGGAGCTTTGTATGATGCGTTCTAAGTCCTGAGCTTGGTGCCAGACAAGAATTTCCTCCAACATCCACTCTTGCTGCCTTTCCCTAGATATTTAACTCCTTCAGCCACCTGACTCTGTTTCGACACATTAAAATGTTAGAGAAAATATTGGGGGGGGGGGG